>CM070030.1:23351707-23951707 GCA_036247105.1 Cirrhinus mrigala
GTAAACAGAGAGAAAAGTAAATAAATAGGAGTTGAGAGATGCTACTGTAGATTAGCATCTGAGACTCGACAGGGGACGGCAGCACATCCCAGTTAACTTTAAAGACGAGATGTGTGACAGCTATGATGCATTACTGGTGGAAAGCAACAGAACCTGAAGGCGATCAATCTTCACTTTAATTCAAAGCTGCTCGCTTCATCATATTGTCAAAGAGCGCAGCCGCGTGGGTTCGAGCCGAAGCGTGCTGATCGCGAAAGCAGAAAAAAGATGATCGATTAGCTAATGGCAGAAACGGAGCCATTGGAATCTTCTCATTTGTTAGGATGCTAATGACGATCTTGATTTATCGCTGTTGACGGCGCGCAAGTGACGCGCCGAGAAAGTTTTGTCACTTGTTTTGGCTCGGCGTGGATTTTCATTGATATTCAAGGGCTAACCTTTAGCAGTAAGATGGAGTTCACTCCCATGTGACATTTTCATTTCTCACAGTCTGCAGGAGTGTTGAGTGAGGAGCTGAGGTGCAAAGAGGGCTCCGTTTGATTCGCTGTTCGCTTCTCTAAGGTATGAGAAGATACACTGAGCCAGATGTATTAGGCCATGAAGGTCTCTCAAAACAGACTTCACAGACAATGGCCTCCTTGTTTCACAGAAAAAGCCAAAGGAAGCGGCTATGCTAATTATTAGCTTTAAATTGACGTGATCATTTATTGCAGAGAGACATTTACTAAGGTCTCACATGCAAAAAAGAAGGAAATGCTTAAAAAGAAACAAAATATTATATATATATATATATATATATATATATATATACAGTGATTTCTATATGATGTTTTATGTAGCAACTGTATCAGCAATATTTTATTTATATGTGCAACTTAATTAAAACAACATATAAACAAGAATCTGTGTCTATATGTTTTTGTAATAAAATGTAAAATACATTCATGTCTGCATTTTAGATTTACTTACATAATATCAACATAATATATGTCCGAAAATGTATTACACAGACATAAACATACATATTTATATAGGCTAGATATATATGTTAATATATGAAATTGTTCGGATTTCTAAGTTTTCATATGTTTTGTTGTTGTTGTTGTTGTTGTTGTTGTTGTTTGTTTGTTTTGTTTTGTTTTGTTTTTTTCTCTCAGTAATACACATTTTAACTAAAAAGCTTTTCTTCTAATATTTTATCAAAATGAACTTTCTTTTTCAGCTGATACCTCTTAAGTTCTTCTATATATATTGTTAAATATTTTGTCTTAATTACCACATTATGACAGTAATGAGTTGCATTTCTCATTATTTCACCAATGCATTTAACATTGGCTTTAGGCTGCACAACAAAATAAATATTTGTTTTGAAAGAACACATCCAGAACACAGCAAGAGAAAGTGCCTCACTCCGCATGTGCTGATTTATATCTTCAATTATTCTTCATTTTCATTGGACTGATCAGTGTGAATTGTAAGATATCATAAAACAAAGAAATATGCTAAACATAATTCCATTAAGATTAGAGGCATAACCGAACAGCATTTTCTTGCAGGGTGAGATGTGTCTTCTGGATGCCTGTTTATGGTCACATAATTTAACAGGAAGACCTTTTGTGTGCAGTGGAGCAGAAAAGGTGGGTCTTTTTTAAAGATCATAAATAATGGCAACAAAAGTGCCCAAAACCCTTCGAAAACGGTTTAGATTAGCCTGTGAGACCAGTATTTCGCAGGGTTGCTCTGACATAACCCATAAGCAGAGGAGAAGCGAATGATAATAGGCTTCTGAATGGCCTTTCACATGACTTGCATCAGGGCTTCACACCTCAGCACATGAGGTTTGACCAGCACATGAAAAGCACTGTGGAGATCATAGGGGAATGATCTCTGAAGGTCAAGACGTGTTGCCAGAGTGTTGCACAACTCAAACTACTGGACCCAGAGAGAATCTCATCTTCTTTTGGCTTTTGTGTTTGTATGCAAACTTTGTTTGTTGTAGTCATTGATTTCATATTCTGCCATAAAATGATACAAACGTTTTATTTCATTTTTATGCACTCTCCCGAAAAAGTAGACACCCACACTCATGAATATTAGAGATAAATCTTTCCCTGACAATACAGATTAAGTTATACTAACCTAAGAATCATTTTATTATAATATTTTAACAATCATGCCATGTGTGTGTTTTCTATTAGCTGTTTAGACCAAACAAGAGAAATGCAAGATTTGGGTAGGTTAGTTAATTAATTAATTAGAAGTTACTAATCTAAAAAGTATTGCATTACTTATTGCTAATTACTTTCTAAACGCAAAAATCAATCTCAGCCAGTTGAACAATGCAAGGATAAACATAAAACAGCTCTATTCATTCTTTCAAATAAATAATTGAAAATTGCATAAATTATTCTTGAATTATTTAAGTATTTTAAAGGGAGAAGGTTACATTAAAAACATGCATATTAACATTAGATATAACATGTACATAACATTTTATATAGAATTGTCGTATATCCTTGACAGTATTTAATGCAGTTACATGAAAAGTAACTGTAATTAAAATGACAGAAAATTAAGAGTAATCCTTTACTTTCTCAAGGGAAAGGTAATTGAATTACAATAAGTAATTACTTAGTGGAATAAAAAAATAAAAAATCTAATTGTGACTGTTGTCACACCCCTGTGGACTGTTTTGTGTGTTTTTCCCTGTGTACAGTATGCCCTTATTTGGTCTTCCCTTTCCATCTCTAATTATTTACGTCACTGTTTAATCGATTACACCAGTTCTTAACGTCATTATAGTGTCATTCAGTTGTGTTTCTTTTGCATGCGTGTGGATCCCTTGCTGTTCCTGTTTATACTGTGGATTATTTAATGTGCATGTCCTGGACCTCCTCATCTGTACTCCTCATTCCCCGCACACCACGCCGTGACGACTGTATCTCACAATTCATATTTTATCATTGCATTTGAAAGATTATATCTTGTAGTTAGCATGGTGCAATTAGCATTTGCATCTTTTCATCTCATCAAAGAAACAAAAACTTAATTTCCTCAAACGTGAATTCTTTTGTAAGTCTGTTTTGATAATAAGTCTGTGAAGCTGAATGCAAATTGGCCATATATAAACCGCTTGATTTGGAAGTGATCTGAGTGAGCACTGCATCGCTACATTATTGACATGGAAATATCACTGCAGTTGTACTAAAATAACTTTCTCAAGTGTGGATGATCTGCATGCCTTCCCATGCAAGAAGCACATGTCACAGCTGACGTTATTTCACCTTCCGTTAATCTCGGAATGTCTCGACCAAGCTAAGCAATGTTTTTCTCTTTAATGCTCATTGCTTAAAAGCTATCAGGTTACTGGCAAATGTGCTTGTTGCGTAAGGCTTATCTGGTTGTTTTCATTAAAATGCTTGTTGCATTAGGCTTCGGTTTTGTTTTTGGTTGTTATTGCAACATGCTGTGGTAATTTTATTTGGGTATTACCAAGATGCTTGTTCTCATGTGATTACTGGAAGCTTAGTGGTCCAGACAGAACTTATAATTGTGCATGAGTAAGCAATTTCTTGCGACTTTTTGTTTTCATTTTGAGAAAAAAAGTCAGAATTGCAAGTTTAAAAAAAGTAGCCATTTGTTATTCAGAATGCAGCTTACATTATTTGTAATGTTTTCATCAGCAGTAAGATAGGATTTAATAAAACAACAACAACAACAAACATCACTTTTCATCTGCATCTCATCTAAATAAACATTTTCAGTAGTTTTTTGGAGATTAACAACCGTCAGTACACATCAAAAACACTGTTTACACGGCACGACACTGCACCGCTATGTAATGCAGCTACATGAAATAAATTATAGCGTACATAATTACAGTAATGAACCTAATGCAATAGACTGAAGACTGAAGAGAAACCAAAACTTGTCTTAGCCTATATACAGTATAACCTAATGTTCTGCCCTCTTTCATAAACACACAGACAGGCAGAACAGCCTCAGTAAACATCAGGCATGGATGTAGAGTAAATTTAAGATTAAAATCTTGTATTTCACTGAAAATAAAAATGAAATTACACATTGTAAGTGATGAAATAATGTTTCTGTAAACAACCATATGAAATATCTAGTACATTACTTCATTTTTCATTTGGGGCTTTGCTAGAGAAACAAATGGGGATGTACATAATCGTAATGTGAGAGAGCTTTAACTGTGCAGGAGTGATGAAATGTGTTTTTGCGTGTAATCACGAGCCCTGGTTTCATTCAGCAGCTGTTCGTCAGCTCATCAAAGAACAAATACCTGCACAAACACAATCAACAAAGAAATTAAGAAATGAGCGCTTTTGTTCCGTCTCGTTAGGCTGATGTTTTTCAAGTACGATCTTCTTTTATCTCCACTCATTTTCATGTACCACAAATAGGTAGAGCATCGTCCAGCCTTCTGAAATTGCTGCTAATAGGTCCCGGTTCATTAAATTACTGCTTTAGTCTTTACAAACTGGCATCATTTCCACAGTCCACATAAGGCCACGTCACTCATATGAAAGCTTCGGACAGCTCGTGTCTCAGATGAGCTCTAGCTGAAGCCTCATGCTCCACTGATAGCCGTGAGTAATGGGGGCAGGGCTGACCGAAGGAACTCAGGTTTGTGATTGACTGACAACAGTGTTATTTTTCTTTTTTTAGTTGGTTTTCTTCAAACCAGTAATATTTTTTGGATTTCAAGTTTCTCCTCAACCATTTGATCCAGCCTTGACCAGCTGTTCAGCAGTGTGTGCTCTCCTCTCAGACTCCATGCTAGTTTTGGGTTACAGTTGTTGAGCTGTGAGGGAAAATGCACTATTTATGCACTGTTTACTTACACTTTTTTTTTTTTTTTTTTTTAAATGCTTTTCCAAATTTGTATTCACAAAGACTGCATTCATTTGAGTAAATGCAATAATAATAATAATAAAAAAAACACTAATATTGTAAAATATTATTACAATTTTAAACAGCTGTTTTCTATGTGAATATCTGTTAGAATGTAATTTATTTCTGTGATGTGCAGCTGAATTTTCAGCATCATTACTCCAGTCTTCAGTGTCACATGATCCTTCAGAAATCATTCTAATAGGCTGATTTGCTGCTCAACAAACATTTATGATTATCATAAATGTTGAAAAACAGCTGTGCTGCACAATATTTTTTGAAAATTGTAATACATTTTATTTTTCAGGATTCACAGATAGAAATAGAATAGAGAGTTCAAAAGAACAGGTAGTTAGTCGTTAGGTACTGTAGGAACTGTAGTTAGTTAGTTAATTAGGTAGTTTATTGTACTTTATTGGTACTTTATTGTCCACCACTGTGGAAATTTGTCTTTGGCTTCTCGTACAACACAATAACACACATAATAAAAAAGAACACACATAACACAAAAACAAATTCTAAAAGTTCCACAATCATCTAGTATACCTATCATTTAGTACTCTAACTGCCACAGGTACAAAGGAATGCTTATAAACCATCCTAAGATATTTGGGGACCTTATACCTTCTTCCAGATGGGAGCATTACAAATTCAGAGTGAAGTGGGTGTGTAAAATCAAATACAACACTTAATACTTTCCTATATGTTGCTAACAAATACAGTTCCTCAAGACGACCTAATATTTTCCCTGCCATTCTTACTATCCTTTGCAGCTTATTTTTACTCCTCACTCCTAAATTACCATACCAGGCTGTAATATTAAATTGTAAAATACTCTCAACATGACTTTTATATACCATTTCCAGAACAGATTGGCTAACGTCAAAACTCTTCAGTTTCTTTATGAGGAACAACGTTTGGCTTGCTTTCTTTAAAACACTGTCCACAGTTTCAACAAAAGTAAAACTTGCATCCAGTTATATTCCCAAATATTTAAAACTTTTCACGATCTCAACAGCCTGCTCATGTAACTTTTGTTCCTTTGACACATGTTGTGTGCCAGGATTACAATTGAAGATTAATTCCTTTGTCTTCTTTACATTTATATGCAAAGCACTCAATTTACACCAATCCTCAAGAACAGCCACACACACACACACACACACACACACACACAATATATAAACATTTAGTAACACTTTAGAATAGGGAACACATTCACTATTAACTACTGTTTCCCTGAACAAGCTCCTTATTTGCTTCTTATTAATAGTTAGTAAATTAGTTGTTAAGTTTAGGTATGGGTTAGGATTAGAGGAGAAGTTCACTTCCAGAACAACAATTTGCAAATAATCTACTCACCCCCTTGTCATCCACAATGTTCATGTCTTTCTTTCTTCAGTCGTAAAGAAATTATGTTTTTTTGAGGAAAACATTTCAGGATTGTTCTCCAAAATGCAGTTTAAACACGGCTTCAAATGATCGCAGCCTAGGAAGAAGGGTCTTATCTAGTGTAACGATCGGTTATTTTAATATAAATAAAAATAAAAAAATAAAACAATACAATTTATAAACTTTTTACTGCCAAACGCTCGTCTTGTCTTACTGTTAGTGTATGTCGAAAAACTCCCATCTCATGTTCTCCCTCAATTTCAAAATCGTCCTATATCACTGTTTTTTGTTAAGGGTGTTTGATCTTCGTTGCATGTTCACTTTGCAAAGACTGGGTCGGTGCTTCTGCAGTGATGTAGGATGATTTAGAAATGATTTTTGAAGTTGAGGGAGAAAAAATAGATTGGAGTTTTTCGACATACCCTAACTGTCTTGAGCCAGAATACACAGAGTTAAGGGAGAGCAAGACAAGACGAGCGTTTGACATTGAAAATTATTTAAATTGTATTTTTTTTATGTAAATAACCGATCGTTTCGCTAGATAAGACCCTTCTTCGTCGACTGGGATCGTTTACAACCGCATTTGGGATCGTTTGAAGCCGCATTTAAACTGCATTTTGGAAGTTCAAAATCCTGAAATGTTTTCCTCAAAAAACACAATTTATTTACGACTGAAGAAAAAAATACATGAACATCTTGGATGACAAGGAGGTGAGTACATTATCTGTGAATTGTTGTTCTGGAAGTGGACTTCTCCTTTAAGGGATCTAAAATATGAAAATGTAGAATAAGGAAATAATATGTAACCCAGGACCACAAAAATTGAAGTTGAGAAATTGAGATTTATACAACATCTAAAAGCTGAATAAAAAAAGCTTTCCATTGATGTATGGTTTGTTAGGATAGGACAATATTTGGTTGCGATACAACTATTTGGAATCTGAGGGAGCAAAAAAATCAAAATATTGAGAAAATCGCCTTTAAAGTTGTCCAAATGAAGGTCTTAGCAATGCATATTACTAACCAAAAATTAGTAATATTTTTGTAAATGTAAATATACAAATATACAAATATATTTACAGTAGGAAATTTACAAAGCATCTTCATAGAATATGATCTTCACTTAATATCCTAATGATTTTCAGCATGAAAGAAAAAACAATCATTTTGACCCATTCAAAGGATTTTTGACTATTGCTACAAATAAATCTGTGCTACTAGCTAAGACTGGTTTTGTGGTCCAGGGTCACATATGTGCTTTATAAGTACTAATAAACAGCTAATATGCTAGTAATAAGCAGTTAATAGTAAGAATTGTCCTTAAAATAAAGTGTTACCAAACATTTTTTATATTTATATATAAACAATCTAAATATGATATCATTTAAGTTTTATTTTATGTTAGAGCGTAAAAAAAATATTGCTCTATTATACTAAAATTATGTTTTTTTTAAGAGATGTATTCTAAACTTTCTTGTACCTCTTAAGTGTTTGTCAATAATAAAACAGGAATGTAGCAGTGCTGTTTTTAAAGTAGTCATGTGTATGGATGGATGCGTTTATTGCTAATGTAACTAAGACACGGCCGTTCTGCACTTCGCGAGAAAATCTATTCACTTTTGTGAGTCAGAAAATGAAAGCTCAAAAACGTGGTAAAGTGCCATAAAAGCTAAGAGACGGATGCACTGGTGCATCGTAATTGGACTTGGAGTGTAAACCTGGGAGTTGAAAGTGCATTCACACTCTTGTTGTAGAGCTAAAGCCGAGTGTGGAGAGCAGCAGGAGTTCAGCGTGTCGTGCCGTCAAAAAGCGGTTCAAGACCACTGCCCTCCGAGAGACGCACAAACCACCAGCAGCGTCCACAAACGCAGCTACTAGATGACCTTGGGATGCTGGTGCGTTAAAAACATGCTAGATTTAGGTTTCACCGCTGAGCAGAGCATCCCTTAAGTAAAGGTACGCTTTCAGCTGCGTCTGTGAGTGAAATAACACTGTAGCATCTCACATACAGCAAAAATATATTTTAAAATATATATTTAAAAAAAATAAACAAGAAAAGGCCAAAAGATACATTTGCTAAAATAAGTTTCAAAATATATGTACATAAAATATTTTCTACCAACATTTTTGTTTATATTTTTAAAAAGATATATTTTAAATGTATAAAGATATTTTTCAAAAGCATTTAAAAATATATATTTATATACTGTCCTCTCTATTTCAGTCTCTATTTCAAGAAAACACACTTGAAGAAAAACTTGATTATTGTCTATAACATGTGTGAATGTAATATTTGCATAAACTTTAGCAAGGAACATCATTTAAATTGCAATGTATAGAAACATTAAGCATTATTAAATCATTATAAATGTAGTTATGATCTCTAGTAGGCCATCTACATTTGTATTTAGCCTTCATGTAGTCTTAAATCTAGATTAAAGACACATCTTTTTAGCCAAACATTCAAATAATGCATCTCATAAACTTTTCCTGCAGTTATATCTGATCAAATGCTCATTATTAATCTTTTAGCTCTGGTTAAACAAATCTTTCTTTGCTTGGTTTGAACAGCAGCTACGCTAATTATGTTCCTATTTGTTCTGTGTTTCTGCCATGGGATTGACATCCCGTGGTAACTAGGAATTCAAAAGCTCCAGTCTGGATCCAGAGCACTTAAGAAGAGATGATGAAAACCCCTCAGAGGACTTCAGATGATGCCAACCGTGAAACAACATATATTAACAACAAATATTATTATTATTATTACAAATATATGGTGTTCTTTGTCTGTTTGATTAAGTCATTAATTGATCTTTACCATACATCTCTGCCATATGTACATCAACTTGACAGTCACCACTGTAAGCTACTACTAAATATATTGTAAAAACTTTAATTTGGTGTAAAAGCGGGAAAAGCGCTATACAAATAAATTTGAATAGAATTTAAATTGAATTGAACTGTTGTAAAATTGAAAATGTGTTTTCTTGCCTCTGAAATACATTTAGAAATGTATTTTGGTCTTTGAAGGTTGAAACTAAATATATTTACTATTTCAAAAATATATTTCATAGAGTTTCACTGTAAGCAACAGGGTTTTTTTTTTTTAATAATTGTTTAAAATGTATTTATATATATGCACACAGTGGGTACGGAAAGTATTCAGACCCCCTTAAATTTTTCACTCCTTGTTATATTGCAGCCATTTGCTAAAATCATTTAAGTTCATTTTTTTTTTCCTCATTAATGTACACACAGCACCCCATATTGACAGAAAAACTGAATTGTTGACATTTTTGCAGATTTATTAAAACAGAAAAACTGAAATATCACATGGTCCTAAGTATTCAGACCCTTTGCTCAGTATTTAGTAGAAGCACCCTTTTGATCTAATACAGCCATGAGTCTTTTTGGGAAAGAGGCAACAAGTTTTTCACACCTGGATTTGGGGATCCTCTGCCATTCCTCCTTGCAGATCCTCTCCAGTTCTGTCAGGTTGGATGGTAAACGTTGGTGGACGGCCATTTTTAGGTCTCTCCAGAGATGCTCAATTGGGTTTAAGTCAGGGCTCCGGCTGGGCCATTCAAGAACAGTCACGGAGTTGTTGTGAAGCCACTCCTTCGTTATTTTAGCTGTGTGCTTAGGGTCATTGTCTTGTTGGAAGGTAAACCTTCGGCCCAGTCTGAGGTCCTGAGCACTCTGGAGAAGGTTTTCGTCCAGGATATCCCTGTACTTGGCCGCATTCATCTTTCCCTCGATTGCACCCAGTCGTTCCTGTCCCTGCAGCTGAAAAACACCCCCACAGCATGATGCTGCCACCACCATGCTTCACTGTTGGGACTGTATTGGACAGGTGATGGGCAGTGCCTGGTTTTCTCCACACATACCGCTTAGAATTAAGGCCAAAAAGCTCTATCTTGGTCTCATCAGACCAGAGAATCTTTCATGTGTCTTGCACTGAGGAGAGGCTTCCGTCGGGCCACTCTGCCATAAAGCCCCGACTGGTGGAGGGCTGCAGGGATGGTTGACTTTCTACAACTTTCTCCCATCTCCCGACTGCATCTCTGGAGCTCAGCCACAGTGATCTTTGGGTTCTTCTTTACCTCTCTCACCAAGGCTCTTCTCCCCCGATAGCTCAGTTTGGCCGGACGGCCAGCTCTAGGAAGGGTTCTGGTCGACCCAAACGTCTTCCATTTAAGGATTATGGAGGCCATTGTGCTCTTAGGAACCTTAAGTGCAGCAGAAATTTTTTTGTAACCTTGGCCAGATCTGTGCCTTCCCACAGTTCTGTCTCTGAGCTCTTCAGGCAGCTCCTTTGACCTCATGATTCTCATTTGCTCTGACATGCACTGTGAGCTGTAAGGTCTTATATAGACAGGTGTGTGGCTTTCCTAATTAAGTCCAATCAGTATAATCAAACACAGCTGGACTCAAATGAAGGTGCAGAACCATCTCAAGGATGATCAGAAGAAATGGACAGCACCTGAGTTAAATATATGAGTGTCACAGCAAAGGGTCTGAATACTTAGGACCATGTGATATTTCAGTTTTTCTTTTTTAAAAATCTGCAAAAATGTCAACAATTCTGTGTTTTTCTGTCAATATGGGGTGCTGTGTGTACATTAATGAGGAAGAAAAAATGAACTTAAATGATTTTAGCAAATGGCTGCAATATAACAAAGAGTGAAAAATTTAAGGGGGTCTGAATACTTTCCGTACCCACTGTAAATATATATATATATATATATATATATAGCCATATGGGCTACTATTTGTGTGACTTGATAAGTTTGGTATTTTTCATTTTTTAAAGAGAAATCATATGATTTAATTAAAGGTATTTATTTTGATTTAGGTTGCCTCAACACTGTTGTGTTGATTAATATTCAGTCTGTGCATATAATTAAGGCTATACATTACATAAGCCGTGGCAGGGAACATTAATTGGCTATTTTAGCCCTGTAGGTGGCAGACAATTAACACAATATAAGGAAGAATTTAAATTAATGACGGAAGATATTAGCATAACGGGAAGGAAATCTATTAAGAATTGTTGTCTGTTATGCGGTTGTAGTGATGCTTAACTTTGTTTTCAAACTACTTTAAGTACTTTATTCAGTCCATTATGGAAATGTACAGTGAGCTTTATTGAAACAGAAAAACTACACTGTAAATTACGAAGCTAATTTAAAAAAGTGCTTTATATGAGCTTTGACCCTTTGTGAAAGCGAGCGAAATGTGTTGGTGTGTGTCAGGCCTCAATTAACAAATGAGCAACGGTGCAAAATATACCCACGCTCATAAATACAAGCACGGACAATGAGAAATACGACTCGGGGCTCCTGTTAAAAAACATGTGTCTGTAAATCACAATATGAGAGGAGAGTGTGCTATCATTGAGAAATCCACCGCAGCCAACGATTAATGAGTGCAACATCGAAATGCAAACTCTTCTGGCACGTAAACGATTGTAAGATCAGCAGCAGTTACTGCTGAATTATCTAAGCCTACAGTTCTGAACCGGCCTTTTACTCATTGTGCTTTATATGCTTGGCATCAACACATTGTACTCCTGTAAGCTGATGCATTTCTGTGTGCAGCTAGATGTTTAATGAGAAAACATGTAGGATGGGACTTGATTTTATCCATCTGGAATTGATTGGCTCGTGAAAAATGGGCAGAACGCACCAGACAGCAGGGATGTTACTAAAAGAGAGGGTTTGAAAAGTAATAGGTTTTTTGTGATATCGGAGGTGGAACAATTTATTACATTTTGATAAAACATGGGTTAAGGAAGAATTTCCTTATATGAATGAAAAATTCCTTGCAATTTTGTCAGCCAAACCCTAAAATATTTTCTTGTCCCCCAGTGATTCCCCGTTAATATTAATATTAGTATTGAATTCATTTAACAACACAATCATGGTTCTCTGATGCTAGTTTATGGTTACATAATATGCAATCAAATTAATTTTAACTTGACATTTTTTATGACAAATCATCAGCTTTTCCTCAACTCACAATAATAATAAATAAATGAATGAATGAATGAATGAATGAATGAATGAACAAAAGTCCAAAATATATTTAAAAAAAAATTAATTACACATTAAATACTTTGAAATAAAATAATATGTAAATGAATAATGAAAAGTAAAATATGTAAAAATATGTAAAAATATATGAAAATTTAAGTAAATAGGAAATGCACAGGTGCCTTTAAAATCACACATTAACAAAGCACTTTATAAAGTTCCAACTCAAAATTTGGATGGTTTGGATAAATGGATACATTACAGTCTGTTATTTGGGTATTTTAATTTTACTTTTTTTCTTGTAAAATTGCCTTAATTCACAAACCCTGTGTAGTTCACAAAAAAAATAAATAAATAAATAAATAAATAAATAAAAAAAAAAAAAATATATATATATATATATATATATATATATATATATATATATATATATATATATAAAGAAAAAATATACTAAATGCATAATAAATGTTAAATATATTTCAAAATGTAAAATATATTTCAATTTTTCCGTTTTTCAAGTAAATAGGAAATGCCCATACAACTTTAAGTTCACAAACCAGTAAGGTGCTTTATGAAGTTCCAACTCAAAATTAGATTTTTTAATTTTTGGGCCAGTTTTTATTTGTTAAATAAAAGTCATATTGCTTATACCTTATATCTCACTCTGTCTGGATTCTGTTTGCACCGTTTTCACTGTATTGTTTGTTGTCATGGTTATTGATTTGATTCAGTCATTTTGTTCAGCTGTGTCTAGTTAATTATACTCATTTGCCTGTGTATTTAAGTTCCCTTTCGATACTACACTCGTACTGCGTCGCTAGACGCTATGGGAAAAAGTCCTTTTTTCTCCTTGACTGAAGCCTTTTTTAATAATGCAGTGAAACTGCGCGGACATTGGATCGTCCAGAGAAACGAAAAGAACCAATGACTCAGCAGCGGTGCTGCACGAGCCTATGGCGCCGAAGCCCGCCGAAGCCCGCCAGAAAGGGCGGGGCCGTACGGCTATATAAGCGGCCGTTTTGCCATAGGATCCTCAGATTTCTTCTCCTTCAGCGACGGACTACTAGATCTTCGCTCTTCGAGACAGAAGCCCTCGCCGTAGAAAAGCCTTGCAGCGGATTGGGATTTCTCTGCTCAGCTAACTCGCCGCCTCCGTTTTGGCTTGACGCCAGCTGCAGCCGCAATCTCTTTCCCCTGCCGCCATCCGGCGATTTAAAAAGAGCTTATTTAAAAGAGCAAATTTAACGCCATTGTTTCAAATGCCACGCCATTTCTGTGGCTCGTGCAAGGCTTCCTTGCATGCCGCTGACAGTCACGGCGAGTGCGTTTCCTGCTTGGGGAAATCCCATGCAGAAGCCGCGCTCAACGAGCCCCCGCGTGCCTAACCTTCTCCACAAAGAGAGGATTCTCCTGTCCTCTTTGCTCGCCCAGACCTGTGTCCCTCTGTAGCTGCGAGCGATCTGGTCTCCTTCGGCGGGAGCGAGGATGACATGCTGGACAGCATGTCACTGGCTTCTTCAGACGCGGAGGAGCTGTCGGGCTCTGTCAACGACCCCGCCCCCCTGCCGTCTGCTGACACCAGCGGTCCCAGGACTGGAACTGGCATGAACGCCGAACTTTTCCGCGTCCTGACCGGAGCTGTGGATGAGCTGGGTCTGGAGTGGTCTCCTCCTGAAGAGCCCTTACGCAGCCTCCTGGATGAATGGTTCCTCCCGGGGCGCCGTCAGGCCCCTCGCCAAGGCCTCCCCATTCTTTCCAGAGGTCCACGAGGAACTCACCAGGTCATGGCGTGCCCCCTACTCGGCGCGCATGCGTACTTCGTCTTCCTCCGCCCTCACGTCTGTCGACGGCGCCGAAGACAAGGGTTACGAGAAGCTGCTTCCCTTGGATGAATCAGTGGCCGCCCATCTCTGCCCGCCCACTGCCATTGGTTGGAAGGCTAAAGCTTCATACCCGTCCAAGCCGTGCAGGACGACTTCGGCCCTCGCCAGACATGCCTATGTGTCGGCTGGACAGGCTGCCTCAGCGCTACACTCCATGGCGGTCCGACAAGTATTCCAGGCCAAACTCCTCGCTGAAACGGACAAGTCTACCCTGGACCCCGCCACACTGACGGAGTTGAGAAGCGCAACGGACCTGGCGCTGCGCGCTACTAAGGCCACAGCCCAGGCAATAGACAGGTCCATGGCCAGTTTAGTCGTGCTTGAGCGCCACCTATGGCTCACACTAACGGAGATCAATGATGTGGATAAGGTCCCCTTCCTTGATGCCCCGGTCTCCCCCACGGGCCTGTTTGGACCTGCTGTTGAAGGTTTCGGCGAGCGTTTCTCTGCAGCTCAGAAGACGTCCCAAGCCATGCGACACTTCCTGCCGAAACGCTCCAGCTCTGCAGCTGCTTCCGGCCGCCCCAAGTCCGCGCCACCTCAGCAGCCTGTGAAACCTGCTCCAGCCGGCGCCGCTGCTGCTTCAGCTCAGTCAGCCAAGCCTGAGCCTAGACAGCGCTCCCCCTCAGCCAGACGCTACCCCTTCCCAAAGCATCAGGGACCCCGGCCCGAGCTGGTGCTGGATCCGGCACCTCCGCCATCGTCCTGATCTAAGGGACAGGAAGAGGAGGGGGCAAAGTCTCGCAGTTGCCGGACCAACCCCCAAAAGGCCTCTGTTATGCCTCCATGCACCCCGCATGGTTCTGGGTGCCGAGGTCGAAGTGTTTTGTGCAAAACCTGTTATGAACACTGGGCCCGTTCAACTTGCGCCCACACAATCAGTCGCTGTTATAGCGAACAAAATAAACATTTTCAAAAAGAGAGCAAATTTCCTCTTCCACCTGTAAAGTGTGTCTCGCCTCATCACGACGGCCAGCCACTCGAACCAATCCCACCCCTGGCCACTCAGGCAGAGGCCTGGCAGGCCATCCCTGGAGTGTCAGAATGGGTTATGGGGATAATAAAACGAGGTTATTCACTCCAATTCGTTCGAAGACCCCCACGCTTCAGCGGCGTGGTCCCCACCTTAGTAGTAAGTAAGGATGTACACGTCCTACGCTCCGAGGTGATGAATTTGCTGGAAAAGGGCGCCGTGAAGGTAGTTCATCCAGCCCAGAGCGAGTCAGGATTCTACAGCCGTTACTTTCTCGTCCCCAAGAAGGATGGAGGCCTGCGGCCCATCCTCGATCTGAGACTCTTGAATCGGGCCCTCATGAAACGGCCGTTCAAGATGATCACATTGAAGCAGATCCTCTTGCACATATGCCCAGGGGACTGGTTCTTTTCTCTGGATCTGAAAGACGCTTACTTTCACATCCAGATAGCCCCCCATCACAGACGATTCTTGAGATTCGCCTTCGAGGGAGTGGCTTATCAATACACGGTCCTGCCCTTCAGCTTGTCCCTGGCTCCCCGTACATTTACGAAGTGCATGGACGTGGCTCTTTCCCCTCTAAGACAAAGGGGAATCCGCATCCTCAATTACCTCGACGACTGGCTCGTCCTAGCCCAGTCAGAGGCAGAGCTGTTATCCCACAGATCACTTCTTCTCAGCCACTTAGAATGCCTGGGACTCAAGGTCAATTTGGCCAAGAGCGCACTGCATCCCAGCCGACGAATCTCGTTTCTGGGAGCAGTTTTCGACTCGACCCAGATGAGGGCAATAGTCGTACCAGATCGAGCTCTGGCAATACAGCAGCTCGCGGCCTCATTCAAATTCTGAGTCTCTCACCCCCTCAAAACATTTCAAAAGATGCTAGGCCTTATGGCCTCAGCATCCCCAGTGCTAAAGTTAGGCCTGCTTCGTATGCGGCCCCTTCAGTGTTGGCTGAAACCACGAGTTCCATCTCATGCGTGGCGTCACGGACGTTTGCGTATCAGGGTGGACCAGGCCTGTGTAGAAGCCCTGATCCCCTGGAAGAACTCGCAATGGATGGAGAGAGGCGTGCCCCTGGGTATGGTCTGCAGGAGGAAGGTGGTCACGACAGACGCTTCCAACACGGGTTGGGGAGCTCTGTGAGATGGCAAACCAGCTTTCGGCCTTTGGATGAAAGCAGAAGCAGGGATTCACATCACCTGCCTAGAGATGCTGGCAGTGTGTCGAGCCCTTCACTTCTTCTTGCCAGATCTGAAGGGACACCATGTGCTGGTCCACTCAGACAGCATGACGGTGGTGTCCTATATAAATCGCCAGGGGGGACTTTCCTCCAAGCGCCTCTTCACTCTAGTGAAGGACCTTCTGGAGTGGGCTCAGCTCAACCTGTCTTCACTGAGGGCAACACACGTACCAGGCAGACTGAACCAGGGTGCGGATATGCTATCACGAAGCAACGTCCCCTCTGGGGAGTGGATGCTTCATCCGCAGATGGTCCAGAAGATCTGGGAGGTCTTTGGCAAGGCGGAGGTCAACCTCTTCGCCTCAGAAGACAACTCTCATTGCCCAATGTACTATTCGAAGGACAGGGACGCGTTGGCCCACGATTGGCCCAACCTCCTCCTTTATGCTTTTCCTCCGACATCCTTGATTCCTCAAGTAATCAAGAGAGTCAGGGAACAGAAACATAAGCTCCTTCTGGTGGCCCCTCTCTGGAGAAACCAGCATTGGTTCTCAGAGCTGTGCCAGCTGCTCGTAGCAGCCCCCTGGCCCATTCCCCTGAGACGAGACCTCCTCTCTCAAGCGAACGGGACAATATGGCACCCCCAGCCCAAGCCGTGGGCCCTGCACCTTTGGTGTCTGGGCGGAAGTCTATGAATCTCTCAGAGAGTGTTCTGAACACGATCTCTCAAGCTAGAGCTCCGTCTACAAGACGCCTCTACGCTCTTAAGTGGTCTGTCTTTTCCGCCTGGTGCTCAACCCACGGTGAAGACCCAGCCTCCTGTGACATATCGGTGATATTGTCTTTTCTACAAGAGCTGTTGGATAAGGGACGCTCCCCTTCCACGCTTAAGGTCTATGTGGCTGCTATAACGGCTTCTCATGCCCCGATAACAGGCCAGTCAGTAGGCAGGAACAACTTGGTTGTTTGATTCTTGAAGGGATCCAGGAGGTTGAACCCTCCTGGTCCCCACACTATCCCTACTTGGGACCTCTCAATGGTCTTGAGGGCACTGAAGGGCCCTCCTTTCGAACCATTACTGAGTTCAGATCTTTGACCCTTGACGTTTAAAGCTGCTCTGCTGCTGGCTTTAGCGTCAGTCAAGCGTATGGGAGATTTGCAGGCACTCTCTGTGAGCCCCTCCTGTCTTGAGTTCGGACCAGGCAACTCTAAAGTCATCCTGAAAACGAGACATGGATATGTACCTAAAGTGCCCTCTACTCCCTTTCGGGCACAGGTGATTACGCTTTCTGCACTCCTTTCCTCAGAGGAGGATCAGGAGTTGAATTTACTCTGCCCGGTCAGGGCATTAAGGACGTACATTGAGCAGTCCGCCTCTTTTAGGCAGTCGGAACAGCTCTTTGTTTGCTTCGGTGGCCACAATAAAGGACATCCGGTCACGAAGCAAAGACTTTCTAGATGGATAGTCAACGCTATTACGCTAGCTTACTCCTCTTTGGGTCTGCTATGTCCCATCGGAGTATGTGCCCGCTCTTGGGCGTGGTCTAGCGGTGTATCCATTGCAGAAATTTTTGCGGTGGCCGGCTGGGCCTCGCCGTCCACCTTCACTAGGTTCTACAACATGGACGTCCCCGCCCTACAGGCGAGTGTCCTTCTGCATAATGGAGCTACTCCTGTGCATGAGTGAGTTACATGTCGGACTAAGCAATGAGAGCGACTTTAGGCTGCGCCTGGAGGCTGTATTGATTTTGGCTGTACTTTAGGCCCCAAGGGGTGCCTGGGCAGAAGTCTATTAGTCGTTCCTCTACCATGGCACGGCGTGTATGGAACGGTTCCCATAGCGTCTAGCGACGCAGTACTCGTTCCCGTATCTCAGGGTACCGAGGTTACGACAGTAACCAAGTACGTTTCTGTCTGTTCGGTTTTAGTTTTTCAGGTCTCATTGATCTCGTTGGTCTACGTGTGTCACCAGCCTTCGTGTAGATTAACATTTGTGTGGATTTAATGAACCATTTATCTTCATCTTCATCTTTGTGTGTGTTTTTTGACACAAAACATGACAAACCCAATTGTTTTGGATTAATTAAAGAAGGTCTGCTGTTGCTGGCAGACCTTAGTCCATGGGTCATTCTAGAATTAGGGGTACATTTAGAATTTGACAATGTGAATAAATTTTTTTTTAACATAACTTCTAGTGTTTCATCCATGTGTTTCTAGAGGAAATATCATCATACTGTGCAAATTATGCGAGAATGGGACAAACCATTCCTTTTTGTTTTCTAGTGGATAACTTTATAAATAATATAGTGGATAAGTTTATAAATAAATAAATAAAACGTTATATCACGATAAACACTTATTATTTTTGAAGCACACACCACAATCTCTTGATAACCTAATCTAACTGAAGGCAAAACTATGAAATTAATTTATATTTGAGGTAATTTTCATGCTTAAATGCAGAATAGAATGAGTAACTTTACAAAATCGGACAGCTGAATAGCAGGGTTGTACCTGATATGAACATCATTTTTGAACAAAAGAAATGGCTTTTTTAACATATAGTAGTGTGATTGGGAAAAATGTAAGTGTGTACTAGAAAATTAAGCATCAGGTCTTTATATTGATGAAAATATATTAAAAATATACTTCTTGGACATGAGATGTACCCACAATTATAGAATGACCCTTATATTCCTGAGTGAATCAAATGAACTGACAGACAAAAAATCAAGACAAAGTGCACAGTGCTGTAAACATCAAATTATTGCGAAAGTAATCATACCCCTTCATGTTTTGCTACGCTGCTGCCTTATATTAAACTGCTTCAAATTACTTTTATTCCCGCATCAATCTACACTCCATACGCCATAATGACAAAGCACAAAATAGATTTGTGACAACTTTGCATCTCTTGCAATCTATTAAAAAAAAAAAAAATTCCATTGCGTAAGTATTCATACCCTTATCTGGGACAGTTGAAACTGAGCTCAGGAGCATTCATATCACTTGTAAATATTACTGCACTTTGAGTAAAGTTAACCTGTGGCAAATTCAATTGAATGGGTATGATTTAAAAAGGCACACATGTCAGCTTAAACATGTCAGTTTAACAGCTGAAAATGCATATCAGAGCAAAAATCAAGTCCTGGGGTCAAAAAAGACTGTCTATAGAGCTCAGAGATAAGATTGTGTCAAGCCACACATCTGGGGAGGAGTTCAGAAAAAATTCTGCTGCATTGAAGGTTCACAGAAGCATGTAGTCTCTCTTACCCTTAATGGAAGAAGTGTTGTTTCACAATCAAGACTCTTCCTAGAGCTGGCCTCCTGCCCAAACTGAGCAATTGATGGAGAAGGGCTTTGGTTGACCAAGAACCTCATGGTCACTCTAGTTGAGCTTCATGATCATATGTGGAGACAGGAGAAGCCTACAGAACGACAGACATCACTGCAACACTCCACAGATCTGGGCTTTATGGCAGTGTGGCCAAACTCAATCTCTCCTCAGTGAAAATTACAATGGCCGAGAGAGCTCAACACGCTGCAACTCAGGAAAACACATGCAAATAGCAAAAGCATCAGCCAATTAAGAAAACATCAGTTTGATAGCACATATGCTGCAATACTCACAACCAAACACAGAAATGTGCTGCAAAAAGAGAAACGCGCTGCAGATACTCGCAACACAAATGAATCGAAATGCGCTGCAAATAAGCACAGACCACATCGAAAATGTTTAAGGGAACCACAACAGCTTAAATGACGAGCTTGGCTGGGACATGCTAATCATCCTCTGAAAGGCGTGATTTCTGTTTATTTTAACATCCTGATGACGAAACAAGCTGACGAATCACACAGTTACTGTAACTGTGAAACGTTATGTAAGCTGGCTACTTTTACAACTTCCCTTACAAAAATTAACCATGGTTTTACTATTAAAATAAACAAATAGCCTATATATATTATTCAGATTTTTATATTATTTAGATTTTTATTATTATATAAAATAAATAACAAAAAATGGTTACTATAGTTAAACCATGGTCAATTAAAAACAGTAACCATACTTTAACCATGGCATGTACACAAATGGTAATCAGTACGCAGGGAAAAAACAACATGGTTACTACACTTTTACTATAATAAAACCATGGTTAATTTTCGGAAGCATTGTTCCCACCGTTGAGGTCTGTGCTTGCAGCGCATTTCTATTTTTGGTTGTGTTGTGAGTATTTGCAGTCAAACTGATAAAAAAAAAAAAAAAAAAAACACTTCAAGGAATCTCAGACTGTGAGAAACAAGATTCTCTGGTCTGATGAACCTCAATTCCAAGCATCATGTTTAGAGGAAACCAGGCACTGATCATCACCTGCACTGTAGCATCCCAACATTAAAGTGTGCTGGTATCAGCCTCATGCTGTGGGTCTGTTTTTCAGCGGCAGGGACTGAAGGACTCATCAGAGCAGAAGAAAAGCTCAATGCACCAATATATAGATAGCCTTAATGAAAACCCAGGTTCAGAGCATTCAGAACATCAGCCTGGGCAGAAGGTTCACCTTCCAACAGGACACAGACCCTAAGTACACAGAAAGAATGGCTTATAGACAACTCTGTGAATGTCCTTGAGTGACCCAGCCATAGCCTTGGCTTGAACACAATCAAATATTTCTGGAAAAACCTGAAAATGTCTGCCAGCCCCCATCCAAGCTGACAGAGCTTGAGAGGTGAAGGGATGAGGAGAAGAATGGCAGATAGTTGCCGAATGCTGATGTGCAAAACATGTTGCATCATACCCCCAAAGACTTGGTTGTAAAGGTGCTTCAGCTAGTACTGAGTTCAGGGTATGAATACTTATGCAATGTACTTTTTAAAAAATAAATGTACAAAGTTGTAGCAGTTCTGTTTTTGCATTGTCATTATGGTGTAGACTGGAGAAAAAACTAATTAAAGCAATTTAACATGAGGCAGCGACATAACAAAATGTGGAAAAACATGAAGGGGTATGAATACTTTTGCAAGAAACTGTATATCATTGTCTGTCGCATGACTATCCAAATTTTTAACAGAAATTCTCACAAGCAATCAGAAAAGACACCATTTGATTTTTAATTTAAATAATTTCACTCATAAACTGTCTTAATGATGTTTGCATAATCAGATGTAGGAGCACGTGGAAACAAACATCCCTGCAGAGGGACTGATGAAGAAATGACAATGCATGTGTTTACAACTGCTCTTCCACATGGTGTTCTGTAGTTCTCAATTATTAATGCACAGCTTGGTTTTGATGACACTGAACATATATATAAGAGTCCTGCTTGAATAAAAGCATTGGTGAACGCCAAGACAGGTAAAATCTTGTGAATGGAGCGTTGCGTTTTCTCCTCCTTTCGTTTTCATTCTTGTAGATTGGAAGCTTGTTCTAATTTAGTCGGCTCTCTTTGCCTTACAGAGGGAATCTACATGAGACTGGAAGGCAGCTGGTGGCCAATTTGAAGAAAACTTTTTTGCGAGGAGTTGTCTCTCTCTCTGTCTCTCGGGGCCCCGGCAGCAGCGCACTCAACAATGAAACCAGCCAATAATTGCTTTGCCTGAGGATCTAGCATGTCTCTCGCCCCCACCAGTATGCTCGCGCTGACAACATACAGCCTGGGGAAAAGCCAGACGCTCGTGTCTAGAGGGCAAGAAGATGGCTGACAAAAGCACCGTGGGGCGCCTGCTGCACCATCAACATGCTGCGGGAGAGACGAGCGAGGGGGTTCGTCTTTGGAGGTTAGAACTGGATTTTTACTGCTAAATGTGCTGTTACAGAAGATATTTCAGCACATCTCGTGTCAAAATGAGTTTAGCGGTTCATTATGTGGGCCTCATAAATCCAGTAAGGGTTTGTTGGGGTTTAATATACAGCTGTCTTCCTTAAAGCAATTTTATATACTTTTTTTTTTTTTTTTTTAATCATTCACTTTTTCCCAGATGTTCGCTCATAAGAGATCATGACTTTTGTATCCATTCTCAGAATTAAACAGGCTATTTGTTGTTGTTTTTAAAGCATGAATAGATGTTATTTTTAAGCTTGAGAAGGGCGTTTTTAAAGTTAAAATATATTACTGTACCTCACACCTGGGCTCACCACCGTCCGTTGGCTTTAGGAAAACAGCAAATGGTGGGCAATATGTATTTAAAGTGGTAAATATAGAAGTCAAACTCATTTATATGTGCCAAACTTCCTGCTACCAGGTGGTGGTGCTATGATTATAACTGAATATTGGCCTTTAAATGTCTTCAGGCCATGACTCTTACCAAACATGTGAAGTTTGGCACAGATTGGATATTGCATGTTTAAGTTAGTGTAAAACAAGTCATTTCCTGTTGCCAGGAGGTGGCGCTATGACTATAACAGAATATTGGCCTTTAGATGTGTTCAGGCCAGGACTCTTATTGAATGTGTGAAGCTTGGGGCAAATTGGACATTGTATGGCTGAATTTTAACAACTTCCTTTTTCCATAGGAAACATCACATTTTTTTTCAGCCTGCCACAGACACGCTCTTTAACAAAAACTTAAGATCTTCCCAATTTAACATTGCAAAGGCCTTTAGATTAGACTGACCAAATATAATGTCAGTGTCATTAAATCTCTATGAGAAGTTCGTTAGAGCGTAAAACATGCCACTTTCTGTTGCCAGCAGGTGGCGCTATGACTATAACTGAATATGGTCATGGGCATGTGTTCAGGACAGGAGTCTTATCAAATGTGAATTTTGGGGCAGATCGGACATTGTATGCCTGAATGATAACAACTTCCTGTTTCATTGTGAAACATTGCAGTTTGTCAGGCTGCAACGGACACGGACACACCCACTTCTGCAACCCATATCAGATGTACATTTTCACCACTTTTGGTGTGTGTGCAAAGCTTCATGAGTTTTCTAGCATGTTTAGGCCCTCAAAAATGCAATTCATTTTGGAGACGAAGATGAAGAAGAATATGAGCAATTCCAGTAGGGTCCTCACTCCACCGGTGCTCGGGCCCTAATAAAATATAATAAACTGTTTGTTTTTAAAACAACATCTTTGCTTGCATGTTCCAGACAAACTGTCCATTTATGAGGTTGTTAATTGTGGTGAGGTTTCAGTGACTATTTCTGCAGGTTGCATTGTTAGTCCAGTAGGTGGCGACAAGTGACAAGTGTCTCTTTGAGAGATTCGTTATCAATTCATTCAGTTGAGTCATTCAAAAACACTGATTCATTCAGAAGTGAAAGAATGAAAGAACTGATCGCTGCTGGGAAATAATACAGGGGAGAAACTCAAGGTGCTGAGATGTGTTTTTGAAAAGTTAGTCACAAGGTGTGACCACAATGGTCAAACATGTCGGTCAAGCACATTATAAAATAAATGTAAAAGTAGCACAATGAATCAAAAAACATGTTCTATGTGAACAGCCCTTATTCAGGAACATTCTTTTATGAACTACTTTTCTAGGTTGGCATTTAATGATTTTATAAAAAAAAAAAAAAACATGCTTTTTTGATAGCTGTTTTATAAAAGCCCTAAGGTGCTCAAGGCGTGCTGTATTTGCTAAAGGGGTTTCAGCAAGGCCTCTACTATATTATTGCTGATAATACATCCATGTGTAGGTGTATGCCTATAATCTATAATAAATTTTGATTAAGGAAATCAGCCATATTTTAAAGTCCCAAACTGAATGTTAATGATGTATGTAGCCATGTTTAATATGAAAATGAATGTAATTTGGTTAATGGTTGAACAGAATGCATTACTTTGTGAGCGAGTCAATGAATCATTCACTTTACTGATTCATTCCTTTTATTTTATTCTTTAATTTATTCATTAATTTATTAATTCATTGTTTGTGAGGAAAAAGTATGTACTTTTGAATGTGTAGCAGAATAGTAGGGAAGCTTTGGGACTTTACTTCTACATAATTGCATCTTTAATGACCTGCTCTGTTACTCGGTCACATGCATCCTATCACCGTTTAAACTGCCCTGTCAATCATTTTGCTGCTGTTAACATCATACACATTTAGTTTCATTTAATTACCTGCCGTATCAGAGAAATTAAAAGTCACGTTGATCTGCCAGTCATGGGTCTTTCATGCCAAGAACTCTCCTTGTGCATTTGCAAAATTATGCATTTAAAAGGTAATGACCAGATGTGTTTGATTCACAGTGATGTTGCATTAAACACATATGTGACTCTGGACCACAAACCCGGCCTTAAGTATCACGGGTATATTTGTAGCAATAGCCAAAATACATTGTGTGGGTCAAAATTATCGATTTTTCTTTTATGCCAAAAATCATTAGGATATTAAGTAAAGATCAAGTTCCATGAAGATATTTAGTAAATTTCCTACTGTAAATATATCAAAACTTAATTATTGATTAGTAATATGCATTGCTAATAATTTAATTTGGACAATTTTAAAGGCAATTTTCTCAATATTTAGATTTTTTCTTTTTTGTATCTCAGCCAAATGTTGTCCTATCCTACAAAACCTTAAATCAATGGAAAGCTTATTTATTCAGCTTTTAGATGATGTATAAATGTCAATCTGAAAAAAAAAAAAAAAAAAAAAAAGTACCCTAATGACTGGTTTTGTGGTCCCCAGGGTCACATATTACATTAATACACATTTACAAAAAATACATATTTATTTATCAGGGTAGATATTGATTAATAATCACTAAAAATAAAAATGTCTCTACTTAATCGATGGTTTCACATGTCCACCATGTTTGTAATTTTTATTTATTTTTTTAGTAAACATTTTTTATTAAATATTAAACCATCTGGGTACCAACATGCTACGATTTGGCCACTAATACTATTTAGGGTGGATAGTATGTAAATTGGGATGCAGTGATTGACTTGCTTAGGAACAAAATAACACTACTACACAGTATGTGGTGCTCAAAGACGCCCAACATTTCTGCTGTAACTTGGTGGTTTGTTGGCAATATTGTATCTAAAATATAAGTTACTCATTATTATGGAAATGTTTATATAAGCTTTTAAGATATAAGCTTTTACCGTGCCCTTGTAATAATACATTTAATTACTCAGTAATATTAATTAACAACATGTCCTTCTCATAGGGTTAGGGTTATGATTAGGGTTTGGCTTAGGGTTATTGCATGTTATTACTATGTTAAGTACATGTAACCTGCTTCTTGCTTTGCTTCTTGTGGATCAACAAGAGCACCAGTGTTGCTGGATAAACCATTTTCCCATCTTTCTGAGGCATCTTTGGAGCAAAAAATAATTCACGCAACTGCCAAATCACATGAGAAACTGAAATGAGGAAGCAGAAAGGTGCCAATCCCAGGTCTGTGTCGAAAATGTTATTTTTCAGCGCGGGAAAAATGACCACGGGAAAAATGAAACGCTTCGAACAAAGAATACCTGCTCTCTGCAGGTGAGAAATGTCGGGCGGACGCCGCCTGGAAAGGTTAGAGAAGGATGAGAGAGGTTGGGGCCGGCGATGAGGCAGATACGCGCAGACGCGCGCGTGAATTGCAGTGTACGCCTCTGTCAGAGGCAGCGGCCTGGAAATTGCTTTTAAACCCCAAGGTGCATGCTTATTTCACAGTCATGTTTAAAAGTCAAGAACCCAATCTTTAAAAAAAATCCTCTGACTCAAAAACAGCTCAGAGGGAAAGACATTCAAATCAAGAGCCAAGCGGGAGAGAGAGTTTAAGAAACACTGGCAATCGCTGCGCCAGGGGCCACGGTAAACGTCAAGGTACGCGCTGCCATAATCCCATAATTAAGGCAAATTCAACACAAACGTAGAGCAAAGGAGCTCAATTTGTCGGCTGTATTAAATTAAAAATAGAGCACACCAGGGGAACACTAGACTGCTTGTTTTAGCCTTTTTTCCTGAATTTCTCTTTTGATTTAGACGTCTGGAGGAATGCAAATGATTGGTTGAAGTTTCATAACACAATATGCGTTGCTTTGGAAATCTACCAAACTCTGACTTCAGTTTACAAAAATGTAATTAGCTAGTCTGTGCGCTTCGGTTATGTATGACTATGCATTTTGGTACAAGGTTGTATTTTGTGGATCCTGTCCTTGAATATTTTATACTTTGCTTAATAAATGTATTGGTTTCTTGGCCTTTCTGGCCTCTTTTTGTCTGCTTGCGAGCACATCAGGCTTCTGAGTCACAAAAGCGCACGGCTGGTAATTGGAAGTGCCTTTCAAATAACTTTTAAATTAATTTAAGATCCTCGCTTCTCTCTCGACAGGAAGAGTGGCGTTGCGTGAGCCTCTCTCTCTGTCCAAGAAACTGTTCGCAGTGTTTGCTGTGACCAAGCCTGATTAAGCTTTTGCCTAAAGAGACTGCGTATTTACAGAGGAAGCATCACTAGGTATTTTCATGCAATTCATCTCCAATATGTAGTTTCATTTAATGAGTGCCAATCTGGAGCTGTAATTCATCTTTTTTAATCATTTGAAGTCATTATGATATCATAATGGCCGTTATGGCATTATAAAGAGCACTGTGACATCATCAGTGGAGTTCATTTTTGGCATCTTAATGAATGTCATAATCAGTGGAAGTCATTATGACGATTACCAACAAGTCTATCCCTTTTCTTTTCTCCTTAAGAACTGGTCCATGCAAAGGACCTATAAAGACCCAGAACCAATAATAGCAGATACATGGGCAAGTTTATCAAACTAAAATGTTGCTGTTTTATTTGAAAACAGTTTTATATATGAAAAATATCCACATGATGTCCTGTTACATTGATTGATTGATTGATTTTATAATAAATAAATATGAATTATTGTTTAAAATAAAAAAAAAAAAAAAAAATATATATATATATATATATATATATATATATATATATATATATTAGTACAATGTATGCATTTTTATTATTATTTATTTATTTTTACTAAATTATAACTATTTATTTTATTTGTTTGTTTATGTATTCATTAAATTTTATTCATTTTTATTTTATTACTATTTATTTATTCATTTTTATTTTATTAAATTGTATTTATTTTTATTTGACTTTATTGCCATTTATGTATGTATTTATTTATTTATTTATTTAATTGTATTTTTATTTATTTGTTTATTTTATTTTATCAAATTAGAATTTTATTAATTGTATTAGTATTCATTTATTTGTTTATTTATTTGTTTGTTTATTTATCTTTTTATTCATTAATTTTTATTTGTTTTTATTTTATTATTTATTCATTTTTATTTTATTAAATTGTATTTGTTTTTTATTTGACTTTATTTCCATTTATTTATTTGTTTGTATTTTATTTTAGTACAATTTGTGTTTTTATCTATTTATTTATTTATTTTTATGTTATTAAATTATATTTTTATTTATTTCATTTATTTATTAATATTTATTTATATGTTTATTTGTTTATCTGTCTATTTATTAATGAAATTTGTTTTAGTTTTTATTTTATTACTATTTATTTATTTATTTATTTGTATTTTATGAAATTGGATTTTTTTTTTTTTTTTTTTTTTTTTTTTTGACTTTATTGCCATTTATTTCTTTATTTCTTTATTTATTTGCCTGTCAAAGATTTTTTGTATGGTCAGTGTAATGAGTTTATGCAATGAGTACAAAGCAAATGTACTAAGATCAAAATATTGTTATCATACACATTGTCAATGTATCATATTGCAAAACTGTCAGGAAGGATGTGACCTCGGTAGAATAGGGAAATGGTCCAGAAAATTCTGTCTTGGTTCTCGTGAACTGTTTAGAAATAGCGTTGATTGAGAAATCTGAGGGCGGCTGACCAGTTTTCTTTGAGGACTCTGGAGGAGGAAAGCAAAGAGACCTTGGGTTTCAAAGCGAATAATGCAGTGTGTTTGGGATGTGCGGAAGAAGACAGCTGACAGATCTGGGAGAAATGAAGAGAGGAAGCAGCACAGTATTTATTTACCAGAGAGACTGACAGCTCAACAGCTGAACGGTTGCCAGTTTGGTTTTAAGGGCAAATTGAGCCACTGGTCATATTTTTATGGGCCTATTTTAGTGGAGACACCTTGAAGTATATTATTTTTCTGTTGTTTTTCTGGAAAAGCAGGCTCATCGTTCCCCACCCTGCGATAATTCCCAGCGAAGATGCCTCACACAGAACATGACTATGTATCATAAACCCAAACTTCGCTATTCTGACCAGTGACTCAACCCTGATCTTCTGCTTTCCACTGCTATCCCAGCATGCTATCGCTCTCCCGCTGAATGGGGAGGGTCTGGACAAACAGGCGAAGGCTCCTCGGGGCCCGTATGCAATCACACCGTGCAGCGCTGTTGGTGGGAGGCCCCTCAGGAGCCCAGCGCTAATCGCATTATTGCTTTTGCACAGCAACTGCATTACAAGTGTGGCTGGATGCACACGCCATGGATGAGGGATGTATTTACAGGTGTTTTCTTTTAACACCTGCCATTAAAATTACTGTCTACTAAATGTACTGAATGCTAAATATTTTGGTGGTTTTAATACAAACCAAAAATAGTTATTTATTATTTATTAAAAAAAAAAAATAATGTTACATAAAACCAAAAAATAACTTGCCAAAGGAACATTTCTTGGTTTTATTTAGTTGATTTTATTTAACTTGTAGTACTAAAAAAAAAAAAAAAATAAATAAATAATAATAATAATAATAATAATAATAATAATAATAATAATAATACATACATACATACATACATACATACGTACATAAATAAAAACTAATAAACATAAAAAAAACAGCAACTAAAATGCTAAAACTTTAACCCTAATTAAAATGAAAACTAAAAAAAATATAAATAAAAATTATTGGATAATTAGATAATTAAAAAAAAAATGAAACAAAGCAACTCTCATGCCAAACAAATAAATAAATACAACTAAAGTGAACAATATTTAGAAAAAACTATCTAAATTGGATGAGTTGTCAAAAGTGATTTGTTATGCTTTCAAATTAAATGCATTATTTAGTTAGCTGACTTGAGAAGATGTTATGATGTCAAGGACATGCAAATGCATCGTGGGAATACAATTTGACTCTGGCCTTGAGGATGACGACTTGATTTAATCAGTTTGTACTCATGATCACAAACCTTAAATTCTGAAGGGTCAAAGGGAATAACCATATGAAGTAGAATCCATTCAAGCCGTGTAGTAACACATGAAGCAGAATTCATATTACTCAATCATATGAAAGACATGCTACTGTTCAATATTAATGCATGTCTTTTCACTCCGTAGTGATGAAAGGCAGATCCTACAAACTCTCAGAACCAACTGCGAACTGAATTTTTGATCCATTCACAAATTCATAATCACACAGTGTGGCTCTAGGAGACTTTTTTCATGGTTGGTTACAAGCCAATACATACATTATAAATATGAACAGCTTTACAGTATGGATGTGGATCCCAGATTGATGGAATTCATAGGTTGACTTTATTTCACTATGTATTGTAGTATTTTTTAGTTATAATTTCCTAGAAATGCTTAACATGTATTTATGATTTAAAATATGTTTGTGGGCCCTACAGCGCTCGCATAAAACATTTCTGCATTCAGCTAAGCCTTGAAACGTAAACGTTGTGAGATGTGAAATATCTCAGTGTTTTTTTAAAAGATCGCGATGTTGAAGTTGAGCAAAGTGAAAGAAAGACATGAACGTCAGGCTTGTGTGTAGGAAGGAGATGGCAGAATTTAACAAAATGGCTTTAATAAAATCCAACAGGGGTAAATTCAGACAGGAACTGCAGGGAAACACACTCACTAACATAACTGTAAGAACAGATGACAACCGCGGCACTGAATCAGACTTATAAAGGGGTGCTAATGAGACAAAAACAGGTGTGGGTAATTAACCAATGAAGACTTGCCAAGAAACGGAACAGGAAAGACCATATAAGGGCACAGAAGGGCGAAACCAACAAAACAGTCCACAGGGGTGTGACAGTGAACATCTTGGATGACTTTAGGGATGAGTAAATTATCAGGAAATTTTTATTCTGGAAGTGAACTAATGCTTTAGATAAAGACTGAATGAGCTTAATGGTGGTGATGTTGAAGTCATTTGTTTGGGTTTATAGCCCAGATTTAACTTTTCACTTCTGTTAATTATCATGATGAACAAAATGTGTAAGAATCATAAACGTTTGTTGATCACAGAGCTTATTTTCTGCAATAATCCAAAGCCAATGGGGAAATCCAATTGGGTTTTTGTGAAAGGAGCCAGCATGATGCAAACTTACAGACTGGCCTCCAAAAACACATTATCACTCTAGTGTTCTCTTCCAAAGAAAGGCATTACAGACATTTAAGCCTCAGGAAGAATAACAGTCAGTTTTATTATGGTTACTTTTATGAAATGAGGCACTGATCACGTATCCGGCTGACAAATGCAAGCCCTCAAAATGAGACAGCAAAAAGCATTTTGAGCCCTTTTGAGTTTGTTTAGATTTAGTTATTATTGTAACGCAGTTAACACTTTAATGCTGCAATAATTGTTCAAACTACTTATTTATGAATCACACTAGTGTTTTAGTATTATTTTTATTAATATTTTGAATTAGTTGTATTTTTTCTTTTTTTCTTTTTTTTTTTTTTTCTATTGTAGACATTACATTATTTTGTGAGTGTATTTATTATGGGACTGTATCTCCTCCTAGAGCTTTACCTCTACAAACGTCAGACTGCTACAACATGCTAATCATGCCAAAATCATGCTGACAACATGCTGGCAACTTGCTAATTATGCTAGCAACATGCTAGTAACATGCTAGTAACTTGCTAATCATGATAATCTGTGTCCGAAATCGCTCACTCGTTCACTCATTCACTAATCCCTATATAATGAATGGCCGTTGAGTGGACTATAACAGAAGGAGTGAACGAAATGAAGTGAACGAATTCGGACAGTGACGTATAATGTTACACTTCGCTTGAGACTTGGAGCTGTTCCGAAAAACATCTTTGTCACATGTACTTTTATATTACATGTACCTTATTTTAGAAAATAATATTAATAGCAATAACACTTTAAATGACTTTATACTGAAATTATACATACCACCGCGTCAGCTTTATGGTTTTATTAATGGTATTAATTTGTTTTGTAATGCTTATGTGTTCATAATCATTAAATACTATTCAAATACTGTCAACAAAAATAAACATACATTAATTACATTTTATGTATTTATTGTTTGTAGTATCTTGAAACTCCCGAGCAGCGTAACATGCCAACGGTCGTAGAGCGCCCTCAGGCGTCCGTTAATATCACATCAGAATGAATACTCCACCAACTAACATTTTTAAATATCCACCAAATTATCATCATTTTTTTGTAAACTAACAAAGATGCCAGCTCATTAAATTAGTAAAATATTAAATTAATTAAGTTAATGCCTATATAATATATTTTGATATGAATAATGCATGAAATAAACAATAAAGCAGAAATAATAAAGATGTAAACGGCATCTCTCATTCAAACTTGTTCGCTCCCGCTCTCTCTTCCAGCTCGTCGGTTCTCCGCACTGGACTGTGGGATATAGTGCTTCAGCGAGTGTACATCGCTAGTACACTCGAAATCAGAATGCATTGTGGGTAAAAAGTAGTGAACGAATGTAGGGAATGAAGTCGTTCACAATTCGGACATCACTACAAAATGGCTGACACCCGATATAGTGCACTATATAGTGGATAGGGAGCGGTTTCGGACACAGCTTTAAAATCATGCTAACAATATGCTAGTAACATGCTAATCATGCTAGTAATGTGCTAGTAACTTGCAAATCATGCTAGCAACATGCTAGTAACTTGCAAATCATGCTAGTAGCATGCTAATTATGATAAAATCATGCTAGAAGCATGCTGGTAACATGGTAGTAACTTGCTAATCGTGCTAGAATCATGCTAGTAACGTGCTAATAACTTGCAAATCATGCTAACAACATGCTAGTAACAGGCTAATCATGCTAGAAATATGATAATCATGCTAGAATCATGTTAGAAACATGCTAGTAACTTGCAAATCATGCTAGTAACATGATAAACATGCTAGAATTATGCTAGTAATTTGTTAATTGTTAAAACATGCTAGTAACATGCTAATCATGCTAACAACATGCTAATCATGTTAGCAATATGCTAATAAAATGCTAGTAACTAGCTAATCATCAGAGAAACATGTTAGCATGTTAATCATGCTAGTAACATGCTAACAACATGCTATCTATTTATCTATCTATCTCTGACAGACTGTATTGCCCTCAAAACATTCAAACAACTTTAAACTTCAAACAATTTCAGACTGAAAACCATCGGACTTAAAACTTTTTTAACTTTTCAACTTGTCAAACTTTTTCAAACTTTCTGGTCCGGTCTTGACAAACGTTTTTATCTAGTTATTATTACTGTTGTTGCTGTTTATATATGTTTATATATATATATATATATATATATATATATATATATATATATATATATATATATATATATATATATATATATTTTATTTATTTATTTATTTATTTATTTATTTTTAATTTTTAGTACAGTTAAAAGTTATTAACTATAATTACCCTGCATCTAAACACACACACACACACACACACACACACACACACACTGAAACAAATCAGTAAATAATTAAAACACAAATCTTTATGAATATCAATCACAAAAGTTTATTATACTGTACATACATCAACTTCATCTAGTTCAACTAGTTCATTGCACTTTTTCTGTAAAGACATGGACAATAAAAGCAAGAATAGTCTGAAAGCACAACACTTCACTGTAATGCAGCCATTTTACACACCATCATTCAGTCTTAAGCTAACATTCTGCTACTTGAGCTGACGCTGATCCGCTCCGATAAACATGGCACCTGACTCACTAACACTCCTCGAACATGATTCTGAAACTTTCTTCCCAGAAAGGTGTAAAATACAGGGTTAATACAGAAATACAAGCGTGCGATGTTACTAGTGACGTACTCTGCATACAGAAGGCTGCTACACTGTGCAGAATCTCGATGCTGGTTGATTATTAGTATGATGTTATATGGGCTCCAGAATGCGAAAAACATCAGGACGATGACAAAAATGAGCCGTACGGTGCGATGTTTTCCTACCATCCGCGTGGCCAGGACGGTTAGCGTAATTCTGAAGTAGCAGTAGACGAATATGGTCAACGGCAGGATAAAAAACAACACAAACTGCTTATAGAGGCTGAAGAGTTTCCACTGAGAGCTGCTCGAGTCTTCGCACACCAGTCCTTGCATCGGATATTCTTCAACAGTGAAATGGATGATGGGTTCGAGGCTAGCGAGGAGGCTAATAATCCAGACGACTGCCGACAGCACGACGGCGTAGCAGGTTCTGCGTTGTTTGTTGGCTACCACACAATGGACCACGGCCAGGTAGCGGTCGAACGTCATGAGGGTGAGGAAGAGGATGGAGCTGTAGAAGCCCAGACAGTCGGCGCTATTCACCAGCTTACAAAGAGCTTCTCCGAAGATCCACTGGTCGGAATAATGAACGGCTTGGAATGGGAGTGTGAGGGTGACGATGACGTTGGAAGCCACCAGGTTCATAAGAAATATATTGGTGACGGTGTTGAGCTTTTCGAACTTGTAGAGGACGAGCAGAACCGCTCCATTGCCCAGTATGCTAGCGATAAAGATGATGTAGTAGAACCTTGGAAGAAAATGTTGGCAGAAATTGTTGATGTCAATGTCGTTGCACACACTAGTTGACCTACTGGTGATCTCTAGATAGTCTTCATAAACTTCTGGTGTTGTGTAAGCTGTTTCCATCTTGGTGGTTACCAACAACCTGCAGGATTGAGCGAGTTTATTAAAATGCAAGGCTGGATAAATGATTATAAGTCAGTAGAGATTGTAGACTTACCCCAAAGCGCTGTTCACAGTCCGTCTGGCCAGTTCATTAATAGAAACTGCAGACTTCTAAGGCGGAGCAGCAACAGAGGATGTGTGTCAGTCTACAGCTGCAAAAATCTGAATCATATCTTGAAATCACCCACTACTTCCTTTTTTTGTGACGTCATAATTTTCTCAAGATGCGACATGTGTCTTGACAGCATACATGATGACCACAGACCAAACACAAAGTGTTCATTACCTTTTATTTGAACAAAGTCATTCTTAGCAAACAAAAGAGCTTTAAACGATAAATTAAACTTGCATCATGTAAAAAAATTCTAGAGATTTGTGTACAAAGCAAGCTTTTAAAGTTATATGAACTGAAATGAAAATACAATAAGTGAATAAAACAACAGATTAGAATCGAGTAAAAGATTATATAAGAAAAAAAATGTGGGTAACGCTTTATTTTGATAGTCCACTTTAGACATTCTACTAACAGTAAGTAACTTTGCAACTGCATGTCAACTAGTCATTAGAGTATTAGTAGACTGTCTGCTTAATATCTTCTAACACTCTCCTAAACTTTGCAAGTATATGTCAACTTATTCTACTAACCCTAAACCTAACCTAACAGTCTGCTCTGAGAGTTAGTAGACATGTAGTTGCAAATTAATGAGAATTAGTTGACATGTAGTTGCAAAGTTACTTATAGTTAGTAGAATGTCTAAAGTGGACTATCAAAATAAAGTGTAACCAAAATGGGATATCAGTTTATTTGAGATTTCAGTGGAAGAAAATATTTATGTAACTAGCAGTTTGTATGGATTCACAAAATCAAGATTTAAAAATAATTACATCTGTCAGATTTGTATGTCGTACCTTACACAGCTTAAATATTTTACTGCCAAAAGAAAAGAATAAAATCCATTATGAGTTCCTGAACACACATAAATTGAATAATTTTGATTATAATGGTTAGTGTTCCTTTTATTTAATGGAATTGTATTCAGTGAGGTTAGTGTGAATTTACCTTTCCCTCAGGCAGTGCAAAAAATTAAAAAATTACACGAATATGTCAATAACACAAGAACAATTGCTATTCATTAAATCAACCTGGCCAGCAATTGAAAGCACAGTTAGTAATTCAATTAAATATGAAAATATGATGGCTGTTGTGTCTTAAAAAGCTGTCCAATCCAAGATTCTCAGCCAAGTACAGTTAAAAAACAAAACTAAAGACAGCTTTGCCAAAAAAACAAACAGAAACATTAAGTCTGTCCCTGAAGTAATAAAACCATTTATTCTTAATCTTCATTTGTACCAAACCACAAACAAACTAATGCTTTTATTATTGCATCTCATATCATGTTGCAAAGTTCCTTGTTTGGCAACAAAATGGCCATTTATTTCATCAATAATTAATGTTCATAAGTAATGATGATAAATATTAATGTTTATGACATTAACATCAGTCCAAATTACCTTACGTGCGCACTCTTGTGTTAATGGTGTTTACGCATTCCTCGTGCATCGAAAGGCAGGTTTCACGTCTTTAAATATCACTCTAATGGCCGTCATTCATCTACAGGCCCCTGATGTTTCATTGCAGCATAGCAATGCGCAGACAATGTCCAATGCCGTGTCAGTAAATTCTTCTGGATTCGCTGCGGCGCTTCTGGCAGTCCGAGAGCTGAGCCCATGTGTTCGCTCGGACGCGTGTGTTAGAAATCGGGCCCTTTACTGTAGCGTTCATCCCTGAGGTTATAGGACTGGTAGCAGATGGACATGTCGCACACGCCGGCCGGTCCTTGAGGACCTTGCTTCCCCGGAATGCCCGGAGCCCCGGATTTGCCCGGGATTCCCGGAGGACCCGGAATACCAATGCCATCGCTGCCGCGAGGACCCTGGATCCCTGTTGGTGTTGAGGGAATACACAATCTGACAGTTACACAAGATTCATTCCCAAACGCTGCATATGCATTTGTGCAATATGCATTTGCATCTGTCACATGACAGATCAGACATTTATACATGAACCCTCATAATGCATTTTATTTAATAGTATAGTAATGTCATCTATTTCATAATGTAGGTTTAATAATGTACCTGTGTCTCCGGGAGGCCCTGGGTATCCTGGTCTGCCCTCTCCTTTATTGCCCTTAAATCCCCGTGGACCTGTGTCCCCTAAAAGAGCGCCAAGCATGTTATGCAATTAAAATACAAACCCAAAGCCAAATCCAAATCCATTTACATAATGTGGAAATGTTACAGCCAGGCGTCTGTGTTACCTTTGACTCCTGGAGGTCCTTGGATGCCCGGAGGTCCTGGGTAGCCCTGGGCGCCGTGTCTGCCGGGATAGCCAGGGGGCCCGCTGGACCCTTTAGGCCCTTGAGCTCCAGGGGGTCCCGGAGGGCCTTTAATGGTCTCACAGGGTTCGCAGCGCTGAGGGCTCATCATCTGCAGGAGCTGCGGCAACTGATCTGATAGAGATGTGTTACAGTGGAGATGCACAAGGGCTCATATCATGAGAAATCAACATTTACTTGACTTTTATTGTAAAATGCAATCTTCATATGTATTGCACGATAAGTGATTCAAACTAAATTTTAATCAAAATGTCATAATCTTCTGGTGAAATGACAGACTTCTCCAAGCTTGCATTTAGATCTTCCTCCATCCATCAAAAACCCAAGCAGAGAATGACACCCTACTTTTTTTTTTTTTTTCGCTAAGCCATTTAACTCAGACACTACTTCTGTTACATCACTACCTAATGTCTGTCTTCAAATTAATAAATTAATAATGAATTAATGCCAAAACATGTGAATTGGAAAAAGGGAAGAAAACGGTCATAAGAAAACTCATGACTGTTTTGTGGCAAAAAAAAGAAACATGACTAAATGTCCCAAGAGTCAAGCAAAGTAAAAATAAATCCAAGATGGTGGACAAGGCAACGGAAACGTTGATGTAAAATATAATTAAGTCAGTACTGAAACATCAGTTAAAATGAGTTCACCAAATGATTGCATATGGTGTGTATTTGTAAGTCCAGGATAATTCGAAAAATGTGCCTGTGCAAAATATAATCTTGCTTCTTGCATGTTTTGTGACACTTTCAAAGTGAAAAGTCCAGTAAGTGGCACTAAAAAAAAAAAAAAAAAAACAATTAGTTTCATCCAAAATGAATAAAAGTGCATGTGGTAATGTTTTATTAGATTGTATGTACGGCAGCAGTTTGAAAAATTCAAAGTCTGGTGAGTGTCGCTAAAAGGTAAATGTTCTATTGGGTTTAAAAATGGAATAAAACCTACACTAAACTTAACTGATAGTGTTAACAAAAGCAAACGTGAGAATATAACACATTCGCTGAAGCAAACATGGCTTTTTTAGCTTAATTAAAGCTCTTTCATTATGATTCATATTTCATGACACCCATAAGTGCAACGCTGTACCGGGTGCGCTACTGAGCAAGTTTACTCTGTTAGAAAAGCCAAACATATAGAGCTAGATATGTGATGCAAAAGTCAAAATGTATTAGTTTTCAAATTGTGCACTACAGTAAAAGTGTTTTGAACTCATAACATAGTGTTGTGCAAGAAATTGCACAAAAACAAGTCTTTATTAATCGAGAATATGTACCTTTAATCACATGATATTGTGAAAAGGAATAAAAGTTACTGGTGTTTTACTGCCACTAGTGCTCATTTCAGCTGGAAACTGAAGTAAATTGTATGTTTAGGTAAATTTTTGTGATTTTCCACAAATATATGTAAAATATTTTTTTTTCCAATTAGTCTTTGTTGGTATTTTTGTTTTAACCCTAAAACTGGCAACGTGTCATACGGGATACAAACATTTGAGAGGCTGTGGGGAGAAGCAGTGAAAGTGTAGGTCTCATTTCTTGGTTGCATTTTGAAAGGGTGTTTGTTGTGAATATTTAGATGAGGTGACTTTTGTTTCCACAATATTTGTTTTTGCTTACAGAAGCATTTAAAACTGCATGGCCGCCTGTAGTGGGAAATCTACTCGCCCTCCATTAAAAGTTGGTCTAGTTCACAAATTTACACATGTTGGAGGGGACTTACAATTTTTTTCAGCATTAGCTTACTGGGTTTACATTGAAGTTTTATGAATTAAATGCTTACATTTTTTGTATCTTGTGTCTTTTTTGTCTATTTTGTGTCTCTAAATGTTTGTATCTCAGGGGATATGTTGGCCTTCTAGGGGTTTAGTCAAGAAAAAACATCAGATCTTTCTGTAATCTTGACAAAACACATATCGTTGGAAAGGTCTGACAGTCAAGGGTCCATATTTGGTACCTGTTTTGTAATTGAAGTGATATTGTGACAGAAAATGATTGATTTGTGACAGAAAACTGCATTAAAAAAAAAAAAAAAAAAAAAAAAAAACTGTTATTTTTGGTATAGTGCCCAAACAAAATCTGACAGGAACCACAATTGTTGTAATACCAACTTTAAATTTGGAACACAACTTGGTTAGACATATGGCTTTGATTTCATAGAAATTTTAGAGTTCAACATATTTTATAAAATACTTATTTTATATAATATAAAATAAAAAATAGTATACTGCATTATCTTTATTGTAAACTTAAACTTTTTTTATACTTTAGTTTTTTTTTAAATGCTTTCACTTCAGCAATGATCCGCTATGTGTCTTCTTTAAAAAAAGAGACCAACCTTAGGTCTGTATTCTAAAGCGTTCAGGAATTACAACCATGTTGTAACAAGCATTGATTAACAAGTGTTCTGTTTTCAGTTAATTTATAAAAAAAATAAATAAATAAATAAATAAAAATAAAAAAACGATCAAGTTTAATTTTTTTTTTGTCCCAATAAGATGAAAAAATAGCAATAAATTAATTTAATCAATCTAATGTCTATTTATGGTCTTGCCATTTTTAGGATTAATTGGATTCATCCTATCCCACATTTTATTTAGATCAATTTATTTATTTTTTTTTATTTTTTTTTTTTGAGCTTACACCATTTCAGTGAACAGAAGACAGACAATTTTGTTTCTGGTGTTTCTAATTCATTTTTGTGGTATCTACAAACAATTCAACTATAATACAACATCAAAGTCTTCAAGGCTATAATGTGTTTGGTTATTGAGGCACACATGATTCGACATGACTCCACTGGAGAGGTTTTTGTCTCCTCATGATAAAAACATCTCTGGAGTTGCTGGCGAAGTACAGTAGAGCATTTCAGATCAGTCGTTTTTAAGTTTCTGAGGCCGCTCACAAGGTTTCTAAGTGGACCACAGGGAAAAAAAGTAAAATGATAACAGAATGTACGATATGACCCCTTTAATTCAAAGCAAACTGTAAAAACTCTGATAGCTCAGCAAGTTTCCATAACAAAAGCTCCTTTCTAGTGAACTTTGCTTTTATCTAACAGCTTTAATTGGACGCCGCATGCTATTCTTGGCTCTTTACATATCAGGCTTGTTCGTATTAAAAAAGGGAAAAGGAAAATCTCCTTGGGCTCTTTGTTCTTGAGAGAATAATGACCTTGAACAAGGTCGGATACTCACTTCTCAAAATGTCCCCACAGAGTTTTATTAAGTAGTCCTCTGAGGGAGGCTTACCCTGAAACACATATTGAGTCACTCATTAGATGGTGTTGGTACATGAAAAACACACAGAGCTTTCGAAGAAATGATAAGGCTGCACAGATAATAAAGGAAGAAACATTAAAAAGGATTACACAGTCTTGACCTCAGGGCCTTGTGGTTTCTTTCATAATGATGCATCCTGACATCGCCTCGGCCCATGCCGTACTTTGTTTACGACGTGTTTATTTCTCACGAAAGGAAAGACCTGGTGGCTATGACAAAAAATTTAATTGCTGTCGTGTAGTTGGGAGAAATGTAAGAATACTCACAGGCTTCCCCGGAAAGCCCGGAGCGCCGGGTAGCCCTGGCAGACCGTCCTGACCGGGGAATCCGCGCGGTCCGACGACACCGACGTGTCCCATGTCTCCCTTCTGTCCGTCAGGACCCTTGACCCCGGTTTCACCCGGCGTACCTCTCTAGAAGATTCAAAACGGCACACATGAAGCCTAACGAACGCTCGCATCTATATTCTTCATGCGAGTGAGAATGTTGCATTTAACAGCAGAGTAAAGCTGCACAATTAATGAAATTAAAATGGAAATCATGATGTGGTCTTGCATGATTACTAAACTGTGAAACGTATCATTTAAATGCATTGCGTGCTGCTCTGTTCTGTAGTGTACTATATGAGCATGCTAACAATTCATGTGAATGCATTTCTGAAATTTTAGAGAAATAAATTGTTTAACCCTTTAACTGTCACTCCCATTTTTAAACACAGACATAAAAATGCACTATCCAGACTTAAATGTTTATAATTCATGAATGAAAACATTTTGTAATATGCTTTGGTAATGCAATGTCTGATTTTAAAATGCCTTTCAAAGGATGAATTTTGAGATTTTAAGTTTTGAACTAATATATAATTTCTTATGATATCTAAAGCGTGAAAGGGAAAAAGGAAACGAAAGTCTTTTGTGACAAAGGTCAGAACTCACGTTATGATGTAGATTTTTTTTTAAGTTGCACTCTTGACATTTATTAATCTGTTACTTTTCCTACATAATTTGTAAAATATCTATTTAGGAGTCTTTCCAACGATGTATAGTTTGTCATGATTAGATTAGGATTTATTTGTAATATGGTGAAATAAAACAGAGTGGACGGTGACAGTTAAAGGTTTAATGAAATCTAAATTTTAAGTTTTTCAGTTAACATTTGTATTCTGTTAGCTTTATTTCAAGTATCTACAAATGGTTAGTAGTTTTAGTCAACAATAGCAACCACCATAAATAAATAAGATTTGAATGCTTGTTGCTGAGCAGCAACATGAAATGTTACATGTCTTTCATATAAAAGATTAAATCTCCAATCACAATATTGTCAAAATAATCACAACATGACATTCTGAGCAAATCGTGCAGCTCTAGTGTGGAGCCAACATACAGTACAGAAATATTTAATAAACATTTTTTCCTCTCTGGAGGAAAAATACATTCTTTTAAAGGAAGCGAGTGATTTGCATATGTCTGCTACTGATTTGCCGACAAACGCAAAATAATAAATATACATAGGAAATTTCCTCTAGTTTACACGGCATCCAGTTTGCCGGTTTGCTCTGACAGCGCGCTGAAGCCAGCTTAGTACAACTGTCAAGCTGTCAAATGTAAACGCTTCAAAGCGCTCAGAAGTGCTCTGCCGTCCCATGCTACTTCCTTTAGGAGGCGGAGACCATCTTGTTTCTTGCGTAAATAGGCAGGAATGGTTTAAATGCGAGCGAGTCGTGTAATTCTACAAACCTCTCCTTTGTTGCCCCTCGGTCCCACTTCGCCCTGTTTCGGGATGAGAAAGAGGAAACTTTTATGATAAAATCAGAGAAAAAGAAATCTTTTATTAAAACACACACAGGCTCAGTGTTCACAGCAGGTGACAGGAAGAAAACCTTTTCAAAGCCACAGCCAGAGAAACCCCATGAAATGACTCTCAAGCCCTGCGTGTGTTTGCAGACTCAATCACATAAAGACGCGTCGACACAAGTCGGACATTTCTGGCACGTCGGACGGCTCACGCTACAATACTGTGCAGGAGTTGGTACAAGCAAACAGTGAAGCTGCTTTGTTCAACTAGTAGAAGCACAGTGTTACAAAACCCTGCTTATTTTTCTCATGATTCATTGCTTGTGCATCTTTCGTGCCAGATAAATACTACTCTGATTGTTGATATATAAACGGTATATTTAAAAAGACATTCCCACCTGGCTTTGCCCATACGGAAATGTAATTTTTGAGATGCGTTGCCTTATATCTCTAGTATTATGTTACCTGCCATAAGGCCATTTTTGCATATGCACATTCTCTAGGTACATGAAGATATTTTGAATAAGCGTATAACACTCAAGAGGATGAAATATTGGCAATATTTGCAAATGGGTGATGCTGATGAGCGCTGCTTGCGAGTATACATGGGCCAATGACTGTTTTATTTCAGAAACGTAACTATATTCAGTCTAAAGGTTTGTCAAGCGTGTGACTGAAGATGTACATCGTTATCTCACACAAGTGGATTGTGAGTCAGTGTCTGTGACAGAGGTTTCTGGGGATTTATTGAGCTGTTTCACAGAAATCAGTTTCTTCTAAGGCAAATGATTCAACAGGATAAAAGTATTCAAATGTTGCAGTTCAGTTTAAGACCTTTATATAAGAATGTCTGTAATTATTAAACTAACACTAGTCATTAAACATCTTACTGAATGAGAATGCAAACAGGATGAGGATGATTTTCTTTTTCTTTTTTTTTTTTGCTAAAAACTAACCAGAAATGTTGCTTCCTCTTTTGTGTAACTTCATTATTTTTTTTATTTTTTTTACGTTTCAATTCAGTGAATTCTTCTTCCTGTCATTCCAATTCAAATTCTCCTGATTTAGTCTTTGTAAGTTCTGACTGGTATACATTGACTTTTCATTCTTTCCACCCTAATAAGCACTGTAGATGTTGAGGTGCAGTCCTGTAAGAAGATGCGCCCCCTGCTGGATGTGTGTGGATTTTGTACACTTACAGGAAGGCCAGGCGATCCAGGGAAGCCTTTGCTGCCTTTTTCACCCTGTGAATGAGAGGGGGTCTGTGTTAGCAGGGGTCTCAAACTCTGAAAGGTTATCATTAACATTCAGTAACAGCAGGTGGTTCCCTATAACCTTTAGAAGACTGTGTCACATCCGTTTAACTGCGAGACACTGAGCCAACTACACTTAGGGTGGTGTACCCTACTGAGACTCTTACGCTAAACTACACAAACCATACTGCGGCCATTCATCCTGTAGTGTAAACATAGGAAAATCACTAGAATTAGTAATTATAATATTAGGATATGTATTTAGTCATCATATTTTTTTTTTTAAACCCATATGACCATTTTTTCCCCCTGACCAAATTATATTTTAAATATAAGCTGAAAATATGTTGTAAACAGTGAAGCTCAATGGAGTATATTTTTGAAGCTATTTAATTTCAACCTTAATATACCAAAGTATATTTCAAAATGTATTTCAGGGGCAATAAAATACATTTCCAATCTTACTGTAGCCTACATTTAAAATAAATATAAATGTAAAAATGGATGAAGTAGCCTACTAGAGATCAAAACTAGATTTATAATAATTGAATAATTTTATATAATATTATACTATATTTTAGAGCATTGTAAAGTTCCTTGGTGTTTTTTTTTTTTGTTTGTTTTTTTTTTTAGTCAAATTTGTTATAATGTTCACATTACATACAAACAAACTTTTTCTTTAAATGTAACATGTGAATGTATTTTCATAAATATACTTGTATAGAGGGCAAAATACATTTTAGTGCATTTACAATTATAAAATATATTTTAAAAAATATACTGAAAAATATACTGAAGCTGAAAAACTTTTTTGTTTTGTTTTGTTTTTCAAAAAAAAAAAAAGAAAGAAAGAAAGGAAAATAAAAATAAAAAAAAAATAGATAAAGTTCAAGACGAACTTTAGGTTGGCTTGAGAAAGCCTAGCATGAAAGTTTAAAGCAGCTGTAAAATTTTAGCTGTCAAGTTTTAAGGAGGTTACTAACATGTTGTTAGCCTGTTTCTAAAATGATAAGCGTGTTGATAGCATGTTAACATGTTACTAGCAAGTTTTTAGCATTTTTTTTCATGACTAGCAAGTTACTTGCATGATTAGCATGTTACTATCATGTTGCTAATGTGTTTCTAGCATGATTCACAGGTTACTAGCATGTTGTTAGCCTGTTTCTAAAATGATTAGCATGTTGGTAGCATGATTCACATATCACTAGCATGATTAGTATGTTGCTAGCATGTTTCTGGCATGACTATCAAGTTGCTAGCATGTTTCTAGCATGACTTGTATGTTATTATCATGTTGTTAGCATGTTTAGCAAGTTACTAGCATGTTGCTAGTCTGTGTCTAAAATGATTAGCATATTGCTAGCATGATTAACATGTTACTAGCATGTTTCTGGCATGACTAACAAGTTGCTTGCATGATTAGCATGTTGTTTGCGTGTTGTTAGCATGTTTCTAGCATGATTAGCAAGTTACTATCATGTTGCTAGTCTGTTTCTAAAATGATTAGCGTGTTTCTGGCATGACTAACAAGTTGCTTGCATGTTTCTAGCATAATTAGCATGTTGCTCAAGCCAACCTAAATTGCCAGAAAAATGCAATGTTGGAAATGCTGGTCAAACGATCAAACAAACAGCAAACAACATCCAGCGTTTCTGAGAAATCAGCCTCAAACATCCTACTTCAGCTAGTCTCTGCATATTGATATGAGATATGAGATATGAGTCCATCACAGATTTTAACTTTCAAAAAAATCACACTGATCACTTTGAAGAGCGATAAAGTTAGCCTTTTCCACTAATTTCACACTAAGGCTATCATTATGGCTTGAAAACATCTTGGTCAGAGTTATATTTGAGATCAGAGATGAATCTGAATTTGTGTTGAAACCAAATGCAAACCTTTGATAAGTCACATAAAGCATTAGTCAAAAGCATTGTGAAGGAAATGAATTGGGATCCACCTGAATGCCTCTGGGTCCGAGCTCTCCTCTCTCTCCCTGAAAATAAAAGAGAAACATCGACTTATTTCTACCTCTGCGCAGCAGGAGAACAGTATTCTCTAGCATATCATATCAAAAACTACATTCAGTGAGCTGAAAAGCCAGTATTTCAAGCAGATCTTCTACACAAGTAGTCATTTAGCAGATCCTTTATCCAAAGTGACCTACAGTACATTTATTGCAGTGACAGCACTGGCACTTCTCTATGCATCTTAATACTGAATATACAGCATGAATATACGCGTGTAGCCCACGTAAAACATTGTGAGTAGCATGATTAACTTTACATCCACATCCCTGCACCTTAAGGTGTTTCTAGCTACGCTGGTTTAGACTCAGGCTGGAAAAACCAAGTTATATCAGCTTAAGATAAATGAGGTAGCTGGAACGAGATGGGCTACAGTGTTTGACAGCACAGGTACAGCCTTATTATGGTTTCGCAGAGTGTTGCATTAGGGAATTGTGTTCCTTTATCAAGATCAAAACATTTCAGATGCTTAATTATTCATCTGACAAACACTTTTATCCAAAGCAGCATCTTATCAGCATGTGTGGCTGTGGGAATTGAATCCATGACCTTGCTGTCACTAAAGCAATGGATAACTTCATGTCAGTGTTTGATTGTACTGCACTACCATTTATGGTCAGTATGATTTAAAAAAAAATACTTTTAATACTTTTATCCAGCAATGATGCATTAAATTGATCAAATGTGACAGTACATTTGTGTTTTCTATTCATCTGTGAATCCTGAGAAAATAAAATGCATGAGTGTTTCCACAAAAATATTGTGCAGCACAACTGTTTTCAACATTGCTAATAATCATAAATGTTTGTTGAGCAGCAAATCAGCATATTAGAATGATTTCTGAAGGATCATGTGACACTGAAGACTGGAGTAATGATGCTGAAAATGCAGCTGCGCATCACAGAAATAAATTACAATTTAACAGATATTCACATAGATAACAGCTGTTTGAAATTATAATAATATGTCACATTTTTACAATATCTTTGATCAGATTAATTCAGCTTGGCTGGGACTCATCTTAAAAACATTAAAACTCGTGCATGTATGCGTTTAGTGATGTTTGTGGGACGGCAGCTTTACCTTGTGTCCTTTAAATCCAGGCAGGCCCATGGCACCCTGAAGGCCTGGAAATCCCAGTTCACCCCGCTCACCCTGCTCACAAAAGCGCTGAGAATAAACTCTTCACCTCACTTATCCAGAGAGCTCTGAATGCGAAGCTCACAACTGCATCGCAAATCTAAGCTACAAAAGAGGAGACTCTTACCTTTTGACCTGCGGCTCCAGGAATACCCGCGTCTCCCTTTTCTCCTGCGTTACCCTGAACACACACAACACTGAGTCAACATCCACACACACACCGCGATTCCTCCATTAAAATGTGGCTAGAAGAAGCCATTTGTTTCCCCAGACAGATAAAAAGACTATTAATCACTCGAAATATTAAATGAAATACTGTTACAAAACCAGCAACCTAAATGATTTTGTTCAGCGTACTTCTATAATCCATTTGATAAGGGCACAAATCCAGGAACAGAGTAAATGTAATCTCAGCACGGCTATTCCCACCTGATTCGAGTCAAGGTATTAGCATAATTGCTAAAGGTGATGTTTGGAGCAGACCAACCTTGGGGCCGCGGAGTCCGTCTGCTCCGGGGGGCCCCGAAGGCCCCGGCGCGCCCTGAAGGATTTAATCAGACAGGATGCAGAGTTAAACACCGGCTGACTTAGAGCGCCGAACGCCGATAACACACACAACGAACGGCGCACCCGGCAGACTGCTAATAAAGTTTCAGAACAACTCCAGAAGACACTTATTTGAGCAAAATAGGAAATGAACCTACTTCAAGTAAAAAGCACTGTCACTGTCAAATGAAAAGGAAATTGTGATGTGCAAAACAAATTTTCTGTAAGGCTTAATTCACATTTTCAAAAATTAATGGCAAAAAGTTCTTAAATCAGAGCAGAAAGTCTTAAATTCATAAAGTCATGGCATGAAATGTTGCATGCACTGAAATAAATAAACTTTAATTTAATTTGTCATGTTTGGGTTCTTTTAGTACACATTTCTAAGCTTCCTAAAATCAAGATACATTAACTGTAGATGCAAACTGACACATGAAGTCTTGTTTTCTGAGAAACTGAACAAAATGAAGTGTGCTTGTGCTTAAACAAGAACAAATATCTGTCAATGGGAAATGAAAACTTGTTTTCTCTTTGAATTAAGTTGATATTTCGGAGCCTGTTGACTGATATTTGTTCTTGTTTTAATCAAACTTACTTCATTTGGATCAATTTCTCAGAAAATAAGACTTATTTTTTATGTCATTTTGCTTCTCAAGCAAATGTATCTCAAGTTAATAAGATATTAGCATTGGAAAACAAGACAAAAATACTGAAGTAGATAAAAAGATCATTTTTTGCATTGTGATGATAAATTTTGGTGATGTATAATGCACTATAAAGGTATTCATTAAACACACTGCAATGCATTATACCTTTCATAAATAATTGTAACGAAAGATGAAATGCATTATAATAATTGAAGGCTTGCTTGTCATGTTTTAGTGCATTATAATTGGTAATGGTGTAACACTGAATAGAAAAGTATATTATTACTGTTGTTACAATTTATTTACAAGATTGCAATGCATTAAAAGGGATAATTCATGCATTAAAATGCATGAATGCATTATTTGTAGAATGCATTATATATAAAGGCCATATTTTTTTACCATATTTTTATGGTAAAAAAATATGGTAAATGGTAATTTTACGTTTTACCATATTTTTTTTATTTATTTATTTTTAATTATATATATATATATATATTTTAATTATTATTTTTTTCTTGTTGTAATCATAGACTCACTTCATTTTGATATTTTATTATTTTTTTTTATTTTTATTTTTATTTATTTTTATTTTTTTTCAGAAAACGATTTTTTTAATGTCATTCTGTTATGAAGTAAATGCATCATGATTTTTAAGAATCTTTGGAGAAAATGTGGTTTGACATATGTAAACTTTATAAAATCAAGGGTAATTTTTTTCATCAAGTCAAGAAAAGAAAAGAGAAAAAAGAAGTGAAAAGAAAAAAGGAAATAATGTTTTGCACAAATAAAATATATTTTGACACTATTAATATGTTTTACTGGGATGTTATTAAATGTAAAATAAAATAAAGTAAATAAGTAAGGAAGGAAGGACATTTTTTTGTTTTAATCATAGACTCTTTATGTCATTCTGTTTCTCAAGTAAATGCATCTTGATTTTTTTTAAGAATCTTTGGAGAAAATGTGGTTAGACATCTTATTTTCAATAAGAAAAAAGAAAAAGAAACAAAAATTGTTTTGCATAAATAAAATATATTTTGGCACTATTAATATGTTTTACTGGGGTGTTACTAAATGTTAAATAAATTAATTAATTAATTAATTAATTAATTAATTGATCGGAAATCAATTTTTTTTAGAAGTAAATGCATCTTGATTTAAGAATCTTTGGATATTTGCACTGAAAAACAAGACAAAAATACTGAGGAAGAACATCATTTTTTGCACTATGATTATTTTTTATTTATTTATTATAAAATAAATTAAAGCTATTTTTAATCTTTGAAACGGAGGCATTTACTTTCAGAGACTACTGTATATTGATGTATTTAGTTTCATTTACACTTATTCCCTAAATTTTCTCGGCTTAAATGTCCCTTTATAAATCCTGCATTTAGTGGCGCATCAGATCTCATCCAGCACTAGGTGGCAGCAGCGTTTGCTTTGACTCAGCAGGCCGAATGTTTGGCTCTCACCATCAGAGGTCACCCTAACATTGTTTACCCGAGCGCTGTGTTACTCAGTCCCGGACTGAGCGCTGGTTAGCGTTTGACCCCTGTCCAGATTGCTCTTTTCCTCTCTGGCTGCGGCTGCTGATCTGATGAGCAGCTCTACAGCTGCCTGGGACTCCATCCAATCCAATTTCTCTGAAGTGTCCCATTTTAACGGATCAGTTGACACAATGAGGGGGTAAAAAGGTGAGACTGATGTATTCCAGCAAGACATTTACTCACCAGAGCTCCTCTTGGCCCGGGTGGTCCTTTCTGTCCCGACGCTCCTCTCGCACCCTAAAATTCACCAAACACAAGATTGATAGCATCGGTTTGTAATGTTCCATGTGTTATAGTTAAAGATGCAGAGACCGTATGTGTGTTAAAGGCAGTTAGTTACTACTGCGGCCGAGTATTGGCTTAAAATATCTTAGTAGTTCTTTTGTTTCATACAGAGAAAATGTGGTTGCACATGGGTCATTTTCCAAAAAAAAAAACAGAAATAATATTTTATTATATGTTGAATTAAGTGACATTTAAATTAAATTAATAATTAAATTTAATTAATAATAAAATAAAATAAAAAATATTTAATTCAATTCAGTTCAGTTCAATAAATAAAATAAAATAAAATAAAATAAAATAAAATAAAATAAAATAAAATAAAATAAAGCACTAAAGCCAGTGGTTGGTAACGTTTGACTGAATAATACCTGCGGTCCGCTCGCTCCTTCCTCACCAGGAAGCCCACGGATTCCCTGGAAAAGATACGATACGTCAGCCGCTCGGTTCACGTGGTTTCTGTCGCTCTGACGGACGGGACAAACGGGCTAATGACCTTGTATTTGGAACACAGAGTCGGGATCAAGGCCTCGCTGTAATTCCATCATTCATCATGTTCTTCTTCTCCGGTTACTGTTATTACAGCATTACCAGGATGCCACTCAATTAATCTACGCTCTGGCAAAGCTATTGCTCAAATGGGAGCCTGCCAAGAAAAAGGACACAATTGACTCTCTGACATTCACACATTTCCACTGTCTGTTTTTCCAGCCTGCTAAATGACTTTAATTGAGATCCATTAAAAACTTCCTCCATCCATCTGCTTGCTTTGAGGCTCCAGTAAGTGGCAGCGATGAACCTCATGCGATGGAGGAACAAGAAGTCATTAACCGCATTAAAAAGCAAAAAACGCTTTGTTAGCATCACCATTTTCCTCAAAAATATGACTGCGTAACATATCCTGCTCTTTCTTAAAGATTTAACATCAACTCTGCTCATTTTTACACTTGTACACTTGTAGCACAGAAACCTCACAATCTGTCATTTTTTATTATTATTATTATTATTATATTATTTATATTTATATGTTGTTTATACATTATTTATCAGAAAAAAATGCTACTATAGTAATGAGAGTTGCCAATAAATATAATATTAATTACCTAAAAAGTATCCCAGAGTCAGTACACAAACACCTTGAAATATTCACAATTTAAGTATGCTGGTACTTTTATTTAAATTATGACGATGATGATGATGATGATGATTATTATTATTATTATTATTATTATTATTATTATTATTATTATTATTATTATTATTATTATTATTATTACAAATGTATTCTTTATATAGCATAAAAATACTGCTAAAGTAATGAGACTCAACAATGAAAATATTACAAAAATATTGCCTAAAAAGTACCTAAATATGTCATATTTAAAATGTAAGTATGGTAGTATTTTATTTATTTATTTATTTATTTATTTGTTTGTTTGTTTGTTTATTTATTCATTCATTCATTCATTTTTATTATTATTTATTTATTTTTATTTTTTTTGAAGAAGAAGTCTAGTAGTAGTAGTTGTTGCTGTTGTTGTTGTTGTTGTTGTTATTATTAATTATTATTAATTATCATTATTATTATTGTAGATATAGCTTTATCATTTAAAAAATATATATTATTTGTATATTTATTTATTTATTTGTCAAAAAATACTGCTACAGACTCACTAATGTGGTCATTGTTTATATGCAAGATTTATCAGAAAAAAAAAGTTACTATAGTTGACAGTATATAGTTATAATATGACAATCACCAATGAAAATAATATGAATTACCTAAAAATCATCCCAAAGTCCTTTTTAATACGTCAAACACCTTGAAATGTTCTGAATTTAAGTATTTATTATTATTATTATTATTACAAATATATTATTTATATAGCTTTATTATTTATAAAAATATTATTTATATATACTGCTACAGTAATGAGACTCACCAATGAATATTACAAATTATCTAAACAGTACCAATGTATGTATGCTGGTACTTTTTTAATGGATTGTATTATTATTATATTATTAAATATATATATATATATATATATATATATATATATATATATATATATATATATATATATATATATATATATATATATATAATAGTAATAATAATAATAATAATAATATACTGCTTTAGTAATGAGAATCACCAATGAAAGCAATACAAATTACCTAAAAAGTATCCCAAAGTCCTTTTTAATACCTCAAAAACCTTTAAATATTCAAAATTTAAGTACACTGGTACTTTTAATTGAGTTATTATAATTGTTGCTGTTGTTGCAAATACATTATTTATATAGCTATATTATTTATACAAATATTATTTATTAATTTATGTATCAAAAAATACTGTTACAGTAATGAGAATCACCACTGAAAACAATATGAATAACCTAAAAAGTACCAAAATATCTCACATTTAAAATTAAAGTATAATTATAATTGTATTATTATTATTATTATTATGACAAATGTATAATCTGTTAAATGCATAATTACCTATTCATTCATTTATTCAGCAAAAATACTGCTATTTTCAGGCCCTCTTAGTACAGCACTGTACATCACAACCTTGAAATACCTCAGATTTCACATTACAGAATCAAAGAGATTCTAAACAGAATTAAACTGGCACTTTTCAATAACACGCATCAGCTGTTCTCCTTGAAAAATGCTACATTACTTCTTTTTGTGCCTTTGTGCACTGAAAATGTAAATATCTTACAGATGAGTGACCGTAAAAGCTGAAAAGTACCACTATTTTCTCCAAAAAATGAAATGCGAGAACCAAACACCCTCTTCCTTCCTGTCACAAGCTGAATAATAACTTCCCACACCCGTCTGATGCCCTGATGAAGACCTGCAAACACACCGCCGTTTGACTTTCACTGGAAAACGCCCGCGCTACAAACTCAGATGGTTTCAGACGAGGGTCCCGCATTACAGCAGCTTCAACGCGCCCAGATCTCTCAGCACCTGCCTGAATGTTTGCAATCAACAAGTGAATCAAATCTTCTGTTGTATCTTCATAACGCTGAATAACAACAAGCACGCAGCCGCACGCAGACTCGAGCGATGCTTCACGGCCCTCCGTCCGCAGGTTAGCAAAGCACCTGAAACGGCAGCGCTGAGAGCAACGCAGGAAACATCAAGCTCCGCGTTTGATTTCACTATCCTTAGAGACTACAGGAAAAAAAAAACTGGGGAACAGTCGCTCGGCTTTGAAATGGAGATGCCTGCATATTATCTGCCGTTAATGAGTCATTTTAAAGCGAGCGGCTCCATCGATCGCGTTTCACTCAAAGGCTCCTCTTCTTCAGAAAAGCTGAATTACATCAAAAACGAAAAACTTCTGAGGCCTTCGCAGGTTTAATTTGAGAGGAAACAGTGCAGAAATGTAAGAGCAGGAAGGAGAGCGAGATTGTAAATGTAATTACATGAAAGATGAAAGGTGTCATACCTGACTAGAAAAATGAGTCAAGTGTTAATTTGCCCGGTTGAGATGTAATGATTAGTAGCGGGAAATGACTTATTAGCAAATCACAGTTAGGCTTTCAAGTGCAAAGCAAAAGTGTCTAAATATTAGCCAAACCAGATCATTACTGGCAGAGAATATTTATCATTACTGAAAAACAGACATTTGTAAAGTAACCACATTGCAGCCATATGGGTGAATCACACAAAACATGTCAAGAACATGTTGGAGTCACTAATGAGGCCTTTTAAGAAAAAAATAAGCACTTTTTTTTAGTGCAAAAAGACTAATTAACTAATTGTACAAATAATAATGATTTTATATCGTTATCTTATGTTATAGCGTTTAAATGTTTGAAAAGTCTCTTCTGTGCACCAAGGCTGCATTTATTTGATCAAAATTACAATAAAAATTCTGAAATATTATTATAATTTAAAACAGCTGTTTTCCATGTGAATATCTGTTAAATTGTAATTTATTTCCGTGATCAAAGCTGAATTTTCAGCATCATTACTCCAGTCTTCAGTGTCACGTGATCCTTCAGAAATCACTCTAATATGCTGATTTGCTGCTCAACAAACATTTATGATTATTAGCAATGTTGAAAACAGTTATGCTGCACAATATTTTTTGTAGAAACTGTCATACATTTTATTTTTCAGGATTCACAGATGAATAGAAAGTTCTAAAGAACAGCATTTATTTGACATAGAAATCTTTTGTTACATTATAAATGTCTTTACTGGCACTTTTGATCAATTTAATGTGTCCTTGATGAATAAAAGTATTAAAGAAAAGATATTAAAACTTTAAAACACGTTTTATGCCTGACTGGGAGCACACAAACACACACACACACACACACACACACACACACACACACAATAGCCATTCTCTAGGCAGTGAGTGGGAGCAGCGGCTCTACATTCAGTCTCTGGTTATTAAGTGTGTGGGTGACATTAAGAAGGAAAACAGGCTTGTATATTTTTGTGCTCGGCTGCCAGTCTCTATTCTCCACTGAGGCTGGATGTTCATTTGACAAGCAGCTCGTGAAAATGCAATTATTTCGTCTTGACTGCATGTATGGATTTAATGCAGATGTAGATCAAATATGAAATCCATTTTTCTTTCATTACTGTGTAGTGCTCTCAATCAAGGAGGCAAACAAAGCTAATGCTAATTGATTACAGATGTCAAGCTGCACACATCTGAGGCTGTAACGTGTATATAAAGTTTTACATTTTCTAAATATGCTCTTGCCTGTGCTGGTCTATATGATATTTAGTCTATAGATATGGCTCATGTGCATGAAAGTCTGCTTCAACCACAGAATAAAACAATCAAAAAAAAAAAACTTTTATCTTATTATTCTTATTCAAACTTCAATTCTGAGTTTATATCTCTCAATTGTAATGTAACATACAGTTGTGACATACAGTTGCAAGAAAAAAAAAGTTATAATTGTGAGAAAAATTTGCAATTACCTTATTACCTTTTTATTATTGTATTTTATATTTTTTTATTTTATTTTATATTTTTTTAACAGACTTGTGAGATGTAAACCATGAATTCTAAGGAAAAAGGGTCGAAATTGCAAGAAAATTACAAAAAAAAAAAAAAAAGTAACAATTGTAATATATAAACTCAGAATTGTGAGGTGTAAACTTGGAGTTGCAAGAAAGAACAGACAGAATTCTGAGTTTATGTCTCAAAATGTAAGTTAATTATTCACATTTCTGACTTTTTTTTCTCAGAATTGTGAGATTTAAATTCCCAATAGCAAGAAAAAAGTCTGAACTGTAATTTACAAAAAAAAAAAAAAAAATCACAATTATCTTAATACCTTTTTATATTCTGTGGCTGGAAAAAATAGAATTGTGATATATCACAATTGCATAATTAATTAATTAATTAATTACATAAAAATGTAATTCATTCATTCATTCATTCATTCATTTATATCATGCATCTTTTCTTCTCAGAATTGTTAGTTGCCTTATTCTGAGTTTATATATTGCAATTTAGATTTCAGTGAGATACAAAGTCCACATTGTGGGATAAAAAGTTGCAATTACCTTTATTTTATTTTATTTATTTTATTTTATTTTATTTATTCATTATATATATATATATATTAAATTTAGTTTTTTTAAACAGAATTGTGAGATGTAAACCATAAATTTTAAGGAAAAAGAATCAGAACTGCAAAAGAATTGCCAGTAAATAAATAAATAAATAAAGTACATACACTCAATATAAATAAAACAAATTGTGAGGTGTGAGCTTGGAATTGCAAGAAAAAAAAAAACTGAATTCTGAGTTTGTCTTGAAATTCAGATTTTTTTTTTTTTTTTTTTTTTTTTTTGGCGCAATTCTGAGTTTATTTTAGAATTGTGAGATGTAAATTCACAATTGCAAGAAAAAAAGTCTAACCTGTAAGAAAAAAATCACAATTACCATATTGCCGTTTTATAATCTGTGGCAGAAAAAAAAATCAGAATGGTGATATATCAACTTGGAATTGCCAAAAATTAAAAAAAAAATAAAATAAATAATAAAAAAATCTGAGTTTATATCTTGCAATTCTGACTTTTCTCAGAATTGTGATTTGCACTATACTGAGTTTATATATTGCAATTTAGATTTCAGTGGGAAACAAAGTCCAAATTGTGGGATATAAACTCTTATATAAACTTCTATACATATGAGCAACTGAATTGTAACTTACAAGTATATCCCATCTACTGGCTTCAGATTTTAAAAGATTTTATCGGAAGTGTTGTTTGGAGGAGGCTAAACCATAATGTCAAGACACTCCGGATTCAAAGAACTCGACAAAATAAAACTTTTTTTTTTTTTTTTTTTTTTTTTGATACAGGATGTTTTGACATGTAAACACTGAGAACGGAAACAGCTCTGTGTTGTAGATGGCAGGTGTAAAGCGAGAGTGATGGGAATGTCAGATTGCTGATGTTGACATGCTGGCTCTCGTCGCGCCCGTAGATTTGTAAACAGTGCGGTCGGCACAGGGCCTCATTTAGAGAATATACTTCCTCATTTAGTTGTTTCTTTACACCGTGAAACCACTGCGAGGGGACTGTCAGATTTCTGACACTGCTAATTATGAAGAGCTCCAAAGTTTTACAGTCAACATGTGCAGAGGATGTTTGCTCCGGTTAAAAGTGTGGTGCTGAACTGCTTGAAATCACTTTAGATATGCATTTAAATACATTTGACAGGTATTTAACAGATACAGCTTTTGTTAAAAGCTGAAGAATATCAGAAGTGACTCACCGGAACTCCTTGTGGTCCGTCAGCGCCCGGCAGCCCAGCGTCTCCTTTCTCTCCCTAACAAACAAACACAACACAACACACACGTTGACCAACATATTACATTTTTCAGATGATGGCACTCAGAATCACGTTTAAAATGATTAAGTTTAGAAACACACTCAGAATAAAGTTAATGGTCCGTGAAGGGTTTGAAGTTAAACGAGAAGCGCATTTTCACATGACAATTAAAGCGGCGTTGTGTTTGTTTTCCTGCCGAGCGCCAGCTCTCGCTGGACACGTAAAAGCACAGCCTTCCAGTGCAAAACACCAGCAGTGCTGCAATTTAAGCAATTTATGCTCCACAACATCAAAAAAATAAGACTTTTAGTTTTCAGCTCTAATAAGATACACTACAAACACAGTATTTTTGATGTATGGCTATGTATATCAAAATACATCACATATATCAAAATATTCTAAAAATGATGCATGTACTTGTAAATCAGAACTATGCAGGATAAAAACATTTTAGAAGTTCTACTATGATGCAAACACTGAAACTAAATTTGTATTTAGTATTTTAATGCTTAATATTTACAGTAGTATTTTCAGTTTAAAAAGAATATTAAAATTAAAACTTATTCTATAAATATTATTATATTCTATCAAATCATTTTCCATTAATAAATGCAAATTTGAAGCAAAACATAAAAGAATATAAGATTATTAATAATAATAATATATGATGAGACTTGTTTTCAAATTACTTTTATTTTTCTGACCTCACTGGAATTTATTTATTTATTTATTTATTTATTTATTTACCAGTCCTCACTAAATGTGTTAGATTTTGTCTTAAAAGAGAAAAAAAATCTGGTAACAAGTAACAAGAAAAGGATGTGTTCTCTCAAAAAAAAAAAAAAAATTGTATGTAAATGTAAATGTATCTATTCTAGTCTAAACTAATCTTGTCTTAAGGAAGTTTATTTCTACTGGAAACAGCACAAATATAGTTTAAGAAAGTGCTTTTCTTCAACTCAGTGTTCAGACAAAGCAGAAAACAATAACTGGCTGGAGACGAAGAGCTTCATGTCCCACTATAGCAGACTTTGATCAGAGCCGCTGCTGGAGCCACGGGTGGAGAGGAGGCAGACGTCCCGTTCGAGAGTCATTGCCCTTAAGCAAAGAACAAATGTTTGCCCTCCATGAAAGCTTCAAGTACATTCACTCACACTTCAGTGCATTGTGGAGTGCTCTGAAAGGCCAGGAGAAAGCGAAACGAAGAGTTGTTTTTCTTTATTTGTTGTTGTTGAAGAGCTTGGCCTTCCAGGACACATAAAACATCTAAGCAAGCAAACCTTTCATTAGAAGAGCAGCAAGTCTGTTAGAGAAAACATAAATGTGGATTGCGGCGGCCTGTGGAGCTGGACCCAATAACTACTCTGACTCTGGCCTGACATCTGTAGGTGTGTTTGGCTACATAAAACATGTTCTATGGTGAGCAAACATTCAGAGTGTACAGTTTGTGGAAAAGATGTCTCAGACATAAAAATACACAGTCCGTCCCACTAATGTATGGCCAGTTTTAACACATGCATAATGTCCAGACGACAAAATGTGTGTACTATAAATGCTGCCTTTCTGTTACTGAGGTATCATGCATGTCAAGCCCAGGCTTGTTAGAAAAAACATGCATATGAAACATTTCTGCAAAATTATATTACATTGCTTATTGCACGTTTCGCAACATTTTCAAAAGGAATGTCCAGTGAGTGACACTAAAAGTGCATTTATTTTCATCGGAAACATAAATCTAGCAATGATTTATTTGATGGATTGCTGTATACATTGCATCACATCACAAGTGCAGCGCTGTACCGGGTGCGCTACTGAGCAAGTTTACCACGTCATAAAAGCCACACATATGCAGCTGGTTGTGTGATATGTGACCCTGGACCACAAAACCAGTCATAAGGATCCATTTTTTGAAATTGAGATTTATACATCATCTAAAAGCTGAATAAATAAGCTTTCCACTGAGGTATGGTTTGTTAAGTTTGTTGGCTGAGATACAGCTACTTGAAAATCTGGAATCTGAGGGTGCAAAAAATCAAAATATTGAGAAAATCACCTTTAAAGTTGTCCAAATGAAGTTCTTAGCAATGCATATTATTAATTAAAAATTAAGTTTTGATATATTTACAGTAGAAAATTTACAAAATATCTTCATGGAACATGAACTTTACTTATTAACCTAATAATTTTTGGCATAAAAGAAAAATCGATAATTTTGACCCATACAATGCATTTTTGGCTATTGCTACAAATATATCTGTGCTGCTTAAGACAAGTATATTAAGATAAGTATATAAGGTTTTGTGGTCCAGGGTCACATATAAACATCAAAATGTATTACGCCGGTACTGCACGCGTAAGCAGGGCGTAAGCAGCGCATATTTTTTTCGGCGCCCATGTTAACGAATGAGAGCATTCACACCGCCCGTAGTGGCGGCATGGCAGCGCGTAGCAGGAGCAGAGCAGAAGCGTCAGTGCAGCAATCATTTCGGCCCCGAGTCTATTTTTGCTGCACCGCTTACGCTCGCTTTCAGTGGCAATGTATTGATTATGGCCAAAATACACAGGAAAAAGTAGCAGTTATACCCCAAAAAGTACATTGATGATATCTACCGTGTTGTAAACACAGTATAATGTAATTAACAAGATAAAAAATATTTTTTTCCGAACTTCCAAAACAAGTTTAATTAATTTATACTGTTTTTTTTCCTGACGTTACTGATTAATTGTAATTATTATATTAGCCTATATACAGGGGTTGGACAATGAAACTGAAACACCTGGTTTTAGATCACAATTAGTATGATATTGGGCCTCCTTTTGCAGCTAATACAACATCATTTCATCGTGGGAGTGACAAATACAAGTCCTGCAAAGCAGCCAGAGGGATTTTGAGCCATTTTCCTCTTGCAGAACAGTGGCCAGGTCACTATGTGATGCTGATGTGGGAAAACGTTTCCTGACTCGCTCCTCCAAAACACCCCAAAGTGGCTCAATAATATTCAGATCTGGTGACTATGCAGGCCATGGGAGATGTTCAACTTAATTTTCATGTTCATTAAACCAGTCTGTCACCAGTCTTGCTGTGTGTATTGGTGCATTATTATCCTGATACAGAGCACTACCTTCAAGGTACAATGTTTGAACCATTGGGTGCACATAATGAAACTTTACACTCTGCTCTAACTGGTGTAATGTACAATAAGTGAAGATTGGGCACCAGACAGCGCAAATATAGCCATGAAACCTCCAATACTATATTGGCGAGTGTTTCAGTTTCATTGTCCAACCCCTGTATATAGCCTATATTTATTATTACAACTACATGTTGCCATAAGAACAGGTGTCATGCTGACATCATGATGACACTTGTAAACAAACGCACATGTCACAGGCGGGTAGTTTTCAGAGTGCAACTGCCAAGAAGACCATCATGGATGACACTCGTCTCATCGTAGTTAATAACATATATAGCGCGATTGCCTTTCTTCTGTCAACTCTCACTACATGCAAAACAAAAAACACAGATGAAACCTAAGTTTAAAAAAATAATTTAGTAATAAAATAAGCTTCTTGACCTCAATTACATGGAAATAAAGCAATGCCAACTACCCATTATATCGAAGTCTGTACAAAATACGGGGTTCAGGTGCGCGCTGCAAACGCTGCCGATGTGAAAACAAAATGGCTGTGCGCTGCTTCTGCTCCGCTCCTTACGTCCTGCTTACGCGTGCAGTGTGAAACCGGCGTTAGTTTAGTGTTTTGACCTCATAATAAAGTATTGTGCAAGAATTTGCACAAAAATAAGGCTTTATTAATCAATAATCTAACATAATATAACAGGTTGGTGTTTTACTATTTTGAAATGTCCGGTCTCATTGATAGGTATCAATACGTAACATTTACAGGTACAAAACATTTTAATATGTTTTTGGGCGCATTTTTTAAAATCTAAAACAGAAACATTATTACGTATTTATAACTGAAAAATGTCAAATATTTATGACTCATTTGTATCATAAAACTATAGATGCACATAATTTTATGATGTATGTTTTTAGATCCAAACCTAAACATAGTCATTTTATAGAATATAAATATAAAAATAATATAAAATAAACGTAAATATTGTATAATGTATATTGGTAACAAATTAGCATTGAAAGATGTTTAGAGTAGTTTGCTGGAGCAAACACCACTAAGACTGTGCAAAATACACAATTATAAAATATGCAACTGCAAAATCTGATCTAAAAATCTACTAAAAAAAATTCTAAAAACAGATAGTAGAAATTAAAAAACTGTATGAGCTTCACACTGATGTGCTATTGCTTGTGCACTATAAGTCCACCCACATGAATTACGTCAGTATCACATAACCAGATGTTCATCTACCTTGAAAAGTATATAGTCCTATCTCAAAATGAAGATTTACAGGCTCAAAAAACAAGCATTTCACCAAAGAACAAACTTCACATTTCCTCTTAAACCTGCAAATATACTCCTGTAAACATGTTTTCTGTTCTTCAACAGAAGGACTGATCAAAATTAGGTGTAGGATAATAAATGCTGACAGTATATGCCATAAATACTGTCCATAATCATAGACAAGACAAACATATCCCTAAAAAAAAATTCCGCCTCAGTAATTGGAAAATCACCTTTTGACAAAGGCTCTTTCTCTACTTTTAAAGGAATCCTGTTTGTTTATTTGTTCCTTGGGCTGAAGTTTTCAGCCAGCGCTGCACTCAGTGGTTTGGACATCAGAGTCCTTTTACGACTTCCGCTTGTCTGTGACTTTAATTGAAAAGATTTATTTATTTGGAGAACATATTAGAGAACATTAACTTTGGCAAAAGTATTTCATAACTTTATTCATTTAAAGAACCACTGTATAACTTTCTTTGAAATGTATTTCTTTAAAATACATTTAGTTTTATAGTAAGTATAGTTTAAGTCTGTTAACATATTTACTGACATATAGTTTGAGACTTACTGATATAAAAATTATACAAAAGTTCTAATTAAACTTTTGAAGTACTACTTGTGCGCAATGCACATTTCTTAATATTAAGCCTAAAATATTCTAATGTCACTACTGATGAGGATTGTATGATCTTTAAATAATATCGGTCTTTAAATGCAAAATATTTAAAGTGCACCTAAAGTATATTTGCAATAGTTTTTCACTTTAGCACAATTAAATATACTGCTGCTGCACAATTAAAGTGCATTAAAGGAGAAGTCCACTTCCAAAACAAAGATTCACATATAATGTACTCACCCCCTTGTCATCCAAGATGTTCATGTCTTTCTTTCTTCAGTTGTAAAGAAATTATGTTTTTTGAGGAAAACATTTCAGGATTTTTCTCCATATAATGGACTGATATGGTGCCCCGAGTTTGAACTTACAAAATACAGTTTAAATGCGGCTTCAAACGATCCCAAATGCGGTTGTAAACGATCCCAGCCGAGGAAGAAGGGTCTTATCTAGCGAAATGATCAGTTATTTTAATAAAAAATAATACAAATTAAATACTTTTTAATGTCAAACGCTCGTCTTGTCTTGCTCTCCCTGAACTCTGTGTATTCTGGCTCAAGACAGTTCGGGTATGTTGAAAAACTCCAATCATATTTTCTCCCTCAACTTCAAAAATCATTTCTAAATCATCCTACATCACTGGAGAAGAACCGACCCAGTGTTTGCAAAGTGAACATGCAAAGAAGATCAAACACCCTTAACAAAAAAGGTAAAACAGTGATATAGGACATACAGCATATAGGAGAACATGAGATGGGAGTTTTTCGACATACCCTAACTGACATGAACCAGAAAAAAAAAGTTCAGGCAGAGCAAGACAAGACGAGCGTTTGATATTAAAAAGTATATAAATTGTATTATTTTAATGAAAATAACCGTTCGTTTCACTAGATAAGACCCTTCTTCCTCGGCTGGGATCGTTTACAACCGCATTTGGGATCGTTTGAAGCCGCATTTAAACTGTATTTTGTAAGTTCAAACTCGGGGCACCATATCAGTCCATTATATGGAGAAAAATCCTGAAATGTTTCCCTCAAAAACAATTTCTTTATGACTGAAGAAAGACAGACATGAACATCTTGGATGACAAGGGGGTGAGTAAATTATTTGTAAATTGTTGTTCTGGAAGTGAACTTCTCCTTTAAGTACAAAATGAGTTGTTCCACTTTAGCAGACTTTAAATATACCAGTTACTAAAAGTACAGTTGCAGGGTATTTGTAAGTACATAATATGTAAATGTATTTGTAGTATACTTAGCATGAAATAAATGTATTTTAAATACATTTTAGTATATTTATTTTTCACTAGGGCAGACCCATAAAAATGCTAAATCCAAATAATAAATTACTGTTTTGACAGTTTAGAAAATTGTGTTGGCCAGTGGGGGACCTTTGAGTCAAAACCCCACTGATCTAGACATTTGGCCCATGTCACGTCGCGATTGCACAATTGCAGACTTTCGTGTCTCAGAGGTGTCAGTTTTGATATAACTATCCACACAGCGTTTTTGGACTAAACTGATTCAGACATGTAATTTCAGGTGTATGTTGTGCCAGAAACATGAAAGGAGTTGGCTACTTCAAAACCCTGTTTTCCAAAACATCACTTATATTCCTGTAAATCTACAGTGTTGATGTGTGATTAAACTGGTGGCAAAAACATCGTTGGTCCCATATGACACTCTGTTATTGAGCTCAAATGAATTCAGTAGGAAATACAGATGAAGTATCCAGCTCAGCTGCAGAACTTGGGAGGTCAGTGGAGTTTGAAACAAGGCGCATGCTGGTTTTGAGCTGTATATTATTGATAAGTCACCATATCTTCCTTAGCAGTCGTTATTTACAGCGTGTTTAAAAAGCGCAGGTCTCTGATTCTGACAGCCATATCAAGCAGACTAAACATTTCTGTGCATTTAATAAAGCACAATGGTGCTAGTGCTATAAAATGCACCTGTTTATGTATTTTCTTCACCAGTCTGACCGAGCGTTTACACAGCTAAAACAATATCCACCACCATCCAGACGAGTGTGTTTCAGCAAAAGTGTCAAGATTGGTTTATCATGCAGGACAAGATGGATGCTGCTTTGCAGAGCTTTGGGCCTTACGTGAAAACTGTTAAAATGTTAGGCACGAGAGATTTGCTCATGTCTGTCATTTTATAGAGCCAAATCTATAGAAAAGGTGATAAATTAGCTGTAGTATCATGTAGTACGAGTCAGTGAGAAATCCCCACCACTAATGCACAAACATAGTCAAGTGGCCAATCAAAATTGAAGACCAGAACTAACTATAATCCTATTTAAACTGAGTGCAATAGTATACGAGAACATCACTGTTCACAGCTAAAGCTCTTAAGCCCAGGCAATTTGTGAAGTTTGCTGCACGATTCATAATGTATTAACATCCCACACATAGATGATGTGGCCGTACGCCGACAGACAGTACTATATTACACTGTGCTCCTACTGTAAAACAATCCCAGCCGGCTGTGCACACATATGCTTTATGCATTTACCACTCTAGTATAAGCGCACTAGCAGGGCTGAATCTGTAAGAGTGTATAGAGGAACATTTTAGCAGTAAATGCTAGAACCATATATGCCGTTCATTAGCCGATGGTCAGACATTACACAAACAAATGAGAGTAGAGAGCGGATCTGACAATAAAGCCAGTGCATCTCTTAAACTGTCTGTGTGGGCGTTTACTGTAAAAAAAAAAAATAAAATACACTGCAGAGACTCAATTAATCAGAACTGTAGGAGTTTTGCTCTTTGCTGCATGGATATATTTCTATCTACCATTATTTTTTTTTTCTTTTTGCCTTGGCATGAGTCCTTCAGAATAATGTGTGAGCATGTGTGAGGGCTGTGAATGTTCACAACACATAATGGCACGTGTTTGTTTACGTGTGCGTCTATGCGGTATGTGATTTGATTCTGAAATGGACTCGAGACGTTCTGAAACTGTAAAACCCCAGCAGTAAAACCCAAAGGCCACATGAAAGTAACCAGAGAGGACTGGTTATCTGCAGCTCCACACCAGAGGACCCTCGCAGGGACTGAAGAGCGAGCATGAAGTTTTATATGGATCTGGGGAGGCTTTTGTGGTCTTTTAACAGTCCTAAAATCCGAAAAGAGAAGGTTTTTGACCCAGTTTGGGGTTATCTAGGGAGTTTTTTCTTCTCCTAAAGTTAGGAGCTTGTTTTAAAGAGTTACAGCATAATTGTTAAAAATCAAAAAAGTGAGAAGTCCTCTGTTTGCTAGCCTGGAGTGTTAAACTTAACAGCACCGTGCAGTAAACGCAACCAGAATGACACAATCTGATGCTGACTGTACATAAAAGACTTTTGCAAGTAAACTCTTGTTTTCTTTGAATGGTCTAATAAACAGCAAGCTGCATACTTCTAGGAAATAATCAGGAAAGGAGTACAAGAAGGACAGTAAGAGATTAAGGGGGAATGTAAAATAATTTGAATAATAAAAAAAATATGATTTACAGTTGGTAAAGCACATTAAGGGACTAAAAAATTATAGGCAAACTTGATATATGTTGGTCTAGCAAGTCATTCATCATAGTTTCTACTAAACACATCTGAGAAGGATTTATAGTAAGGTGTGGAAAGTAAATCTTTGAGGTTTGTTTGAGAAACTTGCTCATAACATGACCAAAGTCTATGCATGCATATATATATATATATATATATATATATATATATATATATATATTATTATTATTGTATTTTCTCTGCAACCAGACTAAAATCAGATGTACACATATGTTCACATAGAATTATATATAATTATATATATATATAAGGGTTGTTGATGTATAAGGATTTTCGAAAGGCCAATTTTAAAATACAAAAAATAATATCTTTTGTAATTGTCCAAACATTAAGAATGTTGTGTACGCATAAATTCATATTAAAATTTTAAATTAGGCGATTTTAGTGGGGAGTTTTTTCATCTTGATGAATTGGCCATAGACGTAAAAAATGTCATGTGGTGTGACCATGATTTATATTAAAATTAATTCATTTTCTTAACATGCTTAACTTTTTTTAGATGTTTTTAGTAATTAGTGTTTAGAAACAAAGTATGTGCATTTATTTTGCATTTTTGTAAATAATGATCTCATATTTTTCTTTTATAATTTCAGAGCTGCCTTCTTAAATGTAGTTAGCAGACTTATTTTTCCTGTAAATTGCATAAAACAATTAAATAATAATAATAATAATAATTCACTTAAGCATGCTGTAGCAGTGATTCATATTTCAACCATAGAAAGTAAATTTTTTTTTTTTTTTTTTTTTTTTTTTAATACAGTTATTGCTATTATTGGTCACACCACATGGTGAGTGGTCACTCCAAATGACAGAAAGCCCTTATATCATTAAATATCTATTTAAAAAAAGTCTATTTGAAAAGTGCACCACATGGCATTAACTGCAGGGTGAAATCTTTTCACGGGTGAAACAAGATACCTTCTGATGTTCATTCATGTTTATTTCATGCTATATGACTATAGCTAGCTATATAACTAGTCACGGTAAAGAGATGATCGGTTCATGTGTCACTTAAACTGCAGCGCACAAAACAGTGAATGTTGTTTGAATTTCTTTTAAAAAATGACAAAATTTGAACACGTAAACTTTGTTTCATACCAAAAGTAACCAGCTCTGTATTGTATTGTCAGTGTCCTCTTTGCTCTGTGATGTTTTTTTTTTTTTTACTGCATGAGAACATGATGTGTGGCATAACAGTGCCGTGGTTTGTCGGACATAGCAACAGTAACTAAGGGGGGCGGGTCTTTGCGAAGGGTCAATTTAGAGTAGCAGGAGGTTGCTGGCTCAGATTCTGAGATCACAGCATGAACATCTTTCTTACAGTAGAAAATTACATCTGGAGTTTGTGCTTGACTGCAGGGTCAGAATTAACATGTTGCCTGCGGAGAGCATTTATTTTACTTTGCTTGGCAGTGGAATCTGGTAAAGTGGATTAAAATAGTTATTAATAAATTACTAATAAATGCATAATTACCAAACTAAAATTACATGCTCTAAATTATTTTATTTATTTACAATAAAGCAAAGTATTTTATGTATATAAACCATCAATTGAATATAAAAGCACAAAAACTGCCAATCTGGGACATATATCTATAATGGAAAACACTCTGCAGTGGTCACCCCACATGATATTTTGTCACACCACATGATATTTCAAATTCAGTCAAACGTTACAAGCACAGAATTGGCCGCCTTAACAAAACAAGCTAGCTTTCCACAAAAGGTCACTATGAAATTTATAATAAAAATAAATACTTGAAGAAATAACTTAATATTCATTGTTTTTTTTTTTTTTGTTTTTTTTTTGTTTTTTTCTTTTTTGAGGTCATACCACATGATATCCAAATGTGGTAACTACATACCAGCCATTAAAAAGGTTTTTTTGTTTCCAAATTTGAAAGAGAGTTACAAACCTGCTTGATTCTTCCATGAGCCATTGGCAAATGGCTATATGATTCAAAAGGGCATCTTTTTAATGCATTTAAACCAATTTTTAACTGAAAAAAATGCACTCAGGAAAGGTAGGTTTCACATTATTGACCTATAGTTAAAAGACATGGCAGCTTGCCCTAACAAAATTGTCATGACATTTAGACTAAAATCTACTGTTATTATACCATTGACTTTTGCTTGAATCTAATATGGTGTGGCTATTACAAAATTATCATGCTGCTGGAATTTTGGTTTTGAAGACAAAATGAACAAAAATGATCCATCATATTATGGAGTGTCACACACCTATGTCACATTAAAGGCAAACATTTGAAGCATTTTCCAAATTGTCTCCATAAAGTTGTTTACAAAAATCAAATGCAGTGTGCTTAAGATTTACACCTCTGGCGTTTCCAGTAGACTGTTTAGACTATATTTAGAACATACATAAATAAACAAGTGTTTTGAACCGTTTCCAATGAAAACCACGTCACTCGGCATCATCTGACCAACCCATTCCAGCATGTACTACCAGAACTAATATTTAGATTCATTTGTCAGCCCAGCAGAAAATGTGTTGACAGATTCAGTTTTTAGCAATAGAGTGCATGAAAGCTACACGAGCTGACAGCAGGCTGGACATTAGTCTCATTCAAAGCAGCGACTGAACAAACACAAGCATTACGTCATTACTACTGAACGCGTAGTGCAGCTGAATCCTTGTTACAGAAAACAGACGGCGTTCAGCAGCTCTTTTAGCTGAAGTGTGGTTGGCCGAGGCCACAGCCGTGGATAAAGATTACAGGACACGTTTGACAAGACGAACATGAGCATTAATGCTTTTAGAACTCAATAACACAACACTTTTGTTTCTAATTAAACAGGACGTTCATGTTTTGACCCCTCAATGGTCATCCATCTGTCGTCGTCCATTTGAGCACTGAGAGGCGTTTCATTACATCTGAAGCATCATTTATAATTCCAGGTGTACGTATAAGTATACATCTATTCATGAATATCCAAACAAGAGTCCAGGAACTATTAGGTTTGGAGCGCTGAATCAGCTGGCATTCGTGCCCGCACAGAGTTTTAGTCTGTCAGTCAGACTGATTAATGTCTGTCCTGATTAACTGTTGCTTTGGTCTCTGCCAGCGGAGAACGAATAGAGTCAAACACAGTCCACAAACTCACTTCAGTGCTAATGGCAGGTGAATATACCGGTCATAAATATTCCTTACTGACCAGGAAACTTTTTTTGCATTACTGGAACGGTCACATTTAAAGCGTTAATTTTAAACTGATTAATTATTTAAAAAATGCAAAGCATTAAAGATTTAATGACTCCTGAATAAGGGATTTTCAGTTTTAAGCTTTGTTTTCCTCCCACTTTTTGCGCTTATCACTAAATTGTGATTTAAATCATGCCGTGTAACATTTTTTAAAAAAGCACAATTGTTTAATTTTCTGTTTTATTTCTTCATTCATTTTATGTTTTGGAAAGTTTAACTATGAGTACGCTACCAGTTGAAAAGCTTGGGGTCGCTAAGTTTTTTTTTAATGGTTTTAATGGTTTTAATCTCTTCTGCTTACCAAAGCTGCATTTATTTGATTGAAAATGCAGTAAAAATTATGAAATATTATTGGAATTTAAACTAGCTGTTTTCTTTGTGAATATGTGTTCAAATGTAATTTATTTCTGTGATGCACAGCTGGATTTTCAGCATCATTACTCCAGTCTTCAGTGTCACATGACCCTTCAGAAATCATTCTAATATGCTGCCGATTTCTGATTATGATCAATGTTGAAAACAGTTGTGCTGCACAATATTTTTGTGGAAACTGTGATACATTTTATTTTTAAGGATTCACAGATGAATAAAAAGTTCAAAAGAACAGCATTTATTTAAAATAAACTGTACTTCTGATCAGTTTACCTGTATTAACTTCCTTCAAAGTAACAAAAAAAAAAACCCTAAAGATGATTAATGACCTTGTCAAAATTCCACAGCTTTCCAGACAATTTATTTAGGTTTAGCGATTCATTTCTTATACATTTCTGAATGATACCATGTGAAGAACATTTTTCACATTTTTTTTCTTTCTGCAGTGGTTTGGGCTGGAAAGTCAAATATACATTTCCTTTTTCCTACACAAAATGATGAAGATTTCAGACCACATTGTCTAATTTGCAGGAGAGGGTCATTATTCTTGCTTAATCAAGATTGCATAAGTGTACAGACAAACAGTGAACATTGTTTGGACTCGGCCGCTGTAATTGCGGCGTATCTGAGACTGAGCAGCTGTTTAGTTCCTGTAAACTATTAAACGGTGCAATGTTCCTTGAAACTGTATCAGGGCAAACGCACTTTATTTATTATCCCAGTGGCATCTAAGTAGAACCTCAAGACCAGATGATGAGTAACAAGCTTGGGCTCTTTGGTTATGCTTAAATACTCAAAAAGTGAAGCAAATCATTATGAAATAAAAGCATGTACATGTACAGCGAGTTGGCATGATTTCAGCACCGCAGACAGAAACAAGCATGCTAAACATTAACGACGGCAGCTGTGAACTCCGGTTCAACAAAAGAGAGCCATTATTGCAATAGCTGTCAACCCACACGCAGAGAGAACGGCTCTTCTCTGAATTACACTTCAGGTCCCCTCATTACAATAACAGGAAGGGCGTCGAGTTATACTGCAGTGGACAAAGCTGCTTTCCAGAAGCAGCAGAAAGCTAATCATCGTATCTCTCTTTTATACACTTGACCGCAGAGAGTGATAATGAGAAAGGCAAAGAGTCTTAAGTCACTGTTTTTGCCAGAATTACACTTGCTGAGAGTGAGCTGGGCCACATTTTACAGCCTTCACTAAAATGTCTGAACCGCTTGGTGGAATAAATATAGCTTTTGGTGATCTCTGATAGCCCACTTTTTTATTGGCCATTAAAACAATACAACGACTAACATATAACGACTAATATATATTCAAAATTAGGAATAAATAATGCTTAAAAAATATAACATTAAAATGAAAAATTAAAATATTAAATGCCTTTAAGATATTAATAAATAATAAATAATAGTACATTAATAATAATACTGAAAATATTTTTTGATTTTTTTTAATTATGAACAGAACTCATCTGCTGAATGAAATCCAATAGTTATTACTTATTATTATTAAATCTAATGTGCTGATTTTTAAAACAGCACCAAAGTATGATGCATTTTGTGGCAACGCATGATTCCTGTCTAAAATTACGATTTGATCAATTCTCAACCCATTTTCACATGTATGACATTATTCTATGTATAATCCTAATTTCAAGGTCAGTTTTTTGACAGAAGAAAATGAAAACTTGATCCAGATGTTTTCTCCTTTTTTTTTCCAACCAAGCAGACACTGAAAATCATATATTTTGTGAGAAAATCTTTTTTATTTATTTAAATAAATATATTTTTAAAATACATTTTTCCTCTCATTTGCAGACTGTAAGTTAAATTATACATTTTAAATAATTCTTTTTGACAATACAAAATTATTCTTTCTGACATTTGATTTCTGTTATTTTGGTAAGTGCATTAAAGCTGATAATTCGATATAATTTGAAAAATCTTCATCCTTGTTTTGGAATGTTTTCTAATGGAAAGTGTTTATTATGTATTTTAAATGCAGGTCTGTGTTAAAATATATATATATATATATATATATATATATGTAAATGCTGTTTATACTATATATGTAAATACACTCTTAGGTATTTTGACTCACTGCTGACTTCTCTCTTTCTTTTGCTTTTTTTTCTGTGTATTAATGCTGAAAATCTCTTTTTATAAGGCAGAGGTGTCATGCTAAATAACTGAAGATGAAAGGAGTTCACACTAACACTGTAAATGTAATTAATGACTAATCTCTCCAAACACCCACGTCTGAAAAATGTCTTTATTCTGTTGACCTATAAATATCTGTGTATTAATCTCATGATATGCATTAAATCAATCTGGAAAGCCTTTGCAGTAACAATAAGTTGAATCTTCACACACAAGAGCACCAATGTCTCAAGACATGGACTGAAGAGAAATTACTATTATATAACAATCTGAGTGACACTGCACACATTTATGTTGCTTTACACCATTGCATGCTGCTAAAATACTTTGTAGATTGACTGACCTTTGCTCCAGCAGGGCCGACCGCTCCACGATTTCCAGGGAGTCCTGGTTCACCCTTAAGAAACACAAGAGTTTCTCAGGACCAAACAGATTACAGCAGCTCAAGACACATTATGTACAGTAATGCTCTTACTGTGTATTTGATTGTGCATGTGAGGTTGCAGACAAATGTGTTTTAATCTCCAATTTCATGCACATTTTAAAAAAATATGGCTGCATTTTAATTACAGTGAAGAATCTAATAGTATATCAGTATATCATCACTGTGCTCTATCATGTTTAAATGAATCTTTATATCTGATTTTGTGTTTTAAGAGCACATTCATGACAGATTGTTAGAGGACATTGTCTGGACAAATATCATTTCTGGCATGCCATTTCGCGCTGTCATATAACATTACACTACATTACCATTGGACCGGGCTCTCCAGGTGGTCCTTGTTCTCCTTTATCCCCCTGCTCTCCCTGTTTAAAAATACATGTCAAGTTTAATATCAGGCTTGTTATGACAGCTTTCAATTTATGAATAAGGCCTTTTCGCTACTTATTTATTTATGGTGGTATAAGTAATTGAATCAATCAATCCATCCATCCATCCTTGGACAATTTAAAAAGGAAGGCTATTCTAGAATAACAATTAAAGGGACAGTCCAGCCAAAAATTAAAATGTTGTCATCATTCATATTTTTAAGAATGATGTAACCAAACAGTTTTGGTTTCCATTAACTTCTTTTTAGGCAAAGTTTTCATTTTTGGATGAACTATCCCTTTAATTGTTACTATCAATTGTCTTTAAGTGACTTAACTTTCTTCCAAAATATCATGGCTGTAATGCATCTTCACATTTACCTTTGTGTAATATCCAAATGGTGATTCCCATTGTATTACCCATTTTAATATTACTGTATTTAAATAATATGTGAATTAATTAATTAATAAAATTAAAATCTAAAATAAAAATGCTTTGCGGTATTGTTAATGTAAAATAAATAAATAAATAAATAAATAAAAATGCTTTGCAGTATTGTTAATTTAAAAGCATAAATAAATAAATAAAATTAAAATCTAAAATAAAAATGCTTTGCAGTATTGTTAATGTAAAATAAATAAATAAAAATGCTGTGCAGTATTGCTAATTTAAAATAATACATAAGTAAGTAAGTAAATAAATAAATTAATTAATTACTAAAATTAAAATTAAAATCTAAAATAAAAATGCTTTGCAGTATTGTTAATGTAAAATTTGAAATACAGAAAATATACTGCAGTTTAGTGAAGAATGCAATACAATAATATCTTCTTTGAATGAGCAATAATTACAAGGAAGTACAGCAAATATTGCCATGCTGTATGCACTTTATCATTTAATTTAATTATTTAACAATGAAGATTAAAGGTGGGCTTTATTTATTATGTATTCATTTCCTCTGATTTTGTAGTGAAATAATATATAAATATTGTATTATTAATAAATATTACCTTTTTTCCTGGTAATCCAACTGTACCAACGTTTGGTTTTGATGCTCCCTGAAACAAAAAAGATAGTGAGCAGGTTTACCTGTGCAATTCATGATACAAAACAACTGGTTATTGGAATAAACCATTTTACCAGTCTTTAAACCAATAACCTGGTAATGCAAGCAAACCACAACAATCTAGCTGTGTCGATTCGTTTATGCTTAAGCTGTTTATGACCAATAAAGGAATGCATGTAAATGCACACAATATTTTACTCAAAAGTAGGTTTTCTAAAAGTCTTTGTATTTGTGTTGGTCTCCAGTAATGTATTTGGCTCTTCTTCACTTGCCGTTTGTCGCTCGAAAGCACTTTGTTGGTCTAAAACAAACGCGTTTCTGGCCAGCGTGCTGGACGGCGATTGTCATCCGTGTGTTCTCTCTACACAGGGCCAACCGCCGTCTGCTGCACACTTCTGTCAAACGCTGACCGCGCTTATAAAGGAGCCATTGAGCCGTTTACACAGGGAAGCGGAGGTTTGCACAGACCTGGCAGAGGCCTTGGAAAGAGGCTCCAATTATTTCAGGTCTTACCGTGGGTCCTGGCGGCCCCGGTTTCCCTGGCAACCCTTGTTCTCCTCGTTCACCCTGGAAAAAAAATAGACCGAACGTGACTCGCCATAAAGGGAACGAAAGAGTCTGCTCACCGAATTACATCTAAAACCTGGTAATTAGGATGCTAGATTGAGAACATCACGCTCCACCAAAGTGGGAAGAGCCTCTATTCCTGCCAAATGACTGTTTCATCTAAATTTGAGAATGAGCATCTAAAAGCATCTGCTTGCTTTACGAAAATGATTATTTTGCCAGGAAGGGCGTGAAGTGAAGTGTTTTTTTTTTGTTGTTGTTGTTGTTGTTTTTTTTTTATTCCAATGCAATACTCACTTTTAAACCCTGAAGTCCTGGATCACCTCTCGGCCCCGATGGACCCACTTCACCCTAAGTAAGAGAAAAGCAAAAAATACAACAAGATTAAAAAAAACACACACACAGTATGAAATCTATTTTATTTTTTCATAAATTATTTTTTTTCCCATTTTAATTTTACTATTTCTGGATTCCATTTGAATGGTTCAATAAAATTTTTTTGGAAATCATAGGGCCCTAGTAATACTTTCAAATCATAAGAGCATCTCACCTTCTCTCCAGGTATACCTGGATCTCCTGTTGAACCTGGGGGTCCCTTTATTAAGAAAACACGCATTTCAGAAGCGTATAGTTGACATGGGTTCACATAATATTCCAAATATATGTGGTTTTACTCACAGGCTTACCATCTGGCCCCGGAGGTCCGTCCCTTCCTTTCTCTCCACGCAAACCCTGTTGAGATCAGACTTTGGCTGTAAATAACCATTTTAAATGTGGATGTATGCAATTAAACAAGAATGATCAGTGGAGATCCTGATTGACCCTCGGTCCCGGAGGTCCTGGAGGTCCCGGTGGACCCGGCGGTCCCGGCTGGCCTTCGTTGCAGTCGCACGCCTCTTCAATCTCATTGGTGGGCTCACGATCCAGGGGACACTAGAAAAACCAGCACAAACTGATATCACAGAAATCCTTTCAAATGACAGTAAATTCATGGGAGTAACAATCAAACACTAACTTACCCGTTCATCATCCTGTAAAACAAGGAGAATAAGAAAAGTTAGATCTGTCTGCATAGTCTTTTGCTTTGCAAAACGTTGTAAATATTTATTTTTATGTATAAAGTTATTTTAATGGACCCTTTTCAGATTTTTGGGTTAGAGTGATCATAATTGGGTAAACTTCGATAACGATGAACAAAAAAATGTAATAAATATAATTTTTGCATGCCTATTTACTCCAAAAATCCACAATAGTGTTTCTATGACTTTCCAATAGAGGATAAATTATTGTGTATAAATTATTATTCCGACTTTTCTCAGAATGCAATGTTCTTGCAGTTCTGACTTTATATTAGAGTTCTTTTTTATTTTTTATTTTTTTTCAGAATTGTGAGAATTGTGAAATGAAATGTTGGATTTACATTTTTTTTTTTTTTTTTTTTCCCATGGCGGACTTCCATTAAGATTGGTGTTATAAATGTACATTAATTAAAAAAATAAATAAATAAATAAATAAATAATAATAATAACACTGTAAATTAAAAAATGTAAAAAAAAATCCATATTTGGAAAAAAAAAAACCTTTGCTAGACTTACAATGTTAATAATTGTGGAAACGAGTCATCACAGTGAAAAGGGTTCATTTTAAAATAACTTAAATTTGAAGACAATTTCTAAATGTGAAAATATAGAAGTGTAGGAATTGTTTAGACTTGATTTTGTCATTTACAATGTTTTATGAAAGTGGACAGTCACTGTGTACAGCTCATTCAAGATATTTACCTGATTTTTCAGTTTTTAATAAGGAATCATTGGTCAGACGTTCTGCCTCACACAATACTACTACACTTGTTTTCTTACCACAGAGTAGATTTCACATGCTGTCTCTCTCTCACTTTGCTGTGGGTCACAATAAAGCCTCAGTTTCTGGATTTCTGTCTGTGGTGGTCAATGAGAAACAAAACAAAACAAAACATTTAGGTTTGTCTGAACAGCACTTATAACAAACAGATGACTGAGCTGTAATCTCTATATCAGTCGTTACTGTGAGACATTAGTAGTTTCTTTAAGCAACAGCAGCACTGCAACCAATCTTCACTGTAGTTAAAAACAGCTGGACAGAAATGACTGTGCTCATCCATTCTCATCCATGATTTACTTTGGCTGCCAGTAACATCCCAGTGTTCAGTTCTACTGCAGGAAGCTGCTTACAGGAAGTGTGGCATCAGAGCCAGAGCGTTTGGAGATCTGAGTCTTCCCGTTGATGTAGATGGGCACCACATCATCCAGAGCCTCATCCTGGATCTGCTGGTCATCCAGAAAGCAGGTGACACGTCTGGGTTTAACCAGGACCTTCAGCTGGTGCCAGCTTCCGTCAAAAACAGCCTGCAGGACGTTTCAAAGAAATGGGTTTGTGCTGATTGAAGATGCATTGAAAAGATAAATATGGACTAAGGTGTGCACAAATAATTTGACATAAATCTCACAAAGGTCTGACAGTTTTCCAGAACGAGCTGTTCTACATGAATGAGTTGCTATGATTGGGGAAAATGTCTCTTGGCAAGACTCGTTGGTGTGAAAAACAGCACACGAAACGACTTGGTTTTGGCATTAAGAGCACAAGAAGATAATTGCTGGAAGTCTAAGAATATGAAAACAGAGTTTGTGTTATTTAAATGTATAAGTGAGGAGCTTTCGTGGAAAAGGCGTCATGGGATTTTGAACAGGAAATTGCAGCTACTACACAAATATAGCCAAATCATAGTTTTAAAAGGAAACGTGTCATAAAGCGGCTTATTTCTACATTCTGCTGTCTAAACGGGCGTGTGGCCCAAAAAGGCAACTTCTGTTAAGTAGATCTGTTAGAGAAGTGTAAGGATGATTGATGACAAAATGCTTCTCTTGAAGCTAGCATCATTTGTATAAAAGGAGAATGCTGGTAGATTTCACTAACCTCAATGCTTTGTGCATCGAAAGTAACTATCTGTTCCTCATTAACCGTGTTTGTGGTCGTGAAGGTGACAGATTTGTCCAGTCCGTCGAGTGTGACAGCTGCCTGAATCAGTCCGTCTTTAGACAGGATCCTCCACAGGTCCAGCTTTTCCCTGCTTGAAGGCCCTTTCAGCCTCAGCGTTGACACAAACACGTAGGAGGGAGGAAGACCTTCGGGAAAAATCTCCCTTTGCAACAAATTTAAAACGTGTAGCAGTCAGATGAATATATTGCACAATTGAAACCATTTCAGGAGCTCTAAAAAGTGATTACAAATCACAGAATCGCCACTAATTGTATATTAAACATGTTAAATATTTATGATTATCAAAATGAGCATTAGTTTTAAAACCAGCCTTGTGTTTTCAGTGATGTCGGTGCTCTTGTCTATCAAATACGCTGCCTCTGACGCTAACGAGCCCTGTATCTTCTTAGCTTTCTGATGGATCTTCATGCCCAATATCAGCTCAAAGCCTTTCTCATCACGAGACGCCACAGGAATACGGGTGGGGCAAACAGATTCTGCAACACATTTAACATGGCTGTCAAAACATATTACCACACACACATTACATCATAAGCTTTCAAACCAGCAACCAGTTCTTAAAAATCTGATGGTCCCACATTTCTTTCAGTCAATATGTAATGTGACCTCACTAAATGTGATAATCACCCAGGAGTGGTTAAAAAGCACAATTCAAAGCAAAAAGTGCCAAAATGGTCCAAGGGATTGAAATGAAAATTCTGACATTACTTACTCACGTTAAACCTTTGGAATGCAAAATAAGATATTTTGAAAAATGTCCAACCTACTCTTTTCTATTCAGTTAAAGCATAGTGTGACTAGGAGATGTCCTGCTCCAAAAAAGCACCACAAAAATATGATTTGTGTGCTATAGTCAAAGACTTCTAAAGCCATACAATTTTTTTTATTCACAAAACAAAACAAACAAACAAACAACAAAAAAAGCTTTTTTAGCTTTCTCTACTTGCGCATGTTTAAAGTGGCAGATTTGACAATTGATCAAAAATGAGCACTACTGGTTCTCATGCAGTACAGTATGTCTTGTAATCACAATGAGATTCATTTAAGTTTTAATTTCAGTCTATTAATGCCATAAAGCTGTCAAATAGTTTTATAAGCTTTAGCACACATGCTGTATAGACTAATTTTATTGTAAAGTCACATGAGAAAATGCATAATTATTTTATGTGTTGATGATTTAGCAACAATTTGCATGACTTTTTTTTTTTTTTTTTAAAAAAGTCAAAATTAATCAATGAAAAGAGGCCTGGTTGCTTAAAAAAAAAAAAAAAAATCCAAAGGTCTATGTGGTAATATAGTACATCAGGCAGGACATCCAAACGTTTACCTATCATTCATCAACCTCATACAGGTGCATCCACTACTGTGTTGATGACGAGTCAGTGTTGCTGACTTCATCTCTTAAGCTAAAAACAAAAAAAGCACTAGTTTATCAATCAATTATTAAATGTTAATGCAGTCTCCTTGCTGTTTTTCCCTCACACATTCATTCACATCTGCCGGTGCACTGTGGCAAGCTTTTTTTGCGTGCGCTTGAGCGCTTATTAGACTATGTAGGTAATTAAAGGCTCATTATTATGATTTATATGGTTTATTAACAAACGTGCAACTAATAGTCGACTAATGAACAATTTAAGCTTAAAATGAACAACTACTAGTCGACCAGAAAAATCTTTAGTCAAGGGCAGCCTTAAAAGAAACCATAAAGGTCCACCCCTAAACATGACCCCTGACCCTAACCATCAGTGAACCTAAGCAGACCATGTGAAAACATACAAATACAAATTGCAGTGAAACTGTCTTAGTATTTTTAGGCGATTTTGTCTAGAAATGCTGAGCAAGGAGCTTGTCCCAATACCCATAGTTGCAGTCTTGCATGCTCAGTTCCCTTAACACACACTATATCACAAATCTCTAAGGTCACTTGAGAGTGGTATTTGAGGCTAAGCATATCCCATCATGTTCAGGAAATCAATGTTGAGAAAAAATTGACATTGTAAGATAAACTAATTAGAAATTACAGATTAATTTCCTAGTAAAGTAACAGTACAGGAAAAGTAACTTTGCAAGTGCACGTTAACCTTTTTTTTTTTTTTTTTACTAACCCTGACCTAAGAGTCTACTGATACTCTAATACTCTGACAAAGTTACTTACAGTCAACAGCATGTCTAAAGGGGACCATCAATGTAAAGTGTAACCAAACTTAAAGTGGTATTTTGTAAAACATTTGCAACTGTTTTTTTTATCATTTAAACAGAAGCACAATATGTTATATGTGTGTCATTTTGGGTAATCAAATGTATATGCACTCTTGCAGTCTGCATGCCCTCTTGAACATTTGGGCCAATGCACATCATGTAAGCAGATTGGTAGTGAAGTGCAAAAACCACAAGTGTGGGTACTGGAACAGACCCAAGAGCTTCAATTCTACTAAAAAGTAACAGGCAGGTAAGTATGAATTCACAAGTTTGTGTGCACATATAATCTTAGCATTTGTGGTAAACAGATTTGGCTTGATGTGTGCAATGGACGGCTCAGAGAGACTATTCTACTCGAGCTCTGATGCCCCCCTATAGACAGAAAGATAAATAAATGAATATGCATGAAAGGAGGAGATGGGGAGGAGGAGGGATGCCGAAAGAAGTAACAACGGAAGTGGTAAGAGGCTGTGCTTATACTTGGATATTAATTGGAAGATTGTATGGGTGTACTCCTCCCAAAATTATGTTAATAACTTTACTAAATGAGCACTTTTGCGTAGTGTTGGGGAAAGTTACTTTAAAAAAGTGATGCACTACAGAATTGCATTACTAAAAAGTAACTAATTCCATTACATTTTATGAAAAGTAATGCATTCTGTTACTTTTGCATTACTTTTTGTCACATGGGCTGGGCTTGTTTATTTGTTTGTTTGTTTTTTTCAATAACAAAAGACCCAAAAAGTGTGTTTTTGGCAATAGTATAAGCCTCCTGTTGAAGAAAGTCTCTGCACTTCAAATTTCTCTCAATGCAGGGACGGAAGAGCTGTCAGTGAATAAATGTGAACAGTTACTTGTGTTACTTATTTGAAAAACTAACTGTTGTTGTAAATTTAAAAGTAATGCATTAAATAACTAGTTACTTGAAAAAAGTAATTTGATTATGTAACTTGCATTACTTAAAATGCATTACCCCAACACTGTTTTGTGTTCCACAAAAAAAAAAAAAAAAAAAGATAATTATACAATAATGGTGAGTAAGTCATGACCGTATTTTCAATTTAGGGGGAACATGAGTACCACTTTTGTACTTTTGATACCTGGCACTGACCCATTTTGTGCCAAATGACGAGGTGCATGTTTGTAAATACTTCTGGTTGTTGAAACTACACGCCTGCCGCTAGTGACAACTATCTGTCCAAACCAGAGCTGCCAGCTGCATTGGCACTGGGTAAACCACATCTGGTCCCTGTTACCACTCCCCAGTTCCTCCCTACCATGGCATCATGCCGCTGGTTTGGCCCACGAGCTTTGCGGCTTTCCCTGTCACTGGGCATGAATGGACTGTGGTGTTTTAGCAGCTCACTGTTCTTTTAAGATCCTGATAGAACTGCATGCCCAGGAGTGGATTGGTAATGTCAAAAACTAGTTTTAATGTGGTCAGTGTTTATGGGGAGGCTCACACGCATGCGAATCTTACCCTCGCACAGCTTCTGTTCCATAGCATCACGGATACGGTCGATGTTGGTGTAGTCCTCCGCGTACAGCACGTATTCGCCCTCCGGCTTGTTGGCGATGGTCACCAGCTCTGACGTGGTGATCTCCGTCCCGACGCCCACCGCAAACACTTTAATCCCTTGTGCTCGTGCCTCTACGCTAGCGTCCGTAACGTCGTCCTGCGACTTACCGTCAGTCACCACTACAGCAATACGGTTCTTCACGTCACTTCGGTGAGAAGATGCAAAGACGTGGTCCACGGCAAACTTGATGGCACGGCCCGTCTGAGTGTTGCCACCTAAATAGCTGATATCCTCAATGGCTTTGATGAGATCTTGAGTGGTCTTGTGAAGACCTAGAGGGATCTCCAATCTGGGGGTGTCACTGTATTGTACTACTCCCACCTGTGAGTAGTGCGAACTCACATCAAAGCCACTGGTGACGTTGACCAGCCAGCGCTTGGCTGTTTCAAAGTCATCACTTCCCACACTCCAAGAGCCATCCATGATGTAGACCAGATCATTGACAGCGGTGCTGCAGCCTACAGAATGGGGACAAGAACTGGGCTAGAACTAAATATCACACAGAGAGTGACAAACATCCATATGGAGCTCAAAATGTTACATTTCAAATTTAGATTCTTATTCAAAACCTACTGAACCAAACAAAAATGTAACTTCATAATGGAATTCTAAATGTACTAGATAAACAGTACTGCCTGTTTTCCCGAAAACATCTCATTCAAAATTCAAAAACATCTCATTCAAAATTCAAAAACTTGATTGTGTAAGTGATATGATGCTGGAGTGTAAGAAATATTGCCCAGTCTTTGCTCCGATGCACACATCATCACAAAAGAGTTGTTGCAAGGGGAGAGATAATGTTTTTGATCAGATCAGAAGATTATGAGGGCACATTAATGGAAAAAATAGTGTTGTGCACGGATAAATAATGTATGAATTCAATATCAATTCAAAATACAAGTTGTCCATTCAAACTTCATAGTTGAGTTTCAGTGTTCTAAATACATCAAATGCATTGCTCAGAGAGTTCAGAAACTGTCAGTACCTGCTCGAATATCATCGTCCTCTGCGGCGTGCAGGTAAACCAGGAACAGCAGTGTTGGGAAGGACTTCAGAATCCACGACATTCCCAATCCAAGTTTCAGCCCTTTCCTAAAATGTTAATCTTCAGAGCCCTGTTAAGTGAAGAACATTAAAAAGTGTTTGTTTTGGATGCAGAGCAACATTGCAATCTATAATTATTCTAAACTGTTAAGAATCTGTTTGCTTACATAATTACTTAAAGATGGCTGTTTCATTTGATTATACCTCTGACGTTACACACTTACTTAAGCTAATCAGATCAGTGCGCAGTTGTCCACAGGGGTGTTAAGATGGTTTTGCAGAAACAATCAAGTAATTACTTCTGAGCTTAAGCATTTGCTACAGAATAATTTAAATGACCACTGTGTTGTATCATTATATTAATAATAGATGTTTCTCCCATGTTTCTCAAGCCAACGCTTTTTAATTAAAGACTTCTGTATGATGTATAAAAGAATCTTGAAATTAATCATCAAATAGTTAAGGTTTATTATTATTCTAATATCATATAGACTTGAGAGTTTTGCACCACTAATATTTTCTTCAGAAATGTTCAGATTTATACCCAAACTTTTACATTGCTCTATAAACTCCTGCAAGATTTATACGTCAACCAGACGCACCCTAAATAATATGCATACATTTTTATAAATAAAACAACATGTGTCAGGCTATTTTGTTAAGGTTTCATTGGCCAAGCAACAGGCCCTCTATAACTTTACAGACTACGACAATTCCCTTTTATTCAACCATATAAAAGTCTCCATGGTAAGAAGGCCGTTTTGCTTGGTACCAAACGACATGTGGTCTTATTTTCTCGCTTTGCTTCAGCGATGTCTACAAGCTCTCATTTAGCATAAAACGCTGCCCAACAGACCACAGGCTGCAGTGAAGGAAAATAACAGCGTAAGCAAAAAAAGCTGGTGAACACAACATGGAAATAAACATGGCATGCGTCCGTGTACAGGATTACGAGAAAATGCCCACCACGACACGCAAACATATACTTAGAGAAAACACTTTTTGTAGTTCATCATTCATCAATGCCTAAAATGTCATAAATCATGTTTATTTTTTATGAAAAACATTAGACTAGATTTAATTGCATGTCAAACTGCCAGTCTTTCAACACATACATTGCATAAAACATTCACTTTACAAGGGTTATTCTGAGGTAAAGCAAGTTTGACCAAGACGATGGCATTGTCCATGGCAAACAGAACACGAGGAATCACTCCCTATAGTGGAGCGCTGTCCCATAAAACCATAATGAAATGTTCGAGACTCTGACACTAGGTGTTGAGAACATTTGTCTGGGCATGGGAATGTTTTGTTTGACTGTGGCTTGCACATGACAAGCAAAACATGAGACATTCAAGACACTTTGTGAGTATGTGAGGAATGCAAATGCTACGATTTTACTGGATTGAAGATTAAATAGAGAAGAAACCAGTAGAAGTCAAGATCACAAACGTGAGGTTGATGTACTGCATTAAACTGACACTCTATAGTAGGGATGTGCAATATTTTTCATCTGCAATAATACTGTAATTGTTGTTTTAACAATGTGTGAGCTGCCACTATCTAGTGTTTGCAAAAAGCAAACTAAAACATCTTGAGAGTCCAAAAGCATTCACTGCATGATGAAACCCATGGATGTCCATTTTGGCTATTTTTCCTAACCGACAGCCAACGCTCGTTAACCGATTATTATTTTAAATTAAAATGTAATCATTTTAAAAAGGATAAGCGTCTGTGACCCGTTAAAAATACCAAAATTAATTTTACATCCGCAAAAAGCAGAAAACAACAGAACATGAGGATTCACATGGACACATCACATCACGCACCTGCAGCGCTTCTACAAACGGAAAACAACATCATAAAGTTAGGATATATATATATACATATATTTATATGAAGTGATCAGATGCAAAACCAGCTAAATCCATCTGACATCTTTCTTTAAAAAATGCATTTTTATCAGGCTCAGATGTATAGGTTTCTATGTAAGTAATCGTACTTCTGATTGGGCTGAGGCTGGTATTTTAGTGAGTTTGAAGAAAATGTATTTGATGGACGTATAATATGTGTCGAGAGCATTCACTCAGTATCATTATCTCATTTTTGACCGAGACAGCTTTTAGCTGGTTTTGCATCTGAACTCCTCATATATATATATATATATATATATATAATGAATAAATAGGCCTATACGATAAATATTTTACTTAATTAATAAAACGAACGAAAAAACTGTGCAACAAGTAGCTAGTATGCAGAGTTTTAGTTCATTTTTGTGCTGCGCCAAAGGAAGACGGCTGAAAGTGGCATTCTATTTTTCTTTATTTTACAAAAGCACAAAGATTTGTTTTTACTGTGAATGCACACATAAAAGCAAACCGTTTCCAGTTTCAATAATCTGTATGACTAGGAGTCGTTTTCACTGTTAGAAGGGAAAAAAAAAATGAAGTGATTGTGCCAGCGCTGCACACACAGTTAAGCATTGTTAACTTGACAATTCTTTTTTTTCACTCAAAAATGCAATTTCATTTTATGTTAACCATCCAGCAAATGTTTTACAATATTTTGGTAAATTACTGAAAAAAAAAAAAAAAAAAATTGTTTTTTATATTTATCAGTTATGATATAGTTAAGTAATATCACACAAGCAAGAGATCTGTTTTCCCAAATATTGGCATGTGAGCACAATCACAAATGATATATTGATTTTATACAATTCAGCAAAAGTTAATACTGAGTGAGTTACATTTTAGACACAATTTTGTCCCTTTCTTCCTGTTTCGCCAATGAAAACATTTTTTTGCGTCTCAGAGCAGCACTGCCATGTTCCATTCCTGAACGAATCTGTTGTTAAACAAATCATTTGAGTCAATGATTAAATTCATCTTTTCATATGCACAGCCACTTGCAATGCATCAGCCGTTTTGAATGAATCGTTTGAATAAATGATTCAGCAAATCAGATTCAGAATCAGGATAAATGATACAGCGAATCACTCATTAAGACAGGGACTTACTGCCACCTACTGGCAATTTTAGAGTCATATTTATTGGAAACAGCCAGAAACTCACTGCATCTTCAAAACAATTTAACCGGGGTGCGTAGGCCAAAAAAAGTAAAATACTTAAAAAAAATAATAATAAAAAAAAAAAATTATGTCTGCACACTCTACCAGAAATCACAAGCGAGATAAAAGCAATTTACTGAAAAAAAAATTGGCCTTGTTGCCTTGTTTTTGTTTTGTTTTGTTTTTTCCAGTAAATTGCTTATACTGTGTTCATCTCACTTGAGAGTCATATTTGTTAAAATATGGTTTAATTACTGTTATTGAAAAATTTTAAAAAAATGAGATTTTTTTTTGTCAATACTGCACACCCCTACTCAATAGTCCACTACTTTTGAAGCCAGACATAATATTATTTTCACTTCCACCGCTATTCCTAGTATGATAGCGACATTGACACTAGGCATTAAGGACATTTGTCAAAGCACTGAAAACTGTTCGACTGTGGCTTTAATATACAATAACCATGATGACTCAGTTGGGTACATGAAAAGCAAAACATGAGACATTCAGAGTCACTTAATGTGAGAAATGTTAATGCTAAATCTGCCAAAAATGTGCTTTGATGGCAAGTCTTTAATGGATTGAGGATTAAGCTGAACAGAAACCAGCAAAGTTGAGTTTTCAATGGAAGCTGATGTACCACGTAAAACCTGCACCCAGTTGGCAAGAATCTCAAAACATGTTCTCATTTGAAACCAGCCACAGGAAATCTCTTGCAAATTGCCTATTGCTTTTAGCAAGTTCCTATGTTCCTAGGGTCTGACTATTAAACATATTTTGGGGTCTTCTCAAGTGCCGTTTGTTTGCACTAATCCAGTTCAGTCCATCCATTTCAAAATTCAACGAAAAACAGCTACAAGATTCACATTTGAATTAGTCTGAACTCTAATTTCCCACAAACAGCACTGGTGGGATAAACGGTGCATCTGCACCGGTTAACTGATTGGATAAAGAGCGCGTTGTTTACGTGTAGTTAGGATCAGGCTCTCCTGAGTCCTCTGACGAGTCCCTTCATCAGTCAGGACCTTGTGATTGTGCCACAGATTGGCCAGTCCTGGTGTTTGCCTCCAACAGATGTGCTGCGGTATAACACAGCCCTTCATGTTGTTCAGTGTGGAAGAAGCAATTTCTGCAAGATTGCTTCAATAAGACAGATGTAACATCTCTTTGACAAGGGCGTATGCTAGGACTTTAGGAGTGTATCCCAAACCTATTTGGGGTTTTTGCTCTATTTTTTATCTGGAGTTGGGATGACTAGAGATGCACAGCATCTTAAAACACAGTATAATATTTTATTAGAATATCAGTTACCTATAAGAAATTAAATCATATTCCTTCTGCAGTATGCTCACACATATGAATATAAATATGAAAAAGTATACATGCATATGTATATCTAACCTCAAATGTAAAAGATTTCATTACCAAAATTTCCCAAGACGAAAGCTAAGATGTAATATTTTTAATATTGTTTTCATTAAATGTATAGGTTTAAAGTGATAGTTCACCCCAAAAATTAAATTCTGCCATTATTTACTCTTCTAAACCTGACTTTGTTTCTTCCGTTGAAAAGGAGATATTTTAAGAAGATAAATTGCTCAATGTTTTGTTTTGTTTTGTTTTTTTTCAGAAACATTTTGTGACTGAAATATCTTCTTTTGAGTTCTGCAGAAGTAATACAGATTAGGCATGACACGAGGAGGAGTAAATAAATGACAGCATTTTAATTTTTAATAGTACTATTCCTGTAACCACTGTCTAATACAACATTAATTTTTCCTTTTCAGTCCTGTTTCATATTATTAAAACATATATTCTATTTTAAGTGAAGCATGTGAGATTAAGTTTACACTTCAATAAAGCCAAACTGAGAACTTTTGGGGTGTTTTGAAAGAGCAGTGAAATCCTCCGGGTTGTATTCAGAAATAATATCTACAGTAATTCCAGGATCTATAGTTTAAAACAGTGCGTTACGTGGCCATCAGGCAGCTCCTGATCAATAAAGAGCACTGATGCATTAGATGAAATGCTGTCAGGCACACAGTTTTGGGCTCTTTCCATATTTATGTTCTGTGTGACTGAGCCGGTCCTGATGCAGCTAAGAAGGTATGTTCTACTCTACCGAGCATGGCCGGCGCAGTTTTTACTAAGCAATAAACAAACCGCTTGACCACAAACTCACTTACCCCAGGGATTACCGCAAACGTATGAACTCAGATGCTTGCGTGCATCCCCGGCTGGCATCTAAGGACAACATCCGGGTAGATATTCTCCCACAGCATTTCAAAAGACTGTCAGAAGCCCCTTCAAGCAGGCCATTCAACCTCAACTTCTCAAGCAACAAAAATAACATATTGGAGGGAAGCCACACAAGTACATCACCAACATACATTCTCCCCGTATAAATAGCATTGCACCAGCATTCAATGAGGCCTATAAAGTCTTTTTATTTTTTTTTTTTTTTTTGATAGAACAAAAGGTGTTGACAATGCAGATTCTTCTAAACGGAAGCATATTTCAGCAGAAGCATGCATACATGAATAATAGCATTTCTGCTCTGTGTTTCATCTGGCTGCATGTGTGACAGGAATGCAAAAATAAATGCTGGAATATGTAGGCTTCAGTCAGACATTTTACTCAGAAAATACAACAAAAGGAACTAAAATAGGTTGAGCTATGTTAAATTACAGATTTACACTCTCCACTCTTCGTAAGTACAGGTTTGGTTCCTCCATAAGAATGCACTGCTCTCTTACTGCTGCTTTTTATAAAAACTGCTCACTGTTTCTGCTCTTTTATTATTGAAACATATGATTCTTTGCACAATAATCATAATGATAATAATAATAACAATGGAAGACAAATAGAGTAACTAATCATAATGGATTACCTGTCCTACAGAGGGCGTCTTCTTTGGGTCAACAAATATTTTTAAATATTTTAGACATCAAGAGCAATATAACTTTATGATAAGTGCAGTTTTGTAATTAAAAATTGGTGTAGTGTTATATCAGTTCAGGTAAGGGTGTATGAGATGACAAAAATATATTAAACACATTAATCAAATAACTATGAAGGTTTTCTGACAAAATGTTATATAAATGATTAGTTTTAACCAACACAGAGATAAAGATGCATGCCAGATTAATTAATGTTGGCTCTTACCTCCTGATTTAAAACTGCCTCCAGAAAAAAAAAAAAAAAAAAAAAAAAAAAAATGAATGTCTTGATTTGAATATTTGATGTAATAAATCATTACATGACTCAGATAAATGCTCCGTATCTCCACTGGAGGAGCCATAGTGCCTGTCACTGCCGTCTCCTTATAGTACAGCCAGAGCTTGTGACGTCAGAGAGACACGCCCCCCAATAACCCAGAGGCAGAAACGTGCATTTATGACTTTCTTGTGCTGTTGTTATTGTTCATGTGTCCGAATGCATACATTTCTCTCTCTCTCTCTCTCTCTCTCTCTCTCTCTCTTTCAGTGTTTCATTTTAAATGAGTAATACAGGGTAAATGAGATCATATTATTTCACAGCATCAGTGGAACTGAAAGCTTGTAGCAGAACATGAAAGGGAAATGCTGGTACTGTCTTCGCTATGCTGAACCCCATCCGCATTTAAAAAAGACAGCTTCCACTCTCTTCTGCATTCATGATCCACCACAAATCCCAAATTAGCCTATTTGTGATCAAAACTGCCACTACAAATATCAGTCTGTGCCATTCGACTGAGGATAGTAATAACCCTGCTGCATTAACATGGTGCGTGGGCTGCCAGGACTGAGGAGTTAATTATTCATGTACAGATTTAAATATGCTGACACTCTAATTAAAATGCTCTGCTGTTCGGTAGCTAATCAGAATGAGGCTTCTTCAAAGAAGCGATAAACCGACGTCTCTTTATCTCAAAATGACCAGCAGTGCCCCTGGTCCATGCAGACAGCATTGCTTTTGTCAGGACCACACATTTAGGTGGGGTGATGTTAAGCCACCTGCTACGCCTCAACAGAGCGAAACAGCAGTGCTTTACTGCCATCTACAGGCATGAGCAGGATCAGCTAGAGCACATGTGTTTATGATGCATTGGCACACTACTCTCCAAATGAACATGAATACAGTGAAAAGGTATTAACGATCATTTAATCATCATGCACAAAAGCATTTACAGTGTATTTCATTAATCTTTCCAGTCTCACATATATTAAAGAACTCTCCAAAAAAAAAAAAAAAATCTGAGGTCATTCATCATTTCAGGTGGAGAGTCAAATGCATGAAATTTTAACTTGGGTGAGTAAAACAAACTAAGCAATTTACTTAGAGTTGGGCGCATTCAAAACATTGACTGAACCTTTGCGAATTGTTTGATTGCGAGCACATAGGGGAGAATGGGGTAAGTTGAGCCAGTGGGTAAGTTGACCCACCTACTGCATCTTGGCAGCTGTACACGTTTACCGTCATGTGACTATGTATTTTGGAACCACCCATCATTTCTGACAGACTGTGAAAGGAAGAAAAACATAGGAGGAGTCGAAGGCATCCATTTACTTTAAAAACTGTTTTTGGCTTGTTAAAGTAACATTTTTGCACAACACATGTAATTGCTGTTTCATCAAGGCAAATTTATCTAGGTAAAGAAATATTTATACATATAGGTGATTTAGCAACGTATAAAACCATGCAAATCATTTAGCTAAATATCAGCGTGAATTGGTAAGCTAGATAGTTTTTTTGTTTGTTTGTTTTTTTTTTCCCAAAATGGCAGCTTTGGGGCAAATTGAGCCAAATGCTGTGGGGTAAATTGAGCCAGCATTTTTACTTACCCCACCATAAGGAACTGAAGCTAACTGAAGTTAAATCTCTGAAGTATAAACTGGTATTTTAATATGATATTATGCAACTGATTTAGTTTATATCTATATAGATGATCTGTAGTTTATTTGATAGGGACAGTTTACAAGTGCACCAAATTCTTTTATTATAAGAACCAAAAGATGCTTTTTAACATTATAATCTTTTCACCTATAGTCTCTCTAATGGCCTGTTCGACATTGGAGAAAAGCTAACATGCCAAGAATCTTTTGACTAAAAGGTTTATCAGTTTCAATCTAATTCAGTTTTTATTTAATTTATGCTACAAACTCTCAGTTTAGTCTGTTTTTGAGAAGGTTTAAAACTTTGGTGTTCAACATACTGTATTGTTTTAGAAATGCAAACAATTAAAGACTGAAGTTTAATCTTAATTTTGTTGGTTTTATGTTGTTTAAGTTAGCTTTAAAAGAAATATGACTTTGTTAAAGGTAATTTGATTATAAAATTAGTTTTGAAAAGAGGTATATTATCTAAATTTCACATGGGTTTGAATCAGATTCAGTTAGATGGTTAGTTTACACCCAGATGGTTCAACTTACCCCTAACCTTGGGCAAACTGAGCCACGGGAACACTTTTTTTTTTTATAAGAAGCCATATTTTTAGAAACCTTTGTCATAGATATATTCTGATCATTTCAAAATGATAGGAAACATCTTGTAATTATTTTAGATACTTTCATTGTACTTCTGCCTTATTTTCTCTAATCTTGAGGACTGCATAAGTAAAACAATGGCTCATCTTACCCTAATTTCCCCTATCAAAACGCCAAGTTACGTGATTACAATAAAACAGACACTTCACACATTTAATGGTATTTAGCCTAGATGATTTGTTTGCATTTAATAGATGACAGTGTCAGTAAATAATTTGCAATTGGTTTGTGAAAGGTGTTTTTATGTACGTTTGACCTGTTTCCATTGCATTTTCACCGTTTTGACCAGCAGGCGTCACCTGCGCTTTGCAACAATGAATCGTTTTGAGAAGCAATTGGTGCAACTGATTCAAAGTATCGAAAGGCTTTGTTTGAAGTAATGCCGCTGTGTGGTCGGACGTGGCAAATTTGAGTGGAAACTATGAGCGCAAAGTGAAATCTATCCGAAAACTATCAATAGTTTATGTCTCACTTTAGTTAATATACATATTCTGCTCAATACGCGGAAAGCAAATGCTCCTGCAAGGATGTAAACAAATGCTAAGCGGGTTCAGGAGAACTCATAATGGCTGCCAGTAGGGGACGATTGTGACGCTCGCGGCCGGATGTTGCAGACACAAAATGGTGGTAACATTGTAAGTTCACCTGTCTTTCAGTGTCATTGTTTTTGCACTTAATATGTTTAAAAACAATGAAAAAGTCGACGCCATAAATGACAGATTTGTTTTGTTTCATTTTGGAGTACCTAAACACAGGTGTCTCATATAATTATGACCATCGTCTGGGTCTGATGGTAATTGAAAAGCTTGTAGTATGTAACAACTTGAAGAGAAAAGTTAAGTGACCATTTTCTGTTACAGACTTTAATGCATCGAAGAAAAAGGTTATTTTTATAAATGTTTTATTTGTGGTGTTTTCACACCTTTTCTTGGAAGTTAAAAGCCCTGCACATATTGATTGTTGTTTTTGTGCTCTCCTACTTGCCATTCCCCGCTCAGAGTTGCTCTCCCGCTCTAATGTATCCTTTACAGTCAAGGTCAGAGTTTAAGAATCGTGTTTCAGCCCCTTCATGAAGAGAATCGAGAAGATAGTGACGCTGAAGGCCGATGCAGAGAGAAGCATTAGTGAACTGTTACTCCTGATGTGCAGATGCTGCTGACTCTGAGATTAGTCTGATTATCTGTGCTTTGGATGCCATTAGTGTGCTGCTTGTCTTTGGTGGTGAGGGAAGAAGAGGGTTAATTATGCATTAAGTGGAAAAGAAGGTGATGTTTTTCTAATGGCGTGAATCATAACCTAGTCTGATATGTTTGGTACATCTACTGTAATCTATGGACACTAGTTTCTGTACAGGATTCCAAAGGTTTTAAGAGCTGAGTGTTTTATAGTCATTCCACACCTTTTAACCAATGAATTTACAGTCATCCTTGAATCACTGGATAAGAATAATGACTTTTAAAAGTATTTTACTCAATTTTTAGTCATTAAAATATTTTAGAGCTTGGCATAACTAGAGAAATATATATTCATTATGAAGTTGCTCATGCAGTTTTAAGATTTTATCAGTTCAGGGGGTGAATTAAAATAAGAACTTTCTTTCTTAGTTTTTCACTGCTTCATTTCTCTTAATTCAAAGAATTTAAATTCATATAAATTCATTTATATTTTGAATGACATTTTAGGGGGTGAATTAAAATAAGAAATATATATATTCATTTGTCTTCATTCAAAGAATTTACTTTCATATAAATTCTAAATCTAAATTTGTACATGTTTGAATTTATGTTTAATAAATTCAATTTCTTTCTTCGGCTGGAGTTCTTTAATCAACACTGGACTACTGTGGTCACTAGAGGGCTGCAAAGTAATAAGGTTGTCTCTTTTTCTCCATTATTTATTTATTTATTTATTTATTTATTTATTTTTGTAGATTCCGGCAGCAGGGTGACACTTGTCCTGAATTGTGGCAGGAAACAACCCGTTATTAGCTGCTGTTGTGTGAAATGAGACGGGTTGAAGTTGTATTCGTAGGGCTACTGGGAACATGAAATGGGATGTATATTTGCATATTTGTATATTTGCATCCTCTAGGTGGCATGTTTGATCTGCAGCAGATGTTTCTTCTGTGAGCTGTGCTTAATACAAGTGAAAAAATTGTTAAAATTGTATTTCATGCAGTGAACTATATGCTCTCAGAAGTTAATGATGATACAGAGTATTGCAGTACGCTTGAAAATTTCATCCAGCCTACATGAAATCTACCTGAAAACACATTAGAGCATTATATTCTTCTAAGTGTTCTCCCAAGTACGTTAATATAGTCTGAACAAACAGTTTCATTATGAAGAATGTTTTTCCAGGTATTTGTGAGCTCCTAGCATGCTTTGCAGAATGAATAAATTACGTGGATGGTGTTATAGGCTTTTTGTTTTGCTGCTTAATGACTTCATTTGTGCTGTTGATCTTCTTGTCTGTTTTTGTGTGTGTGGTGATCTTAATGACTTTTATTTGTGCTGTTTATTGTTATCATTATTGAGGTTTGTGTGCATCTCTGATGTTGCAGAATGCAGAAAATATGTCTGCTTTGCAAGTTATTCTATATCTAGGGGAGAATGGGGGGAAACACCCACATGTGAAACAAAACATGTCCAGAAATGGTGTCATAGTTTTAGTGATGATGACATTAATTAAAAACCAAGTATGAAAAATGTCTATTAGATTTTAACAAAAATGTAATTTGTACCAAGGGGGCTTTTTGCCAGAGAGGTGGTGTACAGTCTGACAGAGCAATTTGCTTTATACTTTTACAGCAAAATCAGAGTACAGGCTGTTTCAGCTTATAATATAATCAATAATTATGAATTACAAAAATTATAATAGCCTGTCTGAAAAATATTGCTAGCTGATGCTACCTTGAGATCAATTTTAAATATAAAGTCGAAATATTTTAGTTCTAGTTAGAATACGTTTGATGGAAAAACAAAGGATGTGATGTTCAGAACAGAGTAACTACAGTAATTGAACCATGCGTTTTACCCCACAGACAAGGTTTGGGGAAAAAAAAAAAAAAAAGTGTCGCTCTGAAAATATAATTTTTATATATATACACACAGTCATGTGAAAAAGTTAGGACACCCTATTGAATATCGTGGTTTTCTGTATCAGGACATCATTTAAAAAAAAAAAAAACTGGTCCTTGGCTGGTCTTAAAATTTAAAAAATAAAACCTCAGATGAACAACAACAAATTGCACCGTGTCATTATTTACTGAACAAAAATAAAGCCAAAATGGAAAAGCCATGTGTGACAAAGTTAGGACACCCTTACTGTTAACATTGGAATTAAGAGGGTAAATAACAGTCAAGCACTGCTAATCAAATACCTTTGATTAACTGATCATCAGTAAGTCTGAGCGCCTCTATAAAAGCAGAAGCTTTGGCAGTTTGCTGGTCTGGAGCCTTCAGTATGTGTTAATGCAATGCCAAGGAGGTAAGACATCAGCAATCATCTTAGAGAAGCAATTGTTGCTGCCATCAATCTGAGAACAGTAATACAGTGATTTACAAACAATGTGAAGTTTATTCACAAGTGGAAGACTTTTAAAACAGACACCTCTTCTTCCAGGAGTGGACGTCCCAGAAAATTCACCCCAAGATCAGACCGTGTAAAGCTCACAGAAATGGCAGACAAACCCAGGAACTACACCTCAGACTCTACAGGCCTCAGTTAACATGTTAAAGTTCATGACAATACCATTAGAAAAATATGGGACAAAAATGACTTGTTTGGAAGGTTTGGCAGAAGAAAGCCTCTTCAAAAAAACTAAAAAAAAAAAAAAAACAGCATTGCAGCACAGTTTAGGTCTGCAAAGTTGCATCTGAACAAAACACAAGTCTTCTAGAATAATGTCCTTTGAACAGACGAGACCGAAGTGGAGATGTTTGGCCATAAATCACAGCACCAAGTTTGTTGAAAACCTAAAGAGCATATCAGCACAAACACCTCATACCAAAAGACAAGCATGCTGGAGGAGGGCTGATAATATTGGGCTTGTTTTGTAGACACAGGACGTGGGCACCTCACAGTCATCGAGTTGGCCATGAACTCCTCTGTATTGTCAAAGTATTCTAGAGTCAAATATGAGGGCATCTGTCCGACGTCTAAAGTTGGGCCAAAATTGGGTCATGCAACAGGACAATGATGCCAAGCAAATCCACAACAGAATGGCTGAAAAGAAAAGAATCAAGGTGTTGCAATAGCCCAGTCCAAGTCCAGAGCTCATCCTGACTCAAATGCTGTGGTGAGAGCTGTGCATAAGCAAATGCCCACAAACCTCAATAAACTGGAGCAACGTTGAAAAGAAGAGTGGTCCAGATTCCTCCAGAATGATGAGGTCACACAGAAAATGAATGCTTCAGATTATTGCTGCTAAAAGTGGATCTACAGGCAACTGACTCATAGGGTGTTCTAACTTTGTCACACATGGCCTTTCCATATTGGCTTTATTTTTGTTAAATAAATAATGACACGGTGTGATATGTCATGTGATGATGTTTATCTGAGGATTTATTTTCCAAATTTTAAGACCTGCCAAGGACCAGATAATGTTTTATTATGTCCCAATACAGAAAACCATGAAATTCAATAGGGTGTCCTAACTTTTTCACTTGACTATATATATATATATATATATATATATATATATATATATATATATATATATATATATATATATATATATATATATATATCATTGTTTTTTTTTTGTTTTTTTAATAGTATGTACTCCCTATCTACAGGCCCTACTGTTTTCATATCATATATAACTCTGATGTTCTACAAAACAAGTTTGTAAACAATCACATCATCAGTGTAAATACTTCATGGTGAATACTTGTACATTGTAGTCTATAGTGTGACAAAAAAGTATCTTAACTATCTAGTGGTTATTTTGGGAAAAACTGTAGGCGTCGTTTTACTCCATTCTACCCTAATATGTTCTTACATAGAGGCAAATATTGCAAAGTTTGCAAATGAGTGATAATAGGTAAATGTGTAGCTGACTTGACAAGACAGCTGACTGACACTTCTGCGTTTATACTGACAGATGTCAATGTATTGTGTACCATGACATTAATCTGTTGTAGCCTGGATTCTGAAGCAGAATTTGTCCCTTCAGATGTGAGTGCATGAGGGATGAGGGATGTTCCCTAAAAAGAGCATGTAAAGTGAGGTGAGACGCATGTAAAAATCATTCATTACTGCTGGCACTCTAGTTTGGTTGTAGACATATTAATTAGTGGTTTCGGGGTATACCGAGATTTGAAAATTTCACAGTTTCAAAAACACTAACATTTTCCCTTATACTATTCCTGCACTGCATGCTGTTATGTCTCATCAAATATAGGAATCCCTAGGGCCGGTTTCACACCGTATGCGTAAGCAGCGCATACTTTTTCCAGCGCCCATGTTAACAGATTAGAGCATTCAGACTGTACACAGGAGGTGGCAGGAGCAGAGCAGAAGCAGCATTTTTGCTGCACTGCTTATATGCTGAATTAAAGCCACACTGCATTGTTCATAGTCAAAACAGACCTGAGTTAACACTGAAAATAATCAGTTTCACCATACAATGGAAAAAAAAAATAATAATAATAAAATGCGCGAAAACACTTTTGCCAGAAGCAATGGCATATTAAGTCCCAAATGCAAAAACGTTTGTATGCCCCCCTAACGTTATAGGTTCACATGGGCTCCAACGCTCCTTACTGTTGTCTTTTCTGAGGTAAATCACATTACACAACTATTCACAAGCTGTTTTATTGATGCTTGAAAATAATATTTAACATTTTCAAGTCCATTATTTGTAGTGCGCCAGCAACCCCCAATAACCACAATGAGTGTGTTTCATTACTTAATTTAAAACAAATCGTTGCTTTTGAATTCTGTCAATTTTATCATGAAATACAGACAATAAATGTGTTTTTTTCAGCTCTTTAATGCGGCACGAGATCACTGTATCCACCTCAGTTCAAGCGGCATATGAATCAGTCATCTTTTTCCTCTTTTCTACTAGTTCCAGCACAAGATAAACATGAATGAATATCAGAAGACATGTTGAAAAAACTTAATATAACGAATGTCTCATGCAGTCGATCAATCAGTGTTTCAGAAATTGTCAAAAAACAGCTTATAAATAAGAAAAATGAGATATGCGATAACTCCTTAAATGTGATATTCAATATGCAATACGATAATGCTTAAAGTGCCACATGTTCAGATTAAACCGTGTTACTGATTCAGTTCTGTGAACTTCTATAACTATCTTGTGTCATATATAAATGGATGTATGTATATGTATGTATATATCAAGAACTCCTGTAAAATCACAACAGATTCCTTGTGTTTGCGCACACTTGGCGAATAAATCTCATTCTGATTCTGATTCTAATATAACTAACATACATGTTTCACTGTTTGTGAGAAGAAAGCACCCCTACAAAAACTTCTGAAAGTGAAAGGTAGTGCTTTTACTCAGGTAATGGTAGCATTACATAAAAATGTCATTTTAATATCGGTTTAGGAACTGAAAAATAAAAAGGAAAAATAAAACACTGCTTAGTCTTCCCTTTATGAATCTAATATTCTCTGATTCTTATTTAAGCTGCGGAAGTCATTTAGGCAAGAGCAGTGAGTGATTTTTCTCTTTGTCTTTTGTTCATGGCCCCAAATATTGCAAGCTGTAGTAATATTGCAATATGTACATTTGTGATATTTCAATAATTTCAATATATTGCACAGCCTAGTCATAACAGTCGTAACATAACATTTACCTTAGAAATGCCAACAATATAACTTTTTCATTATTTTCAGCTGTAATACAGATTTTTCAACTACCTAGATACAAACCTCACAGGTTTATTTTTATACATACACTGCCACTCAAACGTTTGGGATCAGTGAGACTTGTAATGTTTTTTAAAGAAGTCTCTTCTGCTCATCAGGGCTGCATTTATTTGATCAAAAATACAGAAAAACATGGTCAAATTGCAAAATGTTATTACAATATAAAATAAGGTTTTTTTTTTGTTTTTTTTTAATACTCTAAATATACTCTAAAATAAAATGTATTCCTGTGATGCAAAGCTGAATTTGTCTTCAGTCTTCCTGTCACATGATCCTTCAGAAGTCATTCTAATATGCTGATTTATTATCAATGTCGGAAACAGTTGTGCTACTTAATATTTTTTTGGAACCCGTGATAATTTTTTTCAGGATTAGTTGATCAATAAAAGGTAAAAAAGAATAGCATTTGTTTAAAAAAGAAAGATTTTCTAACAAATACACTACTGTTCAAAAGTTTGGGGTCAGTAAATTTATATTCTTTCTTTTTTTGAAAGAAATTAATACTTTTATTCATCAAGGATGTGTTAAATTAATGAAGTGATAAATAAGTGATAGCATAGATTTACATTGTTAGAAAAGATTCTTATTTTGAATAAATGCTGTTCTTTTAAACTTGTTATTCATTTATTCATCAAAGAAAAAACAAAAAGAATCACAGGTTCCAAAAAATATTTGGCAGCACAACTGTTTCCAACACTGATAATTCTAATAATAAATCCGTATATTAGAATGATTTCTGAAGGATCATGTGACACAGAAGACTGGAGTAACAGCTGATGAAAATTCAGCTTTGCGTCAGAGGAATAAATTATATTTTAAAGTATATAAAAATAAAAACTATAATAAAATTAAAATATATATATATTTTATACTGTTTTTTTTTTCTGTATTTTTGATCAAATAAATGCAGTCTCGATGAGCATAAGATACTTCTTTAAAAAACATTACAAGTCTTACTGATCCCAAACTTTTGAGCAGCAGTGTATATAACAAAAACATTTTTACAAGGAAATATAGGCTGAAACAAACTAAAATTAAATATGTGTAGTTACAAATTTAGGTTAAATTAATATGTCAGACTTTATTATTATTATTATTATTATTGTTGTTGTTGTTGTTATTATTATTATTATTTGTTTATTTATTTTCTTTTAGGGCAGCGGTAGCTTTAGTAGCAAATCCACCATCCACATCAGTCGCTGCAGATTACCCCAAAATTCAGCAAACTTTTGAGTAACAAGTTAAAGAAAAAAGAAAAATACTTGTGTTCCAGTTTTCCAATTATACAGACGTTTAAAAAATTACACATTTTAGAGCCGTAAATGCTATACTGTGATAGTGTGATATTTTTGCTTAAGGGAATCAGACTGTCAAAATCTCATACCGGGCTATGCCTAATGATGGATGGATGGATGGATAGATAGAATTGATGTGTAATCATCCTAGGAGAGTTCTTCATAAAATGCACTGTACTACAGTTCTTGTTTTGAGTCAGCAGGTGGCGTCATTGCTCTTCTGTTTGTAAATCACTGTTAGCTGCTGACTTGTCCACACAGTATCATTTCATTCATTCACATGTCAGTTCTGTGCTTGGATCATTTGAACTGAGAATTCTTTTATTATTGTTCTCTGATTTTGATTTAATATATTACACATTAATCTAAAACAAGCAAAACATAGTGTTAATTATTTAAAAACAACAAGACGCTGGTACGGCATAATCAGTGCTGAACTCTCAAATTATGACTAACTTAAAATGAGATTTTCTTGAATTACATCTTGTTCATCGATCATCATTGAATGAGGAAAAGAAATCATAAGAGTGAAAGGTCACGTGTGTGTGTGTACATGTTAAGATTTTAATGGAGTGTTTTTGACGGGTTGAGTGAGTTGTGTGTCAGTGGGCACAGACTAATGCTTTTCCGCATGATCAGTAGTATTTGCATAAGAACAGCGCCGTCTGAGAGCATGAGAATATCCTTAGCATATAAAGCAGGTGAAAGTGAGCAGGATTTCTGAGCTCCAGTCTCAGGCTTTTGTTCCAAATCCTCTGAAATTTCACCCTGCGTTAGATCTCCATTATGTTTTGACTTTGACAATACTGAATTCATCTAATCCTAATTAGGGTTTAACAAGAAAATCTTATTCTGGAATGCATCCTTCATCGCCATGACAACGGCTATATCAGCAGGACTGTGATCGGCCAGTGACGGCTTGATGTTTCTGCACTGGACTCACGGACGGACTGCATGTGCATTATGTAGATGCTTTATGGAACTATTTATATGCTTGACACGCAAGATGCTTCTTCACATGTTCGGTCTAACAGTCGGTGGTGATTAAATCAAAGCTGAAGCTTCTGTCATTGGCAAAGACCTGGAGTGACATCCAGATGATATTCCCTCATGCCCAGCATCATCCAGCCTTCGCTTGTTTTCAGTAAGGAGTGAGTTCAGCTCAACTGATCCAGCATCAGTGCAGCAGAAACTCATTTACTGTACAGCACAGACTACAGCATCATTGATTTTCAGCTTTCATTCTGCTTTTCCTCATCTTTTCTGAATATAAATGGTATGCATTTTATTATGCTACACTGAAAACCCTAATAAGTTAATTGGACTAAATTGATTGAGTAAACTCGTTGCCTCAATTTAATTGAGTAATGGAATCTTCCAAAACTTGCATATTTAAGTTTAACTTGGCGGTTTTGTAGACTGTACTTAAATCATTCAGTTCAACAAACTTAGCACTTATTTAATGTACTTAAACGATTGTGTTCACTTGGTATTAATTTTTTTAAGTGTACTTATATATTTAAATTAACTCAACATGAAAATGTAACTTAAAACTGTTAAACAATGTTCTTATATTTGACTGCAAGCTTTGTGCACACCGAACTGAAATAAAACAATGAACAGCATATTTAATCTTAGATTTTTTTATTGACAAAATGTCACAATATTATTGAAAACAGTAAACACTATATTGTAATGTAAATAAGGTTATAGCCTCACTTTAAAGGTGGTAAAAAAAAATAAAAATTAACTAGTGCAGTACATCAATTGTACAACTCTATGCACATATATACTTCACTCAAGTATCAAGTATTATGTTAATGTAAACATAACTATTACATTTAACCATTTAAGCTTTGTGCAAACATAGCAAACTAAAATAAACAGTCAACATATAGTGTCTTTCACCAAAATTTCACTGTATTACAGTACAAACTATACTGTAGTGGAAACATTACTGTCTCACAACCACACTACTGAACATCAGTTGTAGAACTCTGCATTTTACAATTTAAACATGCTTTTTATTCTTCATAAAATGAATAATGGAGATCAAGAAATCAAGGTGGGAAAAAAACCCCAAAACAAAGAATGGTGTTAAAGTATCACAGTGACGTTTCTTAAGCAAAAAGTTGGTTTGCCAGAGACTGCACTCTAGGCTTGAGAGTATTCTGTCCCATTGACATTAGTACACGCTGGATGAAATCAAACGTGTTGGTGACTGATTTTGGGTAATTCAGGTCTAGTGCGTAAATCAGACTGAAGAGAGTCAAATTGCCTGTGGCAGGTCCTGCACTTTGTCCATCATGACTTGGCCTTCAAGAATTATTCCGATTGAAGAAGTCAAATGCAAAGAGCTGGAGGGCTGAAGATCGGTGTCCTCCAATAAAATCCCCACTGGCACATCAAGGATAGTGTTGCGATGATCAGACACCTAGTGAATAAACAGGTATAAATATAGTATTGTGATCAGGAATCAAAGGTTTATCATCAATGCATGTTTATCAGAATGCCCGCTAAGTTTATTTAAAAAAAAAAAAAAAAACAATAACCCTAATCCAACATGGATATTTACTTACAGAATGGATATTTTCTTACACAAACAAATTGATTCCCTTCACAAACCCCTGGAGCCTTCTGGAGCAGTTTTATGATGGATGGATGGAATTTTTTGATTCAAAATCTCATCCCCCTATCACTCCCATTAAAAAGCTTGGAAGAACCAGGATAAATTTTATTATAACTCTGATTGGATGGCTTGAGGGTCAGGAAACCTTAGGATAATTTTTGGGTGAACTATCCCTTTTAAGAACAGATTTACTTACTAAACATGACTTGAAGAAAGACGAGTCATCATCTCCGAGCATGATAGGCAGTCCTCGAAGAACAAGGGTTCGGACCTCTGTTGGCTGGGCTGACTATAGAGGAAAACATACATAACAGATTGTTGATATGAGAAAATACGAAATAAATTACGTTGACAAAATTATATACTTCTAAAGGGATAGTTCACCCAAAAATGAAAATTCTGTCATTGTTTACTCACCCTAAATTTGTTCCAAACCAAGCAGTTTTGGGGCGCCACTTACATGTACATACTAAAAAGAAATACTAAGGAAGTCAATGCTGCACCAAAATTCTTTGATGAACATATCTTCCTTTGGTTTCAGCAGAACAAAGAAATTTATACAGGTTTGGAACAATTGCGGGTGAGCAAATGAAGACAGAATTTCCATTTTTGGTTTCCATCCTTTAAGTTATGTTAAATAAGACAAATAATTACTGACCTTTATTTGCTGTAAAAAGTTCAACAAGCGCTGACCAGGAGCCCCCCTTTTGGTTTTAAAAAGGTCCATGAACCGTGAACTGTGTCTGTCAAGGTTTTCGTAGAATTCCTGCTTTAGATTTTTGCCCATAATTCTGTTGAACTCCATGCAAACCTGGGGGGGAAACAAGGCCAGGTCACTAATCACATTAGCTTCCACACAGAAATGCTTTACAGGCTAATAAATAATAAGGAAATAATGAAGAGGCTAAGAAATAGTATTGCTTTATAATGTTAAAGGAATAGACCACTAAAAAAAATTTAAATTGTCATTTACTCATGCTCAAATTGTTGTACAATTACATGATTTTATTTCTTTTGCTGAACACAAAGATAATATTTTCAATTATGATGGTAACCAAATAGTTGCTTGTTCCCATTTACTTCTCTAGTATTTTCAGTAGCATTAGTCAGTGAGTACCAGCAATTTTTTTTTTTTTTTTGTGGACTACCCCCTAAGAAAACCCAAAACAACAATTCATTTATCTCATATGAATTTCTATATTTCAGTTTTGGTTTTTTGCTTTTTTTTAAAATGTGTTCTGCAAAAGTATTCCATCATGCCAACCTGACATTGCATAAGGGTGACTAAATGAGAAAATGATTTAGGTTAACAGTCCTTTTAATGCATTGAAAACAGCAAGGTGACTTACCAGAGGCTCACGGAAGAGGGCAGGCCAACGTTCAAGCACATCACTGATTGCAGGTGTGGACTCAACAATCTCTTTACGTCTAAGTGCAAAAGTTAGGTCCATCTTTTGTGCCAGAAGGGATGAACTGGGTGTTCTCATCTTCATTTCATCTTGAATTTCTTTACGAACCAATTCAAGGCTGTCATCATTATGTCCATCTGGAAAGGTCGGCAGAACCAAGTTGTCCACTGAATCAGGCTTCTTGGCCAGGGTGACCTTCCTTATGTCCCCTTCTGTCAGTATAACTCTTAGGAGAGTTTTCTCTTGAGAAGACATCTAACAATTAAAACATAATAATTACTATTGACTGAAATTTGAACACACAAAGGAAAACTGCAAAACAGTTAAATGTGCATTAAAGTGTTAGTTTACCCTACAATTTAAAGGCTGTTATTATTTACTGTCCCTTAAACCACTAGTCTTTATCTAGTACAGGATTACTTTAATGATATCTTTAATACCTTTCTGGGCCTTTAAAGTGCTAGTTGCAAAGGTTGTCAATCGAGGGGCAGAAATCTCAGGTAATTTTTTTTCCCTTTAATTTCTTAATTTGTATTCAATACACATACAAAGTCTTGCTGGTTGGGAAAATTCACAATGCTGACAAGTAAATGTAAGTGGTGCTATTGTCTGATCTTGTCCCAATCGTGTATGTATTTTTGCCAGAAGAACTTTTAAACTACTAATGGTGTTGAACGTACAAAGACAGTCATTGTGTAGGCAAGGAAAAGGTACACTTTTTGTATGACCACCATGTTTCAAACGATACTGTTTGAGAAGTTCCCCTCTTTTTGCAGAGCCAAAAATGCAGTACTTACATTTCCACATGTCCTTGTTTAATGTCACCTGTAACAGAAAAGTTGAAAATAGTAAGTTTAACAAAGTCAGTAAAAAAAAAAAGAAAAAAAAAAAAAGAAAATTACACTATAATTCAGATTGTAGTCTTACAATGTTATTCAAAATAAACCTAATTGTGCAAATAAAGGTCTCTGGCTCTGAAAGTGACAATCATGATGGAAAGTACAACTGCAAGATATGGCTGTTAACTGTGTAAGTAATTACTGGTGACCAGTGTGAAGATGGTCTGTAATTTCACCATCTATAAAAAAAAAAAAAAAATCACTAGCCTAATTCGTCTCAGTTATAGTAGCAAAACTAGCAATGCTCTTATAACACACAATTAACCTCGACTTTTCAATCATAACTTGATAACATTATACTCAATATATTGTTAATTAATGGCGACACTGACTAAATTGGCCTGAAAAAATAACCCGCGTGGTCTAACTTTAAGCAGTAACTGTTATCTGCCATGTTCTTTCTCTCACAGAAAAACGATTAGGGGACATCAAATATGTATACCAAACTGGTAAAATGAGAAATAAGTTGTCGTTTCACTAACCATACCATCACAAAATCATTAAGAAAATATCGTTAACGTTACTTAATGGCAAGGTAAGGGGTGGGGGAAATGTTAATTGATCTCAGAAGTGGCTGCCATGTTCTTTCCCACAGAAATACACGATTACACTATGATTAAGTGAATTAACTAATATGTTTTAGTATTGCAAATCAAATAAAGATTAATTTGATATCTCAGTTATCATACCATCACAAATCCATACAGTTAACATTACTTGATGGCTACGCTGTCAAAGTTTGACCATGACTGAGTTGTCTTTTATTATAGAAAAGTACCACAAGGATTTAAATAAGCATATTTCACTCAAAATCATTACTTTATATCTACATAATTTACTTACCGAACATAGAAGAAAAACGTCCGTCTTCAAACTTGGTGTCAGCAACAGAACAGACGAGGGCAAAAGGACTAATCAGCGCATTAGTTCTCTTGTTGCTAGGCGGAACTCCTTGCTCGGCCAATCACATTAAATAAAGAACCGCGAAATGTGAGCATGTAAGCGCGGGCCATTTTCAAACTATAATTTTCAGATTTCCGGTAAAGCACTTTCGCTATTATAAGTTGTAATGTGATTTTGCGTTCACTGTAAATTTTACAGGCTACTTTACTATATGGACTGCAGAAAGTGTGGCGTACTTTGTGCAGTTAGGGGTGTCATAATATTTGGTTCAAGCGTAAAAAAAAAAAAAACACATTTCGCGAATAATTTGATTCAAGACAGGACTTCATAGCGCGTTTCGCGAATCATTTTATCCCCACCGGGATAAATTAAAAATTTAAATAAAAAAAATTAGAAATAATTCAGCAGAGGCAGGGATGTATAGACCAGAGGGGGGAAATTCCCCCAATATCATTACTTTATATATACATATAAACCCTTGTATATGGGTTAAAGTTAATTTGTCAACAAAAATTCCCAATTAAAAAATAAGTAGCCTAAATTTATTCCCATTATGGTGAATACTTGTAACTGAAGCCATTTGTTTTTCTGATTTAAAAAAAGAGAGAAAACACCTTGCACATGGTATTAGAATTTTATTCAAGAAGACTACATTTGTGAAAATGACCTTTTGAAAATGATTTTTTTCAAAGGATTAATCACGATTTTGAGCTCACAACACTTGAAATCTTAAGTTTATGCATTTTGATGGTAAATAAGTTAAATTAACTCATATTTTTAAGTGACAGGTCCAAAATGCAAAATTTTAAGTAATGTTTAGTCAACATTACTTGATTGTATAAGTAAAGACAGCATTAGGGTTTACAGTGTACTCTATAGGAAATGGAACAGTTTCTGTTCCTATAACTAATGCTGATGCAGGCTCTTTAAAGGGATACAACACAGTTTTCAGGTCATTTGATAGATCTGACTCCATTTAGTGTGCTGTTATTTTACTATCAAGTTCTGAATCCTTTTTTTCTTTATATATTTTCTTTTTTAATATTGTTTATATATATATTGTGACGAGTCGGCTGCCTCCCCCCTAACTATCAGCTTCACCCCGTCGGCAATCGCCGCCCTTCACCAGGCTCCCGATGGGAGTGGGCGTGTGGGAGGAGGAGGGGCGCTGAAACATCCAGGTCTGGCGGCGTGTGATGAGGCACACCTGATGTGAATGAAGCCTCATCACCGCCGCTGTTAAAATGCCGAGCGCGCCTCTCGTCAGGAGACCGGTCTCTTCCCCGTGCATGCACGCTGGTGTCCTCGTGGGTCCAGGAAGGGTGCGTTGAGGGACGAGCGCCGCCGATAGGATGGACGAGCTGCCGGACCCGCGGTCCGGACGTGAGCCGCATGGAAATGGCTGCGGGCCAGGATGCCGGGCCTTCTCACCCGCCTGAGGAAGTGCCGCCGCTAAAGAATGGATGAAGCCGCTAAAGGAAGCCGCTACCCGTCATATTGCCGCGGACCCCGGCGGGGAGCGTGTGCGGCCACCGGACTCCGCCCCTTACCTGGACCCTTCCCTTCTGAACACTGCCCCTCCTTCACGGAACCCCTTCACGTCGAGGACACCAGATCCCCCATTTATTTTGGACACTTTTTCCCCCTTTTTGGACACTTTCTGTTTATTGTTTAATTAAAGCCTCTCCGAGGCCTGACGTCACGCCCACTGTGTCTGTCGCTTTGCTCCGCACCCGTGACAATATAAAATTGTATTTTTTCAAAACATATTTTAGTACATCAAGTTTTAGTTCATCTTTTTTTGTTAATTAAAATATTAAATTAAAATATAAAGTTTTTTTTTTTTTTTTTTTTTTTTTTTTTTTTTTTTTTGCATTTTGTTCATCTGACTATTGAAGGACACATTTTTAGAAAGGCATGTTACATTAAAAAAAAAAAAAATTCTTTTTTTTTTTTTTTTAAATGTGTCATGTGATTTCTGTTGCATTCAGTGGCCCATTTAATACACTGAGAAAAATTTGGTATATAAACAATTTTCATTCAGAAATTTCTAGTAAATATCACATAATTACAAAGAATGGGCTAATAAAATGTAATTATTTTGTGAAAAACTGAAATGGTATTTTCTTGTTAAATGTACTCCGATAATCTTTTTTTTTTTTTTTTTTTTTTTTTTTTTTTTTAAAGGGGTCATCGGATGCCCATTTTCCACAAGTTGATATGATTCTTTAGGGTCTTAATGAAAAGTCTCTAATATACTTTGATTAAAAATTCTCAATGGTTTTGTAAAACAACACCCTTTTTACCTCGTCAAAATCAGCTCTGCAAAAATCATCTCATTCTAAGGGGTTGTTCCTTTAAATGCAAATGAGCTCTGCTCGCCCCGCCCCTCTCTTCTCTCTGTGGAACGACGATCTTGTTTACATTAGTCGCGTTTAGCCGCTAAACTTGCTAACTACCAAGTTATAAGGAAAGGCGATCGCAAAGATTCATTAAAAATGCTTATACTCACTTCTGCTGTGAGTAAAGCTGGATCATGAATGATTCGTGCGACCATAGACGGATAACGTAGACTAACCATGTTCTGTACACGACGATGTTCCGTACAGACGACGTTTTAGCACCGATTGCTAAATACATACTTTCAGGTTATACATAATCTATATATCTGTGTCATCTTCATTCCTCCCTCTTTCACCCCCGATCAAGACAGAGACCCACCAGCCGTTTGTTTCAGTGAGATTTTAGTAAGTTTGCCAGGTGCGCCCGCTGCGCTTGAAAATGGACGGTGGGCAAGCTAAACGTGAGACTGGAGCTTGGGTGGGGAGACAGCCAGAGCAGCGAAAATGTACATTTTGATTTAATTTATGGTTCTCACAGTATTACAGCCTTTATAAAATTAATATTATGTTATCACAAATTGTTAAAGATATTATCTTTTGTCGGATAAATTCTTTGAAATTAACGTGAGACGTCACTTTACCTGAGACGTCTGTCAGCACTGGCGCTGTTTGCCCATCATCATGCGTGCAGTGATTGTTTTTATTCATAAAGGGTCAATTAAGTTATCATTACATCATCTGAATATTTCAAGCATTTTAAATTGTCATTCTTTAACAAATTAAACATGCAAATTATAAATAACAACTGTGTTGTTATTTCAAAGCCAATTTTTCATAAAAAGTAAATTTACGTTGTCTGTCCACATAAAAACACACGTTACACCCCCACATACAATGTAAATAGCGTGCACAAAAATGAACACGTTAATTTCTAGTTATTATATATTTTTTTACTTCATTCACTAACGTTTCACATGGTTCATTCATGCTTGACTCCCATGCAATAATTAATATCAGACACAATCATGCCTAACACGTATGGTCCAGCTTATTAAAGCAGCAATTAACTTAAATTGTAAGCAAATAAAAAAGTACTGTCTTATTCATTCAAATTATGTTTTCTTCAGTTGAAATAAATAAACAGCTCAGTTAAATGTCCATTTTCGCAGATGAAATCATGTTGTGCGCGCTGTACGGAACATCATTATAAGCCTGTACGGAACATCGTTAACCCTTATCATTTTCCGTACACTGGCGGAGGAGGTACTTTTCCCCACTTTTCTCAAAAACTATTGGTCCTAAAAACATCAATCAAAGTGTGATCTGTATAATGGATATTCCCCCGGAGAACGATCAAACAAACTTGCTTGTCTGTCGCTCAACAATGCAGCAGTGGTGGTTGGCGTGCGGTAAACAGCGAAAAGTGTACGGAACATGGTTAGTCTACGTTATATGTAGATTGGGAGGCGCATTACCTTCACAAACAAACGTAATCCACTGCATCTTCAGCGGCTCAGATGTCGGGAGTAAATGATGACCACTATGTTCATTATTACATCCAGCAACACAACACCTCAATCGGAGATATTCTTGTCTAACTTACATCCCTGCTCTGGCATCGAAACAAGGAAAGTTACTGGACTGTGACAGCTGATCTGAGGTAAGACGCTCATGTCAATCAACTATGGTGGGAGTGTCCTCTGCTGGTGTGACGGCACAACGACAGGCATCTGAGAACGGCTCGATTTGAAAAAGGGGATATTATTTTTACAGATTAATTAAAAACCACTTCATGGATTTTTATCATTATAGGGTAGATGTGTACGTACACTGCCAACACACATTAATGTTCTAATGTTCAAACAACATGTAAAAGTGAACTTAGCATCCGATGACCCCTTTAAAGCTTAAGAAAATAATTTTTTGTAGTCTGTGTATTTGTGTGCGTGCAATAGCCACTGCATAAGGTCCACAAGACAATAGGCCGTGCCTCGGTTGTCATTTCAGGTTTTGTCAGAGAGATTTGCAGCTCGTCCTGATGGAGACCTGATGAGCATCTCCTGCTGCTCAATCAAGATACGGACGGATGAACATCAGGTCAGTTATCAGATGTGAGCCGCACAGATGGTCAGAACTGTTTCACTGTAAGCCAGAAATCACATGCACAATACACATTACATATGTATATATAGTGTTAGGGAAAGTTATTTTTAAAAGTAATGCATTACAATATTGCGTTACTCACTAAAAAAAAGAAACTAATTATGTTACTTAGTTATTTTTATGGAAAGTAATGTGTTATGCTACTTTTGCGTTATTTTCGTGTTAGTTTTTAAATCTGGGCTGGGCTTGCTTGTTTGTTTTTACTATAAAGAAAATTCTATTTTTAGCAAATGTTAAAGCCCTTTCACACCAAAAAGTGAAATGAATCAGCCTCAGGCTGAAGGAAAAGTAAATTCTGTATCACATACAGAACGCAGAAGAAGAAAGTTCAACACTCTTCAGCAATAAAAAAAAAATTAAGCACGAATATTAGTTAATCCAAAGTCATTTTTGTTTATTAGTATGGTTGAATTGGATCATTGAAGGTCAGCAGCAAAGACACTGGTTAATAAAATTGGAATAAATATATAAAGGATATTTGTTTTTTAACATTTAATTATTGCAGGTCATATTCTGAGTTTGCATTTCTGTTTTTATTCATTTTGAGGAATACTGTTTTTTTTTTTTTTTTTTTTTTTTTTTGAATTAGTGAGATGAATTAATGCATGTTCACATTTAGTCTAGAAGTACAGTAACATCATGTTTACAGCACACACAACACCTCTGCACAACATGAGGAAAGGAGACTTGCCAGTCAATAAATAGGAAAACAAAGTAACTGGCTTTACTTATTTGGAAAAGTAAAGGAAAAAGTAATGCGTTACTTTACTAGTTACTTGGAAAAAAGTAATCTGATTACATAACTTGCGTTACTTGTAATGCCTTACCCCAACACCATATATGCTTATGTATAAACACACACACACACATTATTTATTTTTTTATTTGTTTATGTATTTATTTATTCATTCTGTATAATCGGTGACATGTATGCTCAGATTAATACAATTTTGACACACTTCAGCTACAAATGCAAACCAGATTTGGGTGGATAAAACAGCAGTGATTAAACCCTACAAAAATATAATTATACATAATAATTTAAATGATTTCCCTTACTTTCTAAGATTTTTTTTTCTAAGATTCCTAATTAGAAGGAATGAATGACTCTAGGGTGCAAAACCCCTGATTAACATGTATTATGATTACAGATGCAGCTGAGTAAAAAAGAGATGAAGAAACAGAGCACAACTCATGAACTAAGAAATGATGAAGCTGAAGCAATTTATTGTTTTGTTTCACACCTATATGTGCTCTTCTGTGCATTTATTCTATCAAAAATATAAGGATTTATAATTTAAAATGTTTTCTATGTGAATATCTGTTCAAATGTAATTGATTGCTGTGATTCGCAGCTGAATTTTCAGCATCATTACTCCAGTCTTCAGTGTCACATGATCCTTCAGAAATCATTCTAATATGATGATTTGCTGCTCAACAAACATTTCTGATTATTAGCAATGTTGAAAACGGTTGTGCTGCACAATATTTTCATGTAAAAAATGACTGTGAATTTAACAGTAAAAGACTGTAAAAATGCTACAGTAAAAACTGTTAAATGGTTTATGGTCATTTCCCCTACTACAGTGCCCTCCACTAATATTGGCACCCTTGGTAAATCTAAGCTAAGGCAGCTGTGAAATATATTTATCCATGTTTATCCTTTTGATCTTTCATTCAAAAAATTCACAAAATTCTAACCTTTCATTGAAGTAAAAAAATTTCCCAAGATAACAGCTCAGATTTTTCTCCTATGCTGCCTGAAGAGTTTGGAGAACACCTGACAAGAGATCAGAGACCATTATTTCATACAGAATCTCTCCAGATCCTTCAGATTCACAGCTCCATGTTGGTTCTTCTCCTCTTCAGTTCACCCCACTCATTTCTATTGGGGTCAGGTCAGAGGACTGGGACGGCCATGGCAGAAGCTTCATTTTGTGCTCAGTGACCCTTTTTTGTGCCTATTTTGATGTTTGTTTTGGATTATTGTCCTGATGGAAGATCCAACCATGACCCATTATAAGATTTCTAATAGAGGCAGTCAGGTTTAGATTTTTTTGTATCTTGGTATTTGATAGAATTCACAATGCTGTGCATCTGAACAAGATGTCCAGGACCTCCGGCAGAAAAACAGGCCCACAACATTAACGATCCATCAGTATATTTAACCGTGGGCGTGGGGTACTTTTTATCCCTGTTTGCACCAAACCCATGTGGTGGGTTTGCTGCCAAAAAGCTTGTTTCTTAGTTTCATCTGACCACAGAAGCCAGTACCATTTGAGGTTCCAGTCGTGTCTGACAACTGAATATGCTGGAGTTTGTTTTTGGATGAGTGAGGAGGATTTTTCTTGAAACCCTCCTGAACAACATGTGGTGATGTAGGGGCTGTTTGATATATATATGTTTTTAGGCTTTCTGACCCCAAGACTCAATTAATCTCTGCAATTCTCCTCATGTGGTCCTTGGAGAGTCTTTGGCCACTCAAAGTCTCCTCCTCACCATCCATTATGACGATTTAGACACACGTCCTCTTCCAGGCAGATTTGTAACATCTTTAGTTGATTGGAATTTCTTAATTATTGCCTTGCTGGTGGAAATGGGGATTTTCAATGCTGTAGCTCTTTTCTTACAGCCACTTTCTGTTTTGTGAAGCTCAGCAATCTTGTTCTGCACATCCGAACTATATTCTTTGTGTTTACTCCTTGTGATGGACAATTAAGGGAACTTGGCCTTTGTGTTCCTCATATTTAAAATCCTGTGCAACAGGAAGTTATGGCTGGACAGTTTCATGCTCCTAGTCACCCTGGTGTGCTAAAAAAAAAAAAAAAAAAACATAAATATAAATGGGAATATAGTTTAGCCAACATGCATGAGCAAAAAACATTTATTTGATCATGAGATTATCTCCCCAACTTTCAATTGTTTTACTTCAATGAAAGGTTAGAATTTTGTGATTTTTTTGAATGAAAGATTAAAAGGATAAACAATGCAGGTTTATTTTCACAGCTGCCTTTGCTCATATTTACCAAGGGTGCCAATATTAGTGGAGGGCACTGTATATACGGTGAAAAAACGTATTGGACATTGCATGTAATTTTATGGTAGTATGCTGTTTTTGGAGGTGAAAAAGAATGTATAATTTACGTTCTTTTTAAACTCTAATAAGTTAATGAAATTACATTATTTAAATGTAAAATCTAAGTTAAAACCATAAAACCAAAAACATTGCTACCGTATTTTGTTACAGTAAAATTCCAGAAGCTGCAGTTTACAATTTTTTATTTTTTTTTTTTTTTTTTTACAGTGCAGAATTTTGGTGGAAACCATCATACATCTTATTTTTAAGGATTCACAGGTGAATAGAAAGTTCAAAAGAACAGCATTTATTTGAGATAGAAATCTTTTGAAACATTGTAAGTGTTTTTATTGTTACTTTTGAACAATTTAATGCAGCCAGCCTTGATGAATGATAGTAATGACCATAGTTTACCATATAATAGTATATACGCCACTTTTGTCTTTGATTTTATTATCATGCTATCCATTTTTCTGTAAGTGGTAAAGAATCTGTCTTTAAATTCTGACCTGGTCGTGTATCTTGATGGGCAGAAAGGAGGATTTCAAGGTGGATCTCCAGGATGAAGACTGATGATGTGGTTCCTCTTTGACCCCAATCACTTATTTCATGGTGAGCACAATCATCTAATGGGATGTTAATGACGTTACTGTATTAAATGTGACACACACAGGGCTGCCAGTTCAGTTCATGAGACAGGAAAGTGATTTATATATCGCAGGACCCCCACTGATATACACTCTACAACATGTTCATTAGGACTCACTGTGAAGCATTTAATGAATTAATAGTTGGCTATAAATAAAGTGCTTTCATAATGGGGTGTTTTGTGGTTTAAAATGAAGTACTGAAGAACTCCCTGAACCTTTTGACAAAGAATATTTTGCCTGTATTCAACTCTTTAAGACTTAATGGTGTTGTCAGTGTAAAATGCCTGACTCAGTCGAATGATTCTAACTTTCTGCATGCTGAGATGGAGGATATATATATTTCGGTTTCACTGCTTTTGACTAGAATGAAAACATCATTACTATCATCGTAGGATATGAATCATCACAGCTGCTGTATAGTGAGGGAATGAAAGAAAATGATGGATTGCTTACAGTGGAAGCAGGGCAAATGCTTTTCAGTGGAGATTTAGAGTCATCTCAAAATGCTTTTGCTTCAGAGTGTTTGCGTCAGCCGTTTCTGTACGTAAGGAAATAGGCCTCTCCATTTTGTATGACACGTCATATTCCTAAGCTGTCAGGTTTATACAGGAATGATTGCTGGATCCTAGTGCGGTTGTTGTGTAAGCCACTAAAACAGCCTGTTAGATTCAGGAATCTGAAATGCTGCATCGGCAGCGTTAAACTCTGATCGGGTCTTACGTGCACGTCTGAGCTCTTCGTTTCACTGCTGCTCAATATAATTGCTCAGAGATTTTACTTTGACTAATGCTCAATAAAGCACGTGGAAAAAAATAAGTATTATGGTCTTCACTTTAGTTTAGTTTAATTTAGTTTTCCATTAAAACACTGTGAGATAATTAAATTAAGAAAAGACAAAGCCTAGTTATTCCTGACTATTTTATTTTATTTTATTTTATTAATTTAGTTTAGTTTATTTTAGTTTATTTTTCCACTAATAAACTGTGGGATAATTAAATTAAAGCATGGGATAGTTAAATTAAAGAGCCAAAGCTTCTTTTTCCTGACTCTTTTATTTTATTTTAATTTTATTTAATTTTATTTTATTTTTCCACTAATAAACTATGGTATAATTAAATTTAAGAGCCACATCTGCTTGTTCCTGACTTTTATAGTGTAGTATAGTTTAGTTTAGTTTAGTTTAGTTAATTTCATTTCATTTCATTTCATATTTCCATTAATACACCATCGGATAGTTAAATTAAAGAGCCAGTGCTACTTTTTCCTGACTATTTTATTTTATTTTATTTTTCCATTAATACACTATGGGATCATTTAAATTAAAGACCCAAAGCCTATTTGTTCCTGACTTTATTTTATTTTATTTTATTTTATTTTTCCACTAATAAACTATGTGATAATTAAATTAAAGAGCCACATCTACTTGTTCCTGACTTTTATATTTTAGTTTAGTTTAGTTCATTTAATTTCATTTCATTTTATATTTCCATTAATACACCATGGGATAGGTAAATTAAAAAGCCAGTGGTACTTTTTCCTGACTATATTTTATTTTATTTTATTTTATTTTATTTTATTTTATTTTATTTTATTTTATTTTTCCATTAATACACTATGGGGTAATTTAAATTAAAGCCCTAAAGCCTATTTGTTCCTGACTTATTTTATTTTATTTTGTTTTAGTTTATTTTATTTTATTTTTCCATTAATACACTGTGAGTGATACACTGTGACTTTTGAGTGATAATGTATATTGAAAAATTAGCTGTGAGTGTTTTTATTATACTTTCATTACTGAATGAGTCATTTGATTTATGAACATATTAGGATTCCTTTCAGTATGTTGAATATCTTCCACCTATTGGAGAAAAATGAGCAGCCACAGGTTGTAGGACAGGTTGTTTCTTTCCTTGCGGAGGTGGATTGGAAATAGATTTCTGTTTGCACTAATGGCGTTTTAGTTGTAACTTGCGGCAGCAGTGCGCTGCGTCAGCTTCTCTGCATGCCATCGCAGTATTCCGTCTCCCCGAGGCGCCTGAGTCAGCGCTTTACAGCGTCCGCCACATTCCCTTAAGACAACAGATGCGTGTTTGCGATTATATTGGCAGGCCATTAGAACACGATATGTTGCTTCGTTTGTTCAGTGCCCTAATCGGAAAATAGTATTAGATATTTTAATAAAGAATGATACTAGGTCCTGTGGGTGATATTAGTACTATGAGTTCATTGTATTATATGTGCTCATTATCATTTATTACCATAAAGCAGCAGTAATGAGGTTGTCCTGACCATTATCTGTATTCCCAGACCTCTCTGTTGTTCTGTAATGTGTTTCCTCTCATAAGGGATGTCCTGGTCAATAACCGGTTTGTTAATGGACTGAAACATGTTCAAACATTCATGAAAACTCTGGAGTTCATTAGTTTAGGCTTCTTTTAGTGCTGATTTTCCCCCATTATACATCTGTGCTTCTGTGTTAATTTCATTCAAATGTGATTGCAAAACAGTCCACCAAGCAGTTGTTTATTTCCTGCATATTTAGAAAACGCCAGTTCTGTTTTTGTACCATATGGCATCAATTTGTACTACAATGCAGGGATGAAGAAATATTCTTTCCAATTCAGAACAGAAAATTCCTATTTAGCCACAGCAGAGCAACAGATAATTTACTTACAAGTTTATAACATTACTAATTTGGCAAACGCTAATTTGTTTGTCTTTACAACCATTGAGTTGAGACTGTACTGTTATTCCTTATGAGATTTCCAGTGAATATGTTCCTGCTCTGTCTCTTGGTGGTTGTTTTGTGAAGTGAACAATGAGTGACTTTATCACAGTTTATTAAAAATGATTAACAAATGAGTAACTGATTTGTCCTAAGGAGGCAGAAATAAGAGAAGTGCTACAATAAACTGATTTTAAATTGTTCAGGAACGTAAATACTAGAACACAGATGAGTAAACACCAAAAGTATTTAAAGATTTTTGTTTGTGAAATAGTTTGGATTGAGTCCATTAACAGGACTGAGTGCTCACAGACAACATTGGTCTGTGCATTTTTGAGAAGAGGGGGCCCAGTACTGAACCCTGTGGTACCCCACATGACTATTCAAGTGAATTAGATACAATTACCCTGCCCTGAAGGATCTGCCTGTGATGTAGGACTCAAACCTTGTGATGCCCAGTGTGGAGAGGTTCAATCTTGGGGTTAACTATATGGAAGGGTGAAGATTGATCTAAAAGAATTAGGTGACACTTCTCACAATATGCTTGGCTTCAGACACATTTTGTAAGCTTTCACTCAGAATCACCACTTCAGAACACGATATTCCTACTTTAGCCACAGCAGTGCAACAGCTAATTCACTTACAAGTTTTTAGCAGTAATGTTAGCTGTACTGTAGCCAGATTCCTTATGAAATTTCCAATGAATAAGTTACTGTCCTGTTTCTTGGTTGTTGTTGTTTTGGGTGACTTTTATTAAAGGAGAAGTCCACTTCCAGAACAAAAATTGACAGATAATGTACTCACCCCTTGTCATCCAAGATGTTCATGTCTTTCTTTCTTCAGTTGTAAAGAAATTATGTTTTTTTAAAGAAAATATTTCAGGATTTTTTTCCATATAGTGGACTATGGTGCCCTGAGTTTGAACTTCCAAATGCAGTTTAAATGCAGCTTCAAACGATCCCAAATGCAGTTGTAAACGATCCCAGCTGAGGAAGAAGGGTCTTATCTAGCAAACGATCGGTTATTTTCATAAAAATAATACAATTTATATACTTTTCAATGTCAAGCGCTCGTCTTGCCTTACTCAGCCTGGACTCTGTTTTTGTTCTGGTTCATGTCAGTTAGGGTATGTCGAAAAACTCCCATCTCATGTTCTCCCTCAACTTCAAAATGTTCCTATATCACTGTTTTACCTTTTTTGTCAAGGGTGTTTGATCTTCTTTGCATGTTCACTTTGCAAACACTGTGTCGGTGCTTCTGCAGTGATGTAGGATGATTTTGAAATGATTTTTGAAGTTGAGGGAGAAAATATGATTGGAGTTTTTCGACATACCCGAACTGTCTTGAGGCAGAATACACAGAGTTCAGGGAGAGCAAGACAAGATGAGCGTTTGACATTAAAAAGTATTTAACTTGTATTTTTTTTTTTTTTTTTTTATGAAAATAACCAATCATTTCGCTAGATAAGACCCTTCTTCCTTGGTTGGGATCGTTTACAACCGCATTTGGGATCGTTTGAAGCCACATATAAACTGCATTTTGGAAATTCAAAATCGGGGCACCATATCAGTTAGTTATATGGATAAAAATCCTAATGTTTTCTTTAAAAAACATAATTTATTTATGGCTGAAGAAAGAAAGACATGAACATCTTGGATGACAAGGGGGTGAGTACATTATATGTAAATTTTTGTTCTGGAAGTGGACTTCTCCTTTAAAATGTACAATTTATCAAAAGTGATAAACAAATGAGTAATACAACATAACTGATTCATCCCATTACTAATTTGAAATTGTTCAGGAAAGTAAATACTGATGGGCAACAATAAGATAGAGAAAGAATATTTAAAGGTGTTATTTGTGAAAGAGTTAGGATTGAGTCCATTAACAGGATTGAGTGCTCACAGACAACACTGGTCCCAGCATTTTTGCAAAAAGCAAGAAGAATGGGCTCAGTGGTGAATTAGATACAGATTCCCTCCCCTGAAGGATCTACCTGTGATGTAGGACACAAACCTTGTGATGCCCAGAGTGGAGAGGTTTAGTAGGAGGATCTAGGGGTAACTATATGGAAGGATGCAGATTGATCTACAAGATAAAGGTGACAGTTTTCACAGTATGCTGGTCTTCAGTCAAATTTTGTGAGATGGTTGAGTGACAGCTTTTGAACAGAATCTCAACTTCAGAATAGAATATTCCTAGTTTAGCCACAGCAGAGCAACAGCTACAATTACTCGAGTTTATAACACTGCTAGTTTGGTAAAACACTAATCTGTTTGTCTTTACCACCATTGAAGTTGAGGCTGTACTGTAACCAGATTCCTTGTGAGATTTCCAATGAATACTGTTTCTTGGTTGTTGTTTTTCTGGGTGACTTTTATTAAGATTTACAATTTATCAAAAGTGATTAACGAATCAGAGTAAAACAACATATCTGATTCATCCCATAACTTATTTCAAATTGTTCGGGAACACAGATGGGCAACAATGAGATAAAGAATATTTAAAGATGTTTATTTGTGTCCATTAACAGGACAGAGTGCTCACAGACAACGTTGGTTCCAGCATTTTTGCGAAAAGCAAGAAGAAGGGGCCCAGTACTAAGCCCTGTGGTACCCCATGACTATGACTAAGTGAATTAGATATAGTTTCCCTCCCCTGAAGGATCTACCTGTGATGTAGGACCATTGAAGTTGAGGCTGTACTGTTACCAGATTCCTTATGAAATTTCCAATGAATATGTTCTTGTCCTGTCTCTTGGTTGTTGTTTTGGGTGACTTTGAATAAGATTTACAATTTATCAAAAGTGATTAATGAAGGAGTAATACAACATAACTGATTCAACCTATAATGCTACAATACACTGATTTCAAATTGCTCAGGAAAGTAAATACTAGAACACAGATGGGCAACAATGAGATAATAGAGAAATAATACAGTATTTAAAGATTTTTATTTGTGAAAGAGTTAGGGATGAGTCCATTAATAGGACTGAATGCTCACAGACAGCACTGGTCCGTGCATTTTTGCATATGTCAAGAAGAAGAGGGGGCCCAGCACTGAGCCCTGTGGTACCCCATTAATATTCATTAATATTTTAATATTCCCCTCCCCTGAAGGATCTACCTGTGATATAGGACTCAAACCTTATGATGCCCAGTGTGGAGAGGCTTAATAGGAGGATCTATTTGGAAGGATTCAGATTGATGTAGAAGAATTAGGAGATGCCTCTCACAATATGCTAGGCTTCAGTCACATTTAACAAGACGGCCGACTGACCGCTTTTGAAACCCGACTGAATGTTGTCTTGCTGGTTGATCTGTGAGAGGAATGCAAAGTTCTGGCTGCAGATAACTCACTGAAGTGTTGACGCTATGAAAAAGAGGAAGCATTGATCTGTAATAATATATGGTTTAGCGCAGGTTATTTTTACCCAAGCCTGCTTGACTGTGGTGGTGAAAGTGCTAGGGAGGAGTGATGTGCTTATGATGTGCCGGTAAGAGTCTAGAAGAAATGGCTTGAAAGGAATAGGGTCAAGGGGGCAGGTGATAGCATGGCTGGACAAAAGACATTTAGAGAGACCTCATCCTCAGGGAGTGAAAAGTTTCATGTAGGTGGTCAGTGTTTGTGAGTCTGTGGTGCTGAGAATTGACTGTTGTCTGTGGAAAAGTCATTAGCCATTATAGAGAGGGTGGAGGACAGGGATGCATGTCTTCTACAGTTTTTTAAGTGTCTGAAATGCTGTTGCTCTTGTGATAGTTGATGCTTTTGCAGTGGGGAAGTTGGCAGAAAAAGAAGAGAGCCGTGAAACTTGTTTCAGGGGTTAGACGATGACCTGAATGAGAGGACAGATGTTGTCTAGACAGTGTGTTAAAGTGGAGCATAGTGTCTGTAGCTTTACTTGCATCAGGAAAGGAGAAGGAAGGGAAGGAAGAGTGACTAAGAAATAGTGCTGACTTGATGTTTAAGAAAATGTCCAGCCTTAGTTTATCTTTTTTAGTAATGTCGTTTTGTGAAATTTTGCGGTTTTGCGTTAATACTCATGCTGTATGTCATCAGCTTGGCTCCAGGTTCCCATCTCAACGTGGAGTTTGTGAAGGCCTTGTTCAAAGGTTAAACGTTTGCATTTCTTGCATTGGCAGAGTGGAGTTACACTGTGCTCTGACTGGAGAGAAAGTTTTAGGAAATCAGCTGGACAGATGAAGGCCAGTTGCATAAACTTAGCCTCGATGTTAAGATGATGTCTTAACTACTAGTCTGACCATCCAGCAGTTATATATATATATATATATATATATATAAAATATGACAGGTCCTAAAGAAAAATTAGCTGACTAACTTTTTAAGAATAGTCTAAACCTTTTATGCAACCTGCCCCTGGTTGCACTCCAGTGATGACACATGGAAACTGGGCCTTCTGCCTAAAGTGCCAATGCAAGTATAGACTCCACATGTTTGATGTTTACTTTAATTCTTGGGTCCAATTTTGACAAGAAATTATGGGCAGAGAAACATCACATAAACATTCCCACGTGCACATGAAAGCACAACATGTCAGAGCACATACACTACGTTAAAAGTTCAGCCAAAATTCTGTGCAAGTGTTGTTATTATCATCTAAAACTATTAAAGAGCATCAATTAGGCTTTTTTTTACTTATCGTTTAGTGTGTAAAAGGGCTGATTGTGCATGCCAACGATCTGTAAATTTACATTGCACAAAGTTCAAGTTCATCCGTCCAAAAGAAAACTGCCATTATTTTCATGACTAAGCATAATGCCTACCTACCGTTTGGCTCGCCATCAAACAACAGTTGGGTTAATTATTTAGTTTATGTGAAGGAGATGCTGTTTTCAAGGGCAACTGTTTCTTCCAGTAGCCACATCATAGTTCCCACAGATATAATAATGAAGAATTTCTGCTTTTCTGTGAGCTTTCCTTTTGTGTTGGGAATGCCTCATTTCTCAGCACTGCGATTTCATTTTCTATGATCTGTGTTGGGTTGCCAGTCTTTGCTTGTCTGTCTGGATTTGTAAATCCCACAGGCTGTTAGCTGTGTCCTGTCACGCTGTGCTTGCTCTTGTGCTGCTGTGATTAGAGCCGCCGTCCTGCTGTCTCCAGCTGCTAGAGTTTCCCAATGTCAAGCACCTCTGTTTTAGGCAATCCTACTGGGTAATTGTGAAGACTTTGTGAGAAATGTCCTTACAGCTTGATATGGTGGCTGGATATTTAATAATAAAACTATATCACGTGAGCAAAAAATATTCTAAAAATTTTGTACTGTATGTGAGTTAACATTTTCTGTCTATAAATGACTCCATACAGCCATTGCAGAAATAAAAGTATGCACAGATGAAGCAACTTTTTTTTTAATAGCATTTATTAACGTTTCAAGGCTCTCACAGAGTCATTGTCAACCCTTTTTTGAAAGACAGTATTACACAAACCCATCCATCATATTACATCATCCGTTGTTCAGAGAACCAGAGCAGGCCATGTGAGATTGAGTTTCATGGACAGACGATGACAGACAGTGAGGACATTCAGCTTGAGTCACAGCCCACAGAACTAATTGGATTCCCCCAGTTTCTCTTCACAAACTCATGGCAACATAACAAGATGGTAGAGGTGGACTTCAATTCATCATGGCAAATTATCTCAACTCATTAGAGCCTTAGTCATTAGTGAGGCTGCCCAATTAAGTGAAAGAACAGCACCATGAACACTATCTCTCTCTCTCTCTCTCTCTCTCTCTCTCTCTCTCTGTCCTGTTCTTTGTTTTGATAAAAACTGCTGCCATGGCAACGGATGTTGGTAAATGCACAGGGGAGGGCAATAAAACCTCAGACAGACGCTGACTCTGTCATTTCATTCAAGATCACTTACACACTTGATGCAGATAATAGCATGAATACTAGTAAAGGGTTCAATTGTTAACTGTTAACTATTAAATATAAGACTATATATGGGTGCAAAAGATATAAATGTTAATGTAAGACCTTTTATATGCGTACAATATAAAACATTCCAAGAAAGTAAGAGCTGTCAGTATTTCAGTTGTGCTGTGTCCCTAGCTAAATTTTCCTTACTTTTTACTTTTTGCATTGAATTGGAGTACTGGAGGATTTGCAATGGTGGATTTATATGGTCAGTTCCCCTCAAGTTCATCCGTATGTCATTTATAAATAATGTAATCCAACTTCTACAACTTTTTTTTTAATCCAATAAACTTTATTTAATATCATATATACACATTTCCTAGTCAGTAAATGGACATTAACGGCCTCGCTCAAGTCATATTTAAAACCGGGAAACTCAGTTCACTTTGATAGCTGAGTTGGCCGGACATTCAAACATGGCAGAGGAGAGAAACTTCAAGTGCTGAAGTTGTGTTTTGTTTTGTTTCGTTTTTCCAACAACATCTGTATTGTTTTCTGTTGTCATTGAAGTCATGTAATATACGTACATAACCATTTAATGCTTATTTTATGTATTGAACACAGTGAAAACTGAAAATAGCATTTATTTGATTTAAATTGTAGAATTGTCTGCAAGCTGAACATCTACACTCTTAAAAATAAAGGTTCTTTATTGGCATTAATGGTTCTATGAAGAACCTTGAACATATATGGAAACTTGCAAAAAAGCAAGTTTATGCAAAAAAGGTTTTGTATAGTTGAAAAAAGTTCTTTAGATTTTTAAAATGTTTCTCAAAATGGAACTGTTCAACTGAAAGGTCCTTTGGAACCAAAAATTATTCCTCTATGGCATCACTGCAGAAACACCCTTTTGGAACCTTTATTTTTAAGAGTGTAGATGCAGTAAATGTTTATGGTTATCAGTGAGTGTGACAAGGGATGGGCTAGGTTTGGGAGAGATAAGGGGCTTAGCTAACCACATTTTGCTTTATCTGAAATTAAAGTCATTTATTTCTTTACATGTGGATAAATGACCAACTGGAGTTTATTCTGGATAAACTGAGAATGGAGAATCACATTTTTTTAATAAAAAATAGCTAAACAAAATAACATGACTAGAGGGTCTTACAAAATGCAAATTGCTGCAGTTTACTTATAAAATACATTCAATATTCAACTAATTAAATAAAATCAAGTTGAATGAATGATTCAATGACTTGCTCATAAAGACTTTCCTAAATGAATCATTGTTTTTTGAAGGAATCTCTGTTTTAGGTCACTTGTCGCCACCTGCTGCTGTTACTTTGTAATTGATAACATCTTTATTTGAAGTGTGCATGCACTTTCAGGTTTTGATCACTACTGTAGACAATAATGTTTATATCCGAACTATAAACTTTTATCCCAGTACTTCTGTGATTATTTGAACAACAGAAATAATCATACAGAATACTTTGTGAAGATGTTTCATATACATTGCAACTGACTTCTTTTCTGAATAATCTAATTTCTCTCAACATAGCACAGAAACTGCTCTGGTCGAGGTCACTGATGACCTACTGATAACTGCTGACTCTGGCTGGTAATCCATTTTAATTCTTCTTGACTTCAGCTCAGTCTTTGACACAGTGGACCATAACATCTTAATCAGCCGTCTGAAGGCTTGTGTTGATATGGCCAGTGATGTGGCTCTGGATTGGTTTTCTTTCTTTTTTTTTTTTTTTTTGGAACAGGTCCTTTTCTGTAGTGCTTGGAGTTGCCTCCTCCTCTCATGTTCCTCTAATGAAAAGGTCATTGTTGATTTTATCTCATCCAGACTTGGCTAATGCACTTTATTCTGGTATCAGCATGTGAAACATCTAAAGACCGCATTTGATTCCAAACGCTGCTGCCAGGCTTTTAACACGTACTAAGAGAAGTGACCACATTACACTGATCCTTGCTGCCCTTTACTGGTTACCTGTGAGTTTTAGAATTGATTTTAAGACTTTACTGCTCGTTTTTAAAGCCTTGTAGAGTCAGGCTCCTGCCTGTATTTGTGATTTACTCCTTATGAGCCTGATCACATCTTGATATCCTATGGTTGGGCGCTACTAATGTTCCAAAATGTTGACCTGTCACTAAAGGTGACCGTGCTTTTGCTGTCCGTGCCCCTAAACTGTGGAACTCCCCGCCTGAGATCACAGGTGGGCAAGCACAAATATCATCCTTTAAAGGGATAGTTCACCCAAAATGTTTGTTTGTTTTTTTTTGTTTTGTTTTTTTTTGAACCCTCAGATTCCAAATTTTCAGATAGTTGTATCTCAGCCAAATATTGTCCTATCCTAACAAATACATCATACATTAATGGGAAGCTTATTGCTTTCAGATGATGTATAAATCTCAATTTTTAGGGTTAGGGTTAGGTCCATGGTCACATTTAAATAATTTTTTCATATATATATATGTTATATCTTCTTATTGTAAAGCACTTTGTAATTTTGTTTTGAAAGGTGCTATATAAACATAAATAATAAAAAAAAATACTGTGTTTCCTTCGTGTCAGTGGCAGCGCAAGTGCAGATTTTAATGTTACAGTGCGATCGTACTTGTCAAAGTTTTAAAATATCTAAAGCATAAGATGAGGGCTTTAAAGCTGCATTTACTGGAATGAACACATAATCTACCACAGCCAGCAGCGCAGACTGCTTTTATCACTGACAGATGAATTTCTAGTACTTGGAGAACAAATTAAAATTCATAAAACATACTTTATTGAAGTGAATGCATGGTTCACCTTCAAAAAGATCAGGGGCTTTTGGCAAAACATCAGTGGCTTAAGCCCACAAAGCGATATTTTATTCAAAACCTTCTAGATATTGACTAAATATCTTCTGGCTTTAATAAGATTTCTCCAAGAAACAGGCAAGAATGAACTCATGAATGAGCTGTCCTCCGTGATTCCTGTTCTTTCTGACAACAAAGCACTTGAATGCGACGACCTTGTAACAACTTCAAAAATATAGGAGTGTGAAGGCAGAATTAATAATGAGCTGCTTGCATATTTAAACACAGGAGGGGCATTCTCATTCCAGAGCATTTAATTGGACGAAAATCTGTGTAGTGCAGGATGAGTCATCAATATTTTGATAAATTTTCCCAGATGATAAAAATTGTAAATGCAATTAAAGTGAATTTAATCGATATTTTAAAGCAAACTAGCATATATGCGAGTGTAGAATTAAAATGGTGAAAAGAGAGAACTTTTATTTTATATTGTTTTATTATTTTAAACAAACTGGTATTGCTCCAAATATGATTCTACTAGGATATATTTAAATGCCATTCGTTTCATATTGTTACGATGCAGTGACATGAAAACGCTTCAGTTCACATTGTATGTTTTATATCCAGGTAACGTTACTTTGTAAATCAATGCATGCTTTTTTTTTTTTTTTAAAGCATGCGCTGAAGAACTGTAATACGCGCTGGATTGTTCCAGTGCAGCTCTAGTTTTGTACTGGGGAGGATGAGACAGAAGCCTTGGGCTGTTTGAGCGCGCTAATATCGCGTGCTGTTTTTTCACCAGTGGAAATCAGTTGCATTGTTGCGAGAGCGCGGATCGGGCTGAGATGCAGTCGCTGTTCTCTCCTCACCGACACACACACCGAGCCTTCAGCGTGCTCGTGTTTCTGCCGTGAACATTCACGCTTTAATGCTATGAAACCTCCGTCCTGACAGCATTTGTTCACTCTGTGCCTCGGTGCCGAAATGCAGGAGCGAATGAAGCGCCATGGAGCGGCGGTGCTGCTGACGCTGTGCGCGGTCCTCGAGGTGAGTCCGTCCGCTGTCACACAGCACAACAAACGCCTTCCTCATTCACTTCACACCGGACTGTAAGGATGAACTGCATTGTTTCGTTATTGCCCGCTGTTCAGAGCCGGATTTATGCTGTAGCGTTTATAAAGAGCCGCATACAGTGTTTTATATACATATGTAATGTAGCGCTAGTTGAGCCTTTGTCTCTGTCCGCTCCTCCTACAATAAAACACACCGGAGGAATACTGTAAATATCACCGTGTTGTCAGTTCAGAGTCAAAGCAAAGGTGTGCATGTGTCTGTAGATCGCATGCATTGTGTTTAGAACTGTTTTGTGCATTGTTTTATTCTTAGCTGATGAAATCAGACGTGTTTTAAGTCTGTTTAGTTATGTATGATGATTATGTGTGTTTGCATCATATGCATTATCACTGCTGGATTATCACAGGCCTTTTAAGCAGTCTGTGTGTTCATGAAAATCCCTTTAAGCAAGTTATGGTTGGCTGAACGTAAAATAAAAAATAAAATCAGTCATTTATTTATTTATTTTATGTTTTGTGCTCCTAGAGAGTTCACATGTTTAAAAAAAAATCCAGATCAAAATCAAAAATGTTTTTGTGCATATATGCATTCCTTCTGAAATGAATATTTTTCATGTTTTTATTTATTTTACGATATAAAATGAGATTTTAAACTGTCTGGTTTTGATTTTACTACCATACTGATTTGATCCTATTTGGTCCATTTATTTATTTGTTTGTTTATGTATGTATGTATGTATGTATGTTCACTCACTGGTTTGCTGTGATCTGATTTAATGTATCTCTCTGTCTCTCTGTTAGGCGTTTTGCTATGGGTTGGCTGTTTCATTTCCAAATAACTTCCCAACCTTTCATATGTACAGCATTTACATTTCAAAGCATTTGCAAGGCATCAAGCCTCATCAGACTTCTTTACTGTACAGCAGATATTGCGTCTGCAGCTACAGTAATGCTATTTCGCCTCATCGCTGCCATCATTATACAGGCCTGTCAGAGAAGAGAGAGATACTTTGTCATAAGCACTTAGACGCAGATAAATCAATGCGCTGGCTTATTCTCTCATAAATTGTAGCGTAACGTCAATTAAATCCAGACAGGTGGTGTTGATCATAAAGCTCAGATGCTCGCAGACATTCATGCATGTTGTTTGTCAGTGTAATGATGTGCTCATTAGAGCATGGGCCGCTGTTGCTGGAGTCAATGACTATGGAAGGACTCATTCAGAGCTGTTCAGAGAGTTATGACACATATATCTGCCCGCCTGAAGCACCTGCATGTTTTATGGCTCATATCCACTTGTGCCACAGATGTATAGTCCAGAAGGCTTTATGAGTAGTGCTTTGAACTTATCTGTTGTTGTTTTACAGTCCTATAACAGCAAATAAGTAATATGACTGGCTTGTTTTCAAGCCAGCCTGAAAATTTTGTGAAAGAGAAACTTAGTTGTGACAAAACTGTGGAAACTTGCTTGTAGTTATTCGGGTATTTAGGGTCAAACAGTGCTCTATACCCAGTGAATGTGATTAGTTTAAATGAAATGTTGGAAGTTGACGTGTCCTGTGATGTGATATACTGCATCTACAGCTATTATAAATATAAATTATATAAATATTAAGTATATTTTTAAATAAATTAGTATATACTGTATAGCCATTATACCAGCATTTTTGTTTTGTTTGTTATTCTTTTATAATTTTTTGATTAGCTTTTTAAATTTTTATTTATTTTATTTATTTATTTTTATTTTATTTATTTATTTATTTTTTTAATTCATTTGTCACACCATAGGACCAAAGTATATAAATAATGATTAAAATCTAGGTGACAAGTTACAGGACCTGAGATATGCATTAATAAATAAATAAATAAATAAATAAATAAATAAATAAATAAACATGGTAATGGTAGCTGTGGTTGCCAGAGCTTCACTGTAAGAATAAAAATGTAGCAACATTTAAAAATGCATAGATTAAAATTAAATTACTAAATGTTTCTTTAGCTAAAATAATACTGAAATACTAAATTCTGAAACTTGGAATTTGGAAACTTGCGTGTAGTTATCTGGGTATTTAGGGTCAAACGGTGCTCTATAACCAGTGAATGTGATTAGTTTAATTAAAATATTTGGGAAGCTGACATGTCCTGTGATGTGATATACTGCATCTAAAACTATTATAAATTATATAAATATTTAATATATTTATAAATAAATTATTATACTGTATATATTGTATATTGTATATTATATTACTGCATAGCCATTATACCAGCATTGTTTTGTTAGTTATTCTTTCATAATTTGTGATTTATTTATTTATTTTTTTTATTAGCTTTTATAATTGAATTTATTTATTTTTACTTATGTTTTATTTTCTTTTTTCTTTTTCTTTTTTTTTTGAGGGTCTACATTTGTAGTTTTTTAAATATTAAATATTTTATATATACTTTTATATATATATATATATATATATATATATAATATACTGACAACCACCTTAAAAACGTGAGATGAAAAATCCTAATGTACATAACTGATATAAAAAGATGCTAAAAAGTGAAAATAAACTTATTTAAAAAATCATCAAGTGTCAGCTGTCACACAGGAAATTCTAGGAATGTCAAAAACTATACATTTAGCAGTATTTTACTGTAAAATTGCATGAAATATACAGTTATATCTATTATGTATCTAAAATCTATATCCATTTTATATCTATAAATATTATTATTCAAAGCATTTTTGCAGTCTTTTACGACTAAAATTGCAACCATTTTTACAGTGTACACGAAAAAAAATTACAGCTGAAAATGGCAGCTGTGGTTGCCAGATTTTTACCGTAAAAAATACAGTAGCAACATTTTAGGTTTTACAGTTTTAACTTAAATTTACATTTAAATACTGTGATTTCATTAACTGATAATGTTAATATACCAACCTATGGAAGTACTGAAATATGTTTTGTACCTTTGTTATACACTGATAACCACCAAAAGCAGGTGGTGATGATGAATCAAAGCCCTTCACAAGCAGCTTTTAAATATTAACACATATAGAAGGTGCACAGTGTCATTCACACGAACACTATAACAAATGTTATTCACTGTGAACGGTTCCAATTTAAACAGTTATTCACTGTAAATTAGTTCTTTTTCACTTCCAAAAACGGTATACTGCTGTAAAATAACATGTAATATTCATAGTAGGAAACCATTAACTGTAGCATTTTTACAGTCTTTTACTGTTGAATTCATGGTCATTTTTTACAGTGTACACTTTCCCTTATACATTCATCTAAATTTAAACTTAAATGATGACGAATGCATCTACTACGTCTGTATAACTGAATGTTCCTTTATGCACATATTAACTATCTAATGATTAGCGCTGTCTTATATTGTAATCGGTGTGTCGGTTGCTGCTGTGGTTTGGCTCTGTTGAGAAACGCTTTACTTGCATCGATTCCTGTCGGCGCGTTCAGTGACATTGAGCAAAGGCATTTGCTGCAGAAGTTGACAGAAAGCAGCGGCGAGTTTGATCGGCCGTTGTGCGTGGCTTGTAGCATTGATGCGGGGATTTGCTCACTTGGTCCTGAGAATCTATATTCATCAGACACAAAGGTTTTAGCCTAATGCCCCGGTTAATGCTCCGTTAACACCGGCGCTCTCTCCCTCACTGAACAGCAGCCAATGTTAAACACAGGCTCATGTTGAAGGACTAAAGCGTGGAGTAGGCGGTGAGCGGTGTTTGCGTTCGGACTGACGTGTGCGGTGGTGGGGGAGCCGCTGGCCAGAATAAAGCAGCTCTGCTGGGACTCGTTTTGACTCTCGCTTCGTAAACAACCATTAACCTGCAATCAGAAAAGGACCTGCTGAAAGGAGCTGTTTGCTTACGTCTGTAATTTCAGGAGGGCTTTTTGTATAAGCAGTGACATTATTGAAGGATGATACTGGAGTAAAAACATAAACAGCTTCTTGAAAAGCCATGCAATTTATAGTTTGTTTGGCGGTTCTTTGTTTTGTTTTGTTTTGCATCAGCTGTCTGTGCTTCATCTGATCTAGTGTGTAAACTCAGCATTGTTTCCAGGTGGACGTTCAGTCCAAGAAAAGGAAAGATCTGGTTTAAAACACATGTGCTTCTTAGAATTGTCATCTTTGTATTCATATTTTTGGAGTGTTTGGCAATACAGAAAAATTTAACATTATTTGGCAACACTTTCTAGCATACTTAAAAAAAATAAATAAATAATAATAATAATAATAAATAAAAAAGAGTAGAATAAGGGGAAAATGCAGAAAGGTCTAAATGGGATGATCTAATTATTATTTTTTTTTTTTATTTGTATGTATTTATTTATTCTTATTTTATTTTATTTCATTTTATTTTTGATGAAAACCATTTATAATTTAATCTAATTTAATTGTATCTCTCAGATTGAATGGCACCAATTAAAAAAAAAAAAAAGTTAAGCTTAAGTTAAATCAAAAAACGTAAAAAGGTTAAATGTATCGAATCTTAAAATGATAGTAGTAAAAAAAAGTAAAAAGCCTTGAGATATTTTATTTATATTTAAAATACATGATTTTAAAAAATCATCACATTATTTTCAAAAATGTTTACATATATTTTCCAGGGTAACCAATTTTTTTATACAATTATGATTTATAAGTTCATAAATAGCTTTATGGATTTGGAATAATGACCACACAAACCTTGCTTTATCATAAATATGCCAAATTATCTAATATCTTATTAAACATGTGACTTTGTTGGTTGTTCAACATGACTTTAATTTCTCTGTTTACCAAGTAACAATTTACAAGCTATCTTTATCTTTTATTTATGTGCACATACATGCATGTATATTTTTAACTTCATCCACATGCATGTAAATCATGTAAAGCAGTATAGCCAATCTCAGCTGCTTCATTGTTTATATTGGTGCAAACTGTAACTATATTATTATCGTTAGCTCTTCTCTGATAAATGCAACCATCGGCATGAAGATATTATAAACATTAACATCATTCTTTCTATGAAGCTGCTTTAAAACAGTGTGTTGTACAAATAGGTAATTTTTTTACATTATCATTTTTTTTCTTTAACCTCTGTTCTTTGAGAGAATGGACCGAAATGTAGGAATTTAAAACATGATTTGAACATATTCAAGTCATTAAATGGTCATTCATTTTGACTGAACTGTAGAATTAGTAAATGGGGCGAACAGTTCTGTCACTGACCCGTTAACTAAAGCCAGCAGTCAGTGGGAGGTTTGGCAGATTGAGTTTCTCTCTACAATATGCATCCGTCTGTCCGTGAGCAGACTATGGGCCGTCCGTGGGCGAAGCGTCTGAGAGGATGTTGTAATGGACGCAAAGTCCTTGTCCTGTGAGGAGTTTCCAGACTCCACATTAACTGGAACCATTTCCAATGTATGTTTTAATGCAGCGGAGAGTATTCAGGGCATTATTGTTGAGGAGGAGACGGATTAGTATTGAGACGCAGCCGAACCGCCCCGTCTCCTAAACCAGCAACTCCCATAGGACGTTCATCCCTGTTGGCCTCTCTTATGAAACTGTTGTTCTTTAGCCAAGAGCAATTAGAGCATTTGCAATTCCTGGCCTGCATTACGTGTTTATTCCAGTCCGGATCTGTGTGTTGAATGAGAAGGTTGGCGTTCGTCCCTCTGCTGGTACTGACATTGTTTCTCTAAACAAAACACTCGACTCAAGCCCTGAACGCTCCACAAACAGCAGGTTGAGAAAATGATTCTGCTTTTTCCCTCTAGATTTCCCCTGTGAGAAGAGCTTGAGATCTGATTGGATTTAGCCTTAAAGCGAGTATCATTATGCGGCCATGATAAACCACTCCTGGGAGTAAACTGCGAGCAATCTTAGTCATGGCCTGCTGACACCCTAGATTGTGACCTTTCAGATCTTGAACAGAAATCTGTGCTAATTATGGACTGTTGAGATTGGCCTTATTTTTATTTTATTTTTTTACATGCGTAGTGGAATAATGTGTGTCGTTTAGCACAGAATGACTGTGGCTTTATTTTTTTTTGATCAAAGAATCCTGAAAAAAGGCTCTTGCCTTCTGTGCCCTTGTTTCTGACGCACATATTAATATTTGATCTGCACAGCAGTGCTGGAGAGAAACTGAATGTATAGCAACACTTTAGATTATTGAACACTATTCTCTACTGACTAGTTGCTTATTAGCTTGCAAATTACTAGCAGATTGGCTGTTTATTAGTATTCATAAAGCACATTGATGCCTTATTCTGCATGAGCTTATTTTAGATCAGTCAACCCTACCCACAACCTACTCACTATCAATGAGTTTATTGCGGGAGAAGCCATTAGTTAATAGTTCATAGTGAATATGTTCCTTAAACTAAAGTGTTACCCATTTTTCTGTGGCATTACAGTATGTCAGATGCTTTTAAATGCTGTAGATTTGTTTTCTTTTTTGTAAATGTGATGTGGATGTTTCTTGTAAAATTCTGCCAAAAATGAAATAAATAAAATAAAATAAAATAAAATAACATAAAATAAAATATATAACTATATATACATGCACTGCCACTCAAATGTTTGGGATCAGTAAGATTTTTAATGGTTTTTAAAGACGTTTCTTATGCTCATCAAGGCTGCACTTATTTGATTAAAAAATAGTGAAAAAAACTGTAATATTGTGAAATAGTATTTCAATTTAAAATAACTTTTTTTTTATGTAAATATATTTTAGAATGTAATTTATTCCTGTGATACAAAGCTGTATTTTCAGTATAATTACCCCAGTGTCAGATGATCCTTTAGAAATCATTCTAATATGATGATTTATTATCAATGTTGAAAACAGTTGTGCTGCTTAATATTTTTTTTGGAACTTGTGATACTTTTTTCAGGATTCTTTGATCAATAAAAGGTTAAAAAGAACAGCATTTATTTAAAATAGGAAGGTTTTCTAACAATATACACTACTGTTCAAAAGTTTGGGATCAGTAAATTTTTATTCTTTCTTTCTTTCTTTCTTTTTTTTTTTTTGAAAGAAATTAATACTTTTATTCACCAAGGATGTGTTAAATGAATAAAAAGTCATAGCATACATTTACATTGTTAGAAAAGATTTATATTTTGAATAAATGCTGGTCTTTTTAACTTGTTATCCATCAAAGAATCCTGAATAAAAGAATCACAGGTTCCAAAAAAATATTTGGCAGCACAACTGTTTTCAACATTGATAATTCTAATAATAAATCCGCATATTAGAATGATTTCTGAAGGATCATGTGACACTTAAGACTGGAGTAACAGCTGATGGAAATTCAGCTTTGCATCACAGGAATAAATTATATTTTAAAGTATATTAAAATAAAAACCATTATTTTATATTGTAATAACATTTTGCAGTATTGTTGTTTTTTTTCTGTATTTTTGATAAAATAAATGCAGCCTTGATGAGCATAAGAGACTTCTTTAAAAAACAAGTCTTACTGATCCCAGACTTTTGAGCGTGTGTGTGTGTGTGTGTGTGTGTATGCACACACTAAATCTCAGCTTATTACGTTTAATGTAAATTTAAAGTTTAATGCATTTACATTTAATTACAATAAACATGCAATAAAGTGTCCAAACATTTCAAAAACAAAAGAAGTACACTTACTTTTAAAAAGAGCATTTACAGGAATAATATACTTTAATAAAATATACCTAAGTGTCCTAAGCAGTGCACTTCTTTTTCACAAGGGATTACGTTCTCCACTTAGTTATTTAAATTATTATTTTATTTTTTATTTTTTATTTTTTTTTTAATTATGTTTGGTTAAATGTGTCTGTTTGAGTTTACTGTTCTTCCCAAGCATTGCTGCACATATAGTATTTGGTTGAGATGATCTTGAGTGAGTTTATGTGTGTGTAATCTACCTGTTCATCATCTGTATCAGCATCCAGAGGAGTTATATTGGTGAGGTATTATGCATACTTTCTGTAATGTATTTTTAATGCATAAACACATTATTCAGCTGTACATACAGTAAGTTGCGGTCGGTCGGTGTTGTTGAGGACGGCCGCACCCACAGCACTAATGAAAGCTCTGGGCTGACACGCAAGGTTAATTGGCCGTCTGTGACCTTTCTCTCGCTGTCAGGTCACTCTCATTTCTCCCTGTGCCAAACGCGGTGACGGGGGAGATGTTTGCTTTCTGGATAATTCCACCCACACGCATTCACGACGTTTCTCTGATTGTTCTCTTTTGTCTGCCCTGAATCCCACTTTGCCTTCGTTCACCCAGGCAAAAACACGACTGTGAAACGTAACATCACAGGTATCTGGTCTCATGTACAGTAGTCAGACATTTAACTGTACTTGACTTTAGTTTTAGTTCAGTTGCAGTTTTAGATCTGTTCACCGATGCAGGAGGAGAAATGGAGCAGCTCATACAGTAGATCACATCAGCGCTGAGCTAATATCATCAACAAACTGCTTAGCAGGACAGAAACGCTCACTACTACAGTATTTATTTAGTCCAACGCAGCGATGGCAGGGTTTCAGCACTTGCTCACTCACTCGTGTCTCTTTTTTGTGTTTGTTATGCTCCTGCTGCACAGAACCTCTTCTCATAAGTGCATGAATATTGATTTTAGTTTAGCGTAGAGGAGTTGTTATTAATTTAGCTCTTTCTAAACACCAGAGGGTAGAAAGTAGACTTCCAGATCGTTGCGTTGGGGATTGAGACCGTCCCAAGGCATCAGATTCAGTCAGACATGTAAGCGGCACGGTTTGGTCGTCTAATGCATATTCATCACAAACCGGAATTGCTTGGCAAACACTCAGATCGGCACTGTAAACAGTCTGTCAACTTTGACTCTGCTGCTGTTCACTGTGTTAGTCATTAAATGAGTAATGCAAAACTACTAACGCTGCCATGGAAAATTGCCTCGTTTCATTTTCGTTTGTGGAAAATAGGCCTGAAACTTTTCTTATTTATTTATTGCTGCTGCTCTTTCTGGATGTTTCCATCACCGTCCTGCATGCTGCTGGGTCATTCCGTGTCAACTCAACCAGAACTCCCCGGCTCAAATGTTGGATTTTGCTAATATTTTTTCTGAAGAAAGACAGACATGTAAAGTGATGAAAGCCAAAAAATTAAATGTCATGCATGAATATTTACTGAGTAATCCACTATTTTGTAGAGGGAGGTCAAAATCGCAACTTTCACCTTAGACTCAGAGTCAAAATACAGAGGGATAAAAATGACTTCAAAAAGATGGCAGCATCATAATGTTATCTTTACACAGAGATTGTCAGTTCTACTAGTAAAATCTGTTGACTTTACCAATCTTTGTTGCATTATGTTGGGGAAAATGGGGAAACAGCACTTTTTCACAAGTTTTTCTCTAAAGTTTGCATCCCTGTAACTCAAGAAGCATTCAAAATATCTTAATGCCCTTTTAGACACTGGGTCTTAACAAACTTTTCTTTTGCCATCTTCATTTTTAATGCCCTGTGAGGTTCAGTTCCAGAGATATTGAAATTTCAATATGGCTCCAGGAGTAAAATATTAAAATGTAAAGATTTTCAGTGGTCAAAAACCAAATGTGGGTCAGTTTAAAAAAATATGATACCTCTTTTCTTTTAAAGAGGAATGTCTGAAGAAGAAACAATTTTGAAACTGATGATGTATCTTGTTTCTTTCTGTCAAGACAATTGCATTGAACATACCTGTCATAAAAGTTCCATTTCCAAGGTTTGCATGCATATAACTCATGAAGTAATAAAGATATTGCAAAATGATTTTAGATTCTAGTTGTTAATGAACTTTTCTTTTGGAATCTTAATTTTCAAGACCCTACACCATTCAGTCCTGGAGATATGGGGATCTCAATGAGGCTGCATGTCCAGATTGTTGAATGTTACCCATTTTCAGTGGTCGAAAACCAAATGTTGGTCACTTTGTATGCAGCTGATGCTTGTTTTATTTAAAGAACAATGTCTGAAGAAGAAATTATGTTGAAATTAGAATTGTATCTTGTTTCCCTCTATCAAAACAATTGCATAGAACATACCTGTCTGAGGGTTAAAAATGCACTGAAATGGTCAAGTTGAGGCACATTACCTCGCTTTCTGTGGTCTATTCATAAGATTCTGTATTTGAATCCGTTTCAGGTATATTTGGAAGAAGGGATTTTGTTCATTTTAACAGCTTCTGAAACTATAAAGAGTTTAAACATGCAGTGTTGTAACATATTTAAAACAAATCTTGCGCCTCGTAGGGCTGCTTTCGCAAACAAATTGCGTTCACATCAATAAACCAAGATTTGCCTCACCTGGATTAATTATTAAAATTTATTTTTTCTTTTTTTATTGTTATAAAATATGAAGCATAGTTGTAGATCAAGAAGTATCCACTTCCAAAACGCACATTTGGCAGAAACGGTGATAGCACCTCAAACATTTAACATCTTTTACACTTAATTAACACTGGGTAATTCTAAACCCTAGGAAATTGGAATCTCTGAAATGGAATCTGAATCTTATAGAGCATTAAAAATAAAGATGCCAAAAGGAAAGTTTGTTAAGACCCAATGTCTAAAAGGGCATTAAGATATCTTTAATACTTCTTGAGTTACAGGCATGCAAACTTTGGAGAAAAAGTTAAAGTGCTGTTTCCCCATTTTTAAATGGTCACCATTGGCACATAATGCAACAAAGATAAAGATAAAGATAAAGTCAACAGATTTTACTAATAGACTACCAATCTCTGTGTAAAAATAAGATAATGATGCTGCCATCTTTCTGAAGTCATTTTTACCCCCCTGTAACTTGACTCTGAATCTCGGGTGAAAATCACCATTTTGACCTCCCACTACAAAATAGTGGATTACTCTGTAAATCTGTAAAAAAATATTAGCACAATCAAAAATTTGAGCCGGGGAAGTTTTTGAAAATTGGTTTGACGGAATGACCCTGCTGTCGTTGCTCTGACTGGATGCTGAGAGAATCCACAGCAGACTTACACTGTTTTAATGGTGTGGCTGAAGTCTGAAGGCCTCTGTCTGTGGTGAAGATGCCCTGATGGTAGCCTTTGACGGCGGCTGAGCTGTATTGATTATTGAACTGTCAGGCTGTGCTCTGGTCTGTCATAATGGATGAATGAGTCCAGTTTAATAGGATACGAGAGTCTGCGGTTCATGAGCGACTCTTCATCCACTCACATTGAGGAAACTCCATCTAAAGCCCTGAGCTTTCAGCAAGTGATGCCGAACAAACAGGAGCTAAACGGAGCTGCGCCTCAGAGATTACAGTTACAGATTACAGCAGCAGGTTACAGTCTGCTAATTATGATAATACACGATAAATGTTGAAAAAGCTCTCTGAATGGAAAAAAAAAAAAAATTGTGTTTATAACCTCTCAACCTCTTATTGTGTCTCTTATATTGCAATGAAATCAACCTAAAACATTTTTAGGATTACACAGTGTAGCACCGTACTTTAAATTAAACTCTTTTTCATATTATTTACATTGCACATACATTATATTCATGCAGTCAGTAGCTGGGTTTCCATCCAAAGTTGTGAATTTACTTTGTGCGCAAAATTGGAATAACGCTTAAAACATTTGCGAATAAGCACTGTTTCCATCCAACGAGTCAAAGAAAACAAAATCATCACTTCCTGATAAACTGGCACTAAATATCATTTAGAAAAGTAGGAGAAGCCACTGAATAGTCATTTTCACATATAATAAATTACTTGCGATTCAGGGAGAGCAGGCGAAACAATACATGTGGTCATTGCTATCAGAGGTGGATGTCAGCTGTTTGGGAACACAGTCTTGTAAGACAGTTCTCTGAGGCAATTACACAAAAATACTTTAATGACAGGCTTTGCTCAGGCATCTTAGAATGACCATAACATTTCAGATGCTGTGCAATCAAATCAGTCTGCTAGTTTGTCAAGTTTTCCCATCCCGTAACGCAGTCACATGACTTTTGTGGTGCGTTTGGAGGGATTAATTTGCAAAATGTGTTTCCATCTCCCGTTATTCACATTAACTCTTTTTCACACAATTCAAAAACCACCTCAAGTGAGCGTAAAAACTAATTTTTTCAAATTAAGGGTTAATTTAAAAAAAAAAAAATAAAATATTTTATATATATATATATATATATATATATATATATATAATATATATATATATATATATATATATATATATATATATATATATATATATATATATAATATAATTTTTTTTTTTTTTTTTTTTTTTTTTTTTGAATTTTGGTGATTCCATCACTCGTTTCTGATGCGATACTTCAAAATGCGCATAAAAACAGGGTGATGGAACCATAGCTAGCATGACTGCTGCTTGATTGTGGAGAAGTCAGTTTGTGTTTGGTTGTCTGGATGTTGTTGTATGGTTACTGAAATGTTTGTGGTTGCCAAAAGAGCCCAACATTATAAAATGCATACAATTCCTCATATTTCCTGAAGGTTTCATCATCAAGTTTTTGCAGTCTTCAGTGCCTCTTTTACATTTTCTTTGGAAAATGTCTACCAAGTCTCAGCTGAGTCAACATACAACAAAGTGATGGTAATAGTGGAATATTCTACAACAATACAAATACTGTGGATGGCACTCATTTTTTTCTTTGTATTTCTTAATGTTCAAAAAAATCTATTTTAAATAGTAGCTGAATTGCTCTGTATCTAGAAAAGAAGTCTCATGATCTGTCCTCAAACTGTAATGGCTGTTATGACATGAGCGAGCGATCGACTCTTGAGGTTGTTTATCTGTGTTGTGTTTTGTTTGTGCTGTTTGTGAAGAGCTGCTGCCCTCTTGAATCCATGACCTCATAAGCCAGAGGAACTTCTTTTAGTTCTTCCTGAGAGCTCAGATGACATTAGCACACAGAGCCTGTGCTCTGTCTGTTCTAATGTCATTGTCTTATTTGATTAATTGCAGACACCACCTGGTTTGATACTTTGTATCTAATACGATGACATTGAAAAAACGTTTTAAAGACTAGTGATTTTATTGTCCAGAAACCTTCTTGAGCCACTACAAATCAGGATGCAAAAAATTGTATTAAATAATATTGTATTAAAATAATAATCTTTTTAAAAAATAATAATTTTGTAACATGTATCCTATTTTTGATTTTAATTTTCAATTAAATTTGTTCTTTTTTTGCAGTGCATAGAAGCAAAGAAGTACTGCTGGTATTTTGAAGGAGGATATCCCATCTATTTCATGTAAGTACAGTCACTTTTGTCTTTCTCAGGCATTTCTGTTCATGTGCAAACAGTGGTTTTGTTTCCGTCTCTTATTTTATTAGGTCTAACATTCACTCAGCACAATCAGCATGCATTAACTCTCAGATGTCATTACGCGTTTGATGTGCTGTCGTGATTAGCCTCACTTGCTTGACTCAAGGCAATCTGACATTACCTTCACCTGAGCCTCAAGTCTGCCATCAGCTTTGTTCATTAACACTGCATGTGCTTATGGTTGAAAAGGTGACAAGTAGGATTTGTAACTGTAAGGTACATTAAAAATTTAAGTACCCTAAAGTCTTTCTGTGCCAGTGTATGTACAGCGGTTTAAAGTTGCAGTATGTAATATTGACAGCATGGTGTTGAAATGGGTACTGCAGTCCAGGTTTAAAATATTGGACGAGCGCAGTCAACAATGTTAGGCAGCAAGCCTTCCACTGTAAGTTGATTAGCTGATTTATCTGCATTTTCATAGGCCAAGGCTTTTTCATTTGGGTAGAATCTGCAATCTCTGATCCGGTTTGTTTGCTGGGTTCCACGTCTCCAATATGCTGCATTTTCCACCAGTTCACAACCGGGTTGTTGAAATGCTATTGGGTAAATTGGCAGTGGGTGGAGTCACAAAGACTGAAACAAAAACAGTCATTCTGACACAGTAGAATAACTGGCTGTAGCGTTTTTTGTTTGTTTGTTTTTGGTATGTGAATTTAGCAAAGTTCCTAAATATTTGCACACATATTTTGATATTTTTCATGCATTAATTTATTAATATATATTTTATTTATTATATGTATTTGTTTGCTGGGTATATATATATATATATATATATATATATATTAGGGCTGTCAAACGATTAATCACGATTAATCGCATACAAAATAAAAGTTTGAGTTTGCCTAATATATGTGTGTGTACTGTGTGGAATTATTATGTATATATAAATACACACAAATTAATGTATATATTTAAGATAAATATGTTATCTATGTAAAAAATATTTGTATTTATATATAATATAAATTATATAAAAATTATAATAAATACATATACTTGTAATTATTTCTTATATTATGTACCTGAATGTGTTTGTATTTATATATACATAATAATTGCACACAGTACACATACGTTTATTAGGCAAGCTCAGACTTTTATTTTGCATGCGATTAATCGCAATTGATCGTTTGACAGCCCTAATATATATATATATTATATATATATATATATATATATATATATATATATATATATATATATATATAATACCTGTCAAAATACCCGTGTACCTGCTGCTCTCCAAAATGTTATTTTATTATTGTTTATATACTGTTATATTCTCTTTTTTTCTTTTTTTGTAATTTTAGTACTTTACTACTTTGTCATTTTAATACTTTATTTTATTTTTACTTAGATACAAGAGCAACATTTTAAGTTTGTTTTTCATCTGATGTTTAGATTTTAATTTTTTCAGCTTTATTTCAATTTTTCAACTACTAGGTTTAGTTTGAGTTACCAGTAACAGCCGTGTTTTGAATAGACTCACAGATAGATGATAGCGTCTCTGACGGTCGTGTTCAGATCTTCACATCCGACAGCAGCTGCACTGACACACACTCAAGGCTGCCGGAGGTGAGTTAAATGAAACAGTGTTTCCATCTGAGTGACCTCGTCACAGCAGCGCTCTGAAAAGACACTCTTAGGCTATTTTTATCTTTCTACACCGACCACAAACAAGAAGAAAAATGCCAGGGCTGATTTCTGATGAGAACAGATGGTTATATCTGCCTAGTTCACCCAAAAATATAAACTGTTCCTATTTAGTCATATTGTTCCAAACTCCATGTGACTTTCTTTTAGGATTGAACTGATATGGAAATTTTGGTCCATAACTAACCGATAATATTTCATACTTAGAAGCCCATAACCGATATATTGCCTAATAAATGTAAATCTTTGCATGCATTTTGGGAGCCAGAATACAAAATCAAAATAACCACCAATGAAAGCTGCAGAGAGTGAAGTTCTATAATTGATAACTGATAATTTTGTATACATTATAAGCTTTAGAGAAAATATTCTATAATTTATCAGTGTGGTGAAGCCTCACTACTGTTCATATTTCAGCTGAATTGAGGAGGCGAAATATGGACCAGATTCCAGTCAGAGAATCAAGAGATAGAGGAGGGATTCTTCTAACTGATGCATTTATAGATTGATTTATTGTAGAGCACACAATACACACACATATGTATATATTTTAAAAATATATATATATATATATATATATATATATATATATATTTGTACGTATTGTTTGTATTTGTACAGTATGTAAACACTTGTATATAATGTATATTTATATATAAATATAAATATTTTACATATAAATCTAGCACATTTTTTCTTAATATATACATGTATGTGTGTGAATTTATATATACATAATAAATATACACAGTACACACACATGGTATATAAACATAAACTCTTATTTTTTTAATCAATTAATCGCAACTAATTGTTTTGCAGCTCTAATTTATTGATAAACATCTGTAATCTACGGAAGGAACAAATAAAGAGAAATTACAAATAATATTGAGTTAATGTGTAGGGTACAACAGGGCTAAAGCCTCATCAGGATAAAAGACGCATGAAATTATTGTCTTCTAATCCACTTGATAGCAGTAAAAACTCAATAACTGAAGAACTAAAATCTTCAGTCAACTGAAGAATATCTGAAAGTATGGTATTTGGGGTAAAATGCACCCCATTTTGGGGTTAAAGACACAATAATTGAGCTGGATGACTTTTAAAGCTGCTTTAAGCTGTTTTTTAAGCTTTTTAAAATGTTATGCAAATTATTAAATGTGTTTTGTTTTGTTTTTTTCATTTGTATGATTGGGTATTATTAAAATTAATGAATAAAACAAGCAATACTAATAATTGTTAGTAAAATTAATTATAACAAATATAATAATTTTCATAAATTCCTTTAAAAAAATTAACTGAATAGATTCAGAGCACTTGTTTCATGTTCTTTCTAAAGCTCAAAGGCTTCAGTCCCATTTATTTTACTTGTACATAAAAGAGCAGCTATAAAAAAGTCATATGGGTTTGGAACAATGACAGAATGATGGTAATGTGTGATTTTTGGGTAGCTGTCCCTTTGAGAGCTCTGGGCTGATGTTGCGTCCCATTGGGAGTCTGAGTTCATCGGCAGGCCTCCAATTATAATGCTGCATGTTTCTTTCTGTTCGTAAGAAGTCGAAGGATTTGCGCCACACTGAACATCCTGCTGGCCTGCTTTTATCTCTGAATGTGTCCTGCTGTAATACCTGCAGTAGTGTTCATTTGGGAACGTGATTGCATGCCTTTGCATTGTGGTGTGAAGATAAAGCAGAAGTCGGGCGAAGTGGGAAATGCTGGAGTGGTGATGGAATCCGTGTGCGATAGCAAACCCATCACGACCTAAGCCAATACCCTGACACACAGAAATTGGGCCTGAATTTTGATGTTTTCCCCTCTGGTTCTTCTGCACTGGAAGCTCATTTTCTGTTGATTGATTGGCACCTTTGAATGACAGTGAACACGGAGGTAAAACTCCATCTTAAGGAGGTTTCTCTCTGACCCTTTTGTTTCCTGCTGAGCTCAGATTAGTTGTGTTGTGTTTGAACTCAGATTAAAGGGAGCAGTTCACCCAGAAATGAAAATGTGCTGTTAATTTACTCACCCTCAGGCCATCTAAAATGTAGGTGACTTTTTCTTCACAGTGAAGAATATTTTTAGCTGAAAATGTGAGCCTTAGTGATTCATAAAATGCACTTTAAGAGTCAAAAAAAAAAAAAAACCATCAGGGAACATTATATTAATCCCATTGGCGCTCCTAAAGATATATTGAGGTCTTATGAAGCAAAACAATCAGCCTGTGCAAGAAACTGAACATTATTTACAACATTATTACCAGAGGCTCTGGATTACAGGTAATAATGTTGTAAATAATGTTCAGTTTCTTGCACAGGCTGATTGTTTTGCTTCATAAGACCTCAATATATCATCAGGAGCCGCGGGTATTAATATTTCATTATAAAATGGATCGTTCCGGTCCTTGATTCTGATTGGTTGAGCCACGTTCTAAACTGTTGTAAATTTCTCTACAAACATGCACTTTTGTTTACGATTTTTTTTGTTGCTCGGCAACCACTTTGTTGCAACCACAAATGTTTCTGAGCACTACAATGTTTGGTGGAAGAATAATGTTTTTATCAATATCATTATGTTTTATTTGCTGTTTTATTTTGTAAAACCTTACTACGTATATGGTATAATCGTTTTATAAAAGCATCAAGCCCCGTGAAGTCGTGGTTTACAGTGAATTTATAACAGTTAAGGGGGTTTTAGGCACTCTGCTTCGTGTCGTACCTAACGACGCCTCTTAGCTGTTATAAATTCATTGTAAACCATGGCTTATTTGGGCTTATTGCTTCATTATAAAATAGATAGTTCTAGCCCTTGAGCCGTATTCTAAGATGTTGTAAATTACAAACATGCACTTTTGTTTACGTTTGTGTGTTGCTTGGCAACCACAACCGTTTCTGAGGAACTACATTGTTTGCCGTAGGATAATATTTTTATAATATCATTATGCTTTATTCACTCGGTTTTATTTTGTGAAACCTTACTATAAAATGGAATAACCATTTTATAAAAGCAATCATTCCTGTGAAGTCATGGTTTACTTGGTTTGCTATGGTTAAAGTCATAGCTGTTATAAATTCACTATAAACCATGGATTCTTGTGGCTTATTTCTTTATTTTTCATTTTTGTAGTTTGAGAGCTCCTGATTGGGTTTAGTATATAGAACAGAGCAGCATGACCATTGTGCTGAATGTTTTCTTTTGTCTTCCGTTACTGACAACGTAATACTTTGTTTTTATGGGATTTTAATTTCTATCCACAGGACTGCAGTTGAAAATACGTCAGTTGGCTAATGCTGGCACATTTACAGAAATGTTAAAAATCCCTTGATTAAGTTGATTTCTAATTAAATTATAGACGTTTCTCCTTAAGTCTATTAAACTTCAAAGCACTTCTTTCTTTGTGGCAGTGATGTTTTTAAGGCAGTGGATTTATTTCCTCCCAAACTGTAAATGTTTATAGGCTAATCGTGGCGAGCGGACTGTGGTGTTTGTGATGATTCAGCTTTCTGTCAATGTCTCCATCCCTCCTGAAAGACTAAACGCTTGCAGAAACCCTTCTCTGATCTGCTCCGGCTCCGTTCAAGCGTCCGCAGGCTTGCTGTAGCATTAGAGAGTAATGTAGCTGTATTTATAAGCACATTGAGGGCGTCTTTTCATAGAGTTAGCTCAGAACTCATAATGCTGTGTTTCTTGTATTTTATATATCGTGCAGCTGGTTTCAGTAGCTGTTGTGTGGTCCGTCATCATTTATTCATCATGTGGCTTATATGGTGCATGTCACTTTTTAAATATAGATCATACGTTTTCTTTGAACAGCTGTAAATATTGATACGGCCTTCTTTTATAATTTATGAAGACTTTCAGTGTGCGTAGACACGGTCTTGCATGTTTCATACACAATATTATCAACATGGAAGTGAGATATTCCACATATTTAGACTTGCTGTTGATGACATTAAATTGGGGAATGCACGAAACTGATTACTGCACGAACGCTGCTGACGTATCTCTGGTAGAATCTCGGTCAGCCTATTTACTTCCGCGTAGCACATTCTATAGCAAAGTATACTAGCGGCAAAACTCTTTCATAAGATTCATTTGACAGTGATTTATAATTCAAGTATTACAATATATTATATAGTTATACATTATAGTAATTACCAGAATGGCCCATTAGTGAAAGCTTGGGCAAAGGATTAAAGACAAGATAACATTTGTTGGAGATTGATGATTTTAGATTTATTTTCGTAATAAATAATATAAACGTGTATATTGTATACAATGTTGCCTGCACTGCAGGAATGTAAACTTTGTAAATGTAAATATAACAAACATTGAAGAGTTTCAATACAGTAATGTAAACATGTAAATATATAAATAACTTTGAACATTTGTACTGCAGTAAAGTAAACATATAAATATAACTGGACATTTATAATGCAGAAATGTAAATATGTAAATATAAATAACTTTGATACAGTGTTAAACATTTCCTGTACAGTGATGTTGTGTAAATACAATATTAAATGATTATTTGTCTTCTGTCTAAATTCAACAGATTCGTTCAAACAGCTGATTCATTCAGAAATGAGGCAAGCAACTGCCTTTATGAATGGATTACTGAATCACTGACTCACTTGATTCGTTAAAAAGCGTGGATTCATTCAGTAACGAAACATCGCTGTGTTGCTCGGAGACACAAACCAGTTCTGCTGTGGCAACGCAGGCTGCACAAGCAACATCTGACACAACACAGGTCGATCGGTGCATCTCTATTTAAAAAGTTAACTTTGCTTAGCTAAAGTCTTGATTGTGTCCTCCTGCTCCCAAACTATGCGGCTTCTCTGACCTCCTCATCGACCTGAAACATGTCGCCCTCACGCAGATCTCTCCTGTCAGCTGATCCTTACTAGAAACTGAGATATTACTTCTAGTTAGTAATGTTCATAAAGTAGAATCCAAAATGTATGTCAATAAAAAAAAAATCACATAAGATGCAAACAATGTACATAAAATGTAACTAGATAATTCAAAAATGTATTTGTATAGCGCTTTTCATGATAAATATCGTTGCAAAGCAACTTTACACCAAATTGACATTTTTACAATATATCTAGTAGTAGCTTGATGTACATATGGCAGAGATGTGTGGTAAAGATCAATTAATGACGTAATCAAACAGACAAAGAACACTATAAATTAGTAGCAGAATTCGGTAGTGTAACTAGATAGATATATAAATAAATACAAATAATGTAAAGACATATATAAACTGTGAGAAACGGAGATGGCTAGAATTGATATTCATATAACATTATAGCATGAGAATACTCACCCTCAAAATTGTGGATGTAACTCGAAATATCTCATTTGAAGCTCTTCTCTTTCTTACTGTTGAGCTGATTGCCTCACGATACGATTAACGTCATTCACAGTTATCCAGAGAAGCTCTTGTAAACAGCGAGTGTAGTATGTCATCCTCTCCTGCGGCATTTTCACACATTTATCGCCAATGCTGCACCGGATGAAACTGAGCCCAAACGCGGAAGTGATCGTGCATAGAGTCAATTCAACACAAAATTCAGTATCTTATTCACTAACTGCAATACAGTTTAATAAGTTGTTGAATGTTGTCAAATATTATCGTGTATTATTGAATCGTAACAGAAGTGCTGTTTGCAGAGTCCAGACAAACAGTTTCTCTGCCCTTCACTGGACTCGCCCAACTCGACCGCTCTTAACAATTGAAGCAGAATGTCGTCCTTGAGGCTCAGCTCGGCTCATCCGCTGGATCAGTTATGTGAAGCTGAAGAATGGGAAATGAAGGCCGGTCTGACCGTTTGATCCGGTCCATTGACTAGAGCTCTACATGAGCTGTTTGACTGTCAGCTCTCCACTGCTCTGCACTATCAAGGCTTGACTTGATCTTGAGTTAGTAAAGCACCTCATGAACGCTCTTGTCTGGGAATAAAATCTGAAGCTGCTACAATCAGGTCGAGGTCATTGAGTTTGTTCATAAACTGGCTGTTAGCTTGTTCTGCCAAACAAGAACAGGCTGTGCTGGAGGAGTTTAGAGCAGACTGTTTTCTGTGTGATTCGGTGTGTGTACAGGATGGACTGTGTGTTTTCAGTATTGACAGTCAGTGTGTTTGCTGTTGTGAGCTGAAGAAGTGACATCAAAGCTGTCAGCAGTTCAGACCCAACACTCTCAACGCACACATTTATTTAGATTTAACAGGCGTCAGATTTTGTTTATTTTAATTATAATTCATATTGTATATTGTATATTATTTCGACTAATGTCTAAAGCAGTGTGACTTTTGTCAGAGTTGCTTCACACCTCACCGAACAAAGTCTTGCCGTAAATATCAGGAGCTCAATGCGGACGGTTTCGCTCGTTAAATTAAAGGCCAGCGACTTTTAAAGTGTGCTGGTAATTAGGACCTTTAATTACAGATGTTCTGTTGAAAGGTCATCATCAATGGCTAATTATCCGCTTCAGCATCCATTGTGGCAGTAGCGTTTACCCAGCGTGCCGATGGGTCGCAGGAATAGGATTGTATATTACAGTGTCGCAAACAAGATAAAATACTGTCTGACTGTGTTTAAGCCTGCTGGATGATGACATGGCAGGTGAGCAAACGCATTATTCCTTATTTTTGATCTGATTGAACTTTAAGATTTAAAGTGTAAGTTTTGAAAACAAATTTTGGGTGATATACTTTTTTTTTTTTAATGATACTTATTTTTCTTGTTTTTATTTATTCAACTTTTAAAGGGAAAGTTCAACCAAAATTGAAAATCGCCATTTACTCAACCTCATGTTACTAAGAACCTTCTGTTGAAGTTTATATTTTGAAAAGCATTCATGAATTTTTAAAATACAATTTGAGTGACGGGAGCTGAAAATGGGAGCTCCAGAAGAACATTGAAGCACCAAGATGCATTATAATAGGTTTGTGAGAGGGATTTTAAAAAAAAAAAGAAAATAAAAAAAAAATCAATAAATAAACTTAAGGTGCTTTTCACTAACATTTTTCTTAACAGTCATTTTGTGACATTTGCACATTTCGCTTTGTCTCCTATGTTGTGAACTATATTTTCTAAATTGTTGTATCTCCATTTGGATGAATGTGTTTTTAACATCCTAATCAAACCAATTCTAACACCATCCATCAACATCACAGTTGAAGCACTGGAGCGTAAAGAGAAACATATTGACCTGTCATTGCATCAACTTTCCAGCTCCGCTGGAGGCAGAAGAACCAGATCAAATCACAGGAAAGTTTTGTGCTCAATAAAGTACGGATCAGCCAGATGTAGGGAAGAGGAATTTCATTCTATGTATCAAACATTGAACTCTGTTCACAAGTAGAATTGTGTTAATTACATGATCTATTTAAAATAACAAAGAAATAGTAAATAATAATAAAGCCAAAAATGCGAGTGTGCTGAACATGTGCTCACCCTCAGGTCGTCCAAGATTAGGATGAGTTTGTTTCTTAATCAGATTTGGAGAAATGTGTCATTCCATCACCGTCTCACCAATGGATCCTCTGCAGTGAATGGGTGCCGTCAGAATGAGAGTCCAAACAGCTGATAAAAACATCACAATAATCCACACCACTCCAGTCCATCAGTTAACATCTTGAGAAGACAACAGCTGAAACAAATCCATTATTATAAGATGTTTTTAACTAAAATATGAGTCCATGATCCAGTGAAAAAGTTGTCTGGTCTGAATCAGGAGAGAAATCTGCACAGGTCAAGCACCGTTTACAAGCAAAACAGTCCAAAACCGCTCTAAACAAATATGTGGCTGGATTTTGATGTGAGAGACAACAAGAGATGAACTTTTTCACTGGAGGAAGCGTTATTTTAGTTAAAAACATCTTAATGATGGACTCTCATTCTGACGGCACCCATTCACTGCAGAGGATCTATTGGTGAGACAGTGATGGAATGACACATTTCTCCAAATCTGATTAAGAAACAAACTCATCTGCAGCTTGGATGAGCTGAGGGTGAGCACATTACAGTTTTGGCTGAACTATTCCTATAATGAGTATTTAATGTTGTGTTGGTGGGTTTTGCACAGGCAAACATCACAGTTTCTTTAGGAAATGTAACTATGTAGTCGTGCTGTAGTTTATTTCCATTTCAGAGGTTTGCAGCTGGCCAAACAAAATGCTGACCTTTACATGTGACATTTGGTTTTACTGTATGATGATATTTGATATTTGGTTTTTACTGAAATGATGGTCTCAGCTGCTGGAGTCGAGTGCGGTTCGTGTGTGTGTTTGTGACGGATGGAGTCAGGTTTGTGTTGTTGTTGGTAAGCGCTGAACTGTGAGATTAACTGTCATGATTTCTACAGACTCTGAACACGAGAGCACAGACTCTGATGCTATCGCTCTTATCTTCATATTACAACTGTAGAAATATGATTTTACTCGCTAGCGTTGGGTTATTTTTTATACTCATGTTTATCTGTTGTCTGCTTGTCTGCATCAGATGGTCAGCGTCACCTTTGGACGGTGACATAAAAATACATTAAAAATGCAACAATATTCAACAGTAAGCACGTTTTTAATTTTTAATTTTGATATTTCTTTTTGAAAGGCCATAAAATGTTGGGGTGATACTAATTTCTTTTTTTTCTTTTTTTTTTTTGAAGTTGTGTGTAAAAACTAACATGCAAACACAAATTAATAATATAATAATATAATATTTTAATAATAATTTATTATTCATATTTTAAAATAAAGACAGACTACATACATATTCCTTTTCATCATCATATACATATTTTGTCAGTGGCTCCTTAAAATGTTAAGATGTTTTTTTGTTGTTGTTGTTTGTTTGTTTATTTGTTTGTTTGTTTGTTTTTTATTTGATCTAACTCTACAAATATGTGACCCTGGACCACAAAACCAGTCTTAAATTGTATTTCGCCAAATATTTTCCTATCCTAACAAATCATACATCAATGGAAAGCTTATTTATGAGACTATGTATAAGTCTCAATCTTAAAAAATTGAACCTTATGACTGGTTTTGTGGTCCAGGGTCACATATATCCGTTTTTTTTTGTTTGTTTGTTTGTTTTTTCATTTGTTGATCTAACACAGGGGTGCTCAACCCTGTTCCTGGTGATCTACCCTCCTGCAGAGTTCAGCTCCAACCCTGATCAAACACACCTGAACCAACTAATTAGGATCTGAAGGAGCACTTGATAATTACAGACAGGTGTGTTTGATCAGGGTTGGAGCTGAACTCTGCAGGAAGGTCGATCTCCAGGAACAGGGTTGGGCAGCCCTGATCTAACACTACAGTCTTTTAACATTTCATATGTAATTTAATGTGTTACTTGATGTTTCTTTGTAATTATTTCTAATATTTTACTAGAAATTTGAGTGAAAATTGTTTCAGAAGTAATTTTTATTTATTTATTTTTTTATGTAAGTGAGAACCATGTTTTGTTGTTTATGAGAGTATTTCCTTTCAACAGGAGAGACCCACATTTTAATTGTAAACAAAACTTATTACATATTCAACATATTTAGAAGTTACTACGTTCAACACACTATACTCAAATCTGTATGAGTAATAGCAGTTGCTGAATATCAGCACTGGCGTCTTGCTCAAAGTCCAGTCGTTTCTGTCAGATATGAAGAGTTTCAGAGGAAAAACTCAGGTAAAATCAGCTGAGGTCAGAACTGTCTTCTGTGCGGCTGCGCTTGCCCTCGAGAGACGTTCAGCACTGTTCTGACCCACACGCAGGTGCAGGTTAATATCAGCACAACAGAACAGCGTTTACCCGTTCCACGACTGAGAGTAAACTGTCTGACACGCGCTGAGATAGTCCTATAATTTACCTAAATCACAGTCTATTCCAATCCATTAGAGGCCCTGAGAGAATTCACCGTTCAAGACGATTCTGAGACTTTAGATTTATATTAAATTGATGCTTTCAGCAGGGATCCTGCTGGGACTAGGACTTTATTTGCTTCTATTTACACATAGCTTGCACTATACAATCAAAATCTTCCCAGTGGCGTAACAAGATGGGCGACAGACACTTGACCTGGAGATTGTGGGTTCGATTCTCATGGGGTGCAACATTGTAGAGGGCAGTCGTGGCCTAATGGTTAGAGAGTTGGACTTGTAACCCAAAGGTTGTGGGTTCGCGTCTCGGTACTGGCAGGGATTGTAAGTGGGAGGTTAGACTTTTATTTAGACTAGAATTTACAAGTACTGAAGTATTTAAAGTGGAATGTTTATGTGCTGTTTATATGGAATGATTGTAAGTTTTATCTGATGTGGATTTAAAAAAAAAAAAAAAAAAACAACAGTAAAATAATGAAATATTACAATGTAAAACAGCTGTTTTCTGTGTGAATATCTGTTAAATGTAATTGATTTCAGTGATCAGAGCTGAATTTTCAGCATCATTACTCCAGTCTTCAGTGCCACATGATCCTTCAGAAATCATTAGGGATGCAACGATTATAGATTTTGTTGGTACGATTATTGTCTGAGAAATAATCACGTTTTCACGATTATGACTATTATTATGCATTTAAATAATTTAATGCATTTAAAGTGTCCATTGTATAAAATCACATGGACGCTTTTTAGATAACGTTATTTATTGCTGCCTTTTGAAACAGAAATAACACAGTAAACAATAAAACAGCACAAAATAATAATAATAAAAACTATCGAAAGTCCATCTCTCCCATTTGAATTAAAAAAGATGACATTCATGTCAATATTTCCCTTTTGAGAATCAAACACAGTGACAGTCCTGTCATCACTGACTCTCATGATCTGAACTCAAACTAAAGCTACAAGAATCACCAGAAACACTACAGTAAGGACTATAAAAGAGGATTGTAGACTGTTCTTCATAAACATTTTTAAAAGAAGTCTCTTCTGCTCACCAAGTCTGCATTTATTTGATCAAAAATACACTAAAAATTATGAAAAAATATTACAATTTAAAACAGCTGTTTTCTATGTGAATATCTGTTAAACATATGTGATCAAATCTGAATTTTCACATGTCACATGATCCCTCAGAAATCATTCTAATATGCTGATTTGCTGCTCAACAAACATTTCTGATTATTATCAATGTTGAAAATGGTTGTGCTGCCCAATATTTTTGTGGAAACTGTCATACATTTTGTTTTTCAGGATTCACGGATGAAAATTGTTTTGAAGTAACACCCCCAAAAGCTGTGTCTTGTGTGCAGGCTGATTTATTTCTGTTTTTCTATTAATTTGTGATTTGTGTATTGTTGCAGACGGAGTTGTTGTTGTGATGTTCTCTCACACAGACTCGTCTGATGGTAATAATCATGTTCTCCTCCCGCTGCTTCCTCATAAATGGCCCATTAAGTATGCTAATACATCGCAGTCATTCTGATGGGCTCATTTATTTCTCCGACCGCTCAGCTCATTTCACAATATGGCACAGCTTGAAAAAAATGTGTGGGGCTTTCAGTGTTCATGTGCTAATTTTCAGGGTTGGTGTCATTGTGACGCGTCTGAACGCCGTTCCCCCGTCTCACGTCACAGAATATAGAGCAAAACGTGTGAAGTGCTTGTTCAGGAGTTGAGCTCTTGAGTTTTGCTGAAGCCTGGATGAGCCGGGGTTTTAGGCGCCGTGACGTTCATTTCTCAGACGAGCTTTATGTCTTTGATTGTGAGTCTCAGTCATTATTTCTGCTGTTGCGGTGAAGCTCTGCTAAAACGGCCTTTGATTCTTTCTCTCGGTGTCCTTCTGAAGAGCTTTACCCGCCACTGACTTCAGCTGATCTGTGTTTGATGTGACAGAAGAGCCAATGAAGAAACTGGCATTAAACGGCAAATCAGCACATTTCTTTCTCCTCTCAGGAGCAGAACTTCCAGCTGAAATGATTCCCTGTGAGTGTCTTAGAAGAAAGAATAGCACTGGATTCATCCTTTGGCTTCATTGTTTGCTGCTGATGAGGATGATGTCATTAAGGAATGACTTGTGTCTGTTGATGCTAATATAGACGGCTAAATCATCTCACGCAGACGCAGAACGCTTGTGTTAGTTTGCAGTCGGCTGTAATCTGTGCGGCGTGTTCAAGCACAGCTTTTTGGTTCAAATGCTGCCCAAGTGAGGCGACAACATCATTGGTTTTTGTCGCTGCTAGTTCTTTGAAGTGTCTAGGCTTGTTGTGTCCTGGCCGGTCTTAAATCAGAACAGAAAGTCTTAAAGTCATGACATTAAATGATGCATGCACTGCACCCGTATTTTTGGTTTGTATACAAATAATATAAATAACATCCTTAAATCAAGATATTTACAGATGCAAAATGAAAATAAAGTATTGTTTTCTGAGAAATCTTATGTTACTTTTTTCTCAATAAATCTTGCTTTTTTTTTTTTTTTTTTTTTTTTTTTTGTTTTTTTATGAAAAATGTTAAATAAATAAATAAATAAATACATCAAAACATTCAAGTGTTGATTTAAAAAAAAAAAAAAAGCTAGAATGAAACTAATGAAACTAAACCAAAAAAATGTTTTTGGTTGTTGTTGTTGTTTGAAGGTAGAGTCTCTGTTCTTTATTTTGATGAATTGCATGTTCAGATACTCATACAACAAAATATTCTGGTGGCCAAGAAATTTTTAGTTAAAATAATGAAAAATGCTGGTGGTGACTGGCAACCTTTTACAAAAGGTACATATTAATTTTTAATATTATGTATGTATGTATGTATGTATTTATTTATTTATTTATTTATTTAGTAGAATCAAATATTTTGATTAACTAAAAATAAGAAGTCAAATATTAGATGAAAAATGTAAAATAAATAAATAAATAAAAAATTAACCCTAACACTAACTTGTTGAAACTAACTTAAAGTTTAAATCTAAATAAAAATATTTTTAAATGGACTAATAAAATATGACTGACAGATATAAAATTATAAAAATGTACACTAACATTAAAATAAAATTGTAAAATATTTATCCATTGCTGCCAAACAATAATTAATTTTCAAGTTTTGTTTCCTAAGATGGGTTGCAAGTAAATATCCACCTCATCCAGCTCTCTTTTTGTTTTCTGTCTCATAAAGTATTCCATTACCAGTGTTGGGGAAAGTTACTTTTAAAAGTAATGCAGTACAATTTTTACTCGTTAAAAAAGTAACTAATTATGTTACTTAGTTACTTTCTATGGAAAGCAATGTGTTGCATTACTTTTGCATTACTTTTTAAATCTGGGCAGGGCTTGCTTCTTCGTTTAAACAACAACAACAACAACAAAAAAAAAAAAAACATAAAACCCCACACCAAAAGTGAAATTAATTCACCTCAGGCTGAAAGAAAAGTACATTCAGGCAGGAGAAGATCACTCTTCAGCAATAAAAATTGTGGGTTTATCAAAAGTAGTTTTTGCTTATTCATATGGTTGAATTTGATCATCGAAGGTGAGCAGCAAAGATACTGCTTAATAAACAGGATTAAATACATAAAGGATATATGTGTTATTTAACGTATTTAATTATTGCAGGTTTGAAATTCAAAAGTAATGCGTTACCCCCAACGCTGCCCGTCATTATTTCAGTGAGAAACCACTGCAAACCAATCAGTAAGTCAGCTGTCTGAATAAAATAAAAACAGTTTCACACTTTTCTGCAAACCTGTTTGACCGATCAGATCAAAAGAGTGCAAAACAGCTGACAGAAAACACACAACGTGATTGCGGAAATAACGTCAGTGAAAATGACATCAGTAATCTCAGACAGTCATAATCCGTAATTATCTACTGGGGCACAGGAGTGTTTTTAGAGGGGCTGGTAATGACACACTCATCACTGATGACATCATCGCCTCAAATGCTCCATGACGGTGAGAGTGCGACATCAGCGCTTTCATTACATAAATCATCTCACGCTGACAAACACAGCTATTTTTATCGGTTTCAAAAACAAAACATCTGGAACGCACAAGCAGCTTCCACTCAGAAATTTGACAAATCATTACAAAGAAATGGCAAGTAGTTGAATAAAACATGATCTTTTGAAGTAGAAAAACTCAAATGGTATTTTCTTGTAAAACATGCTCCAGTAATCTTTGTATTATTTACAACTATATAAAAAGTCATTTTTACAGTCTATGCAGGTTCCACAAATAAATCTGAGTCAGAAATAATAAAGCATTATTTGTCTGCAATGGGGTTCAAGAAGTGCAGAGTGGAAAATGGTGAATCTATAATGCAATAAAAGATTTACAACACAAAAATTGGTCCAAAAACAATGTAGAATGCAAATAACAAACGAATAAAGTAATGAAGCAACTTTTAAAAAAGCAGAAAAAAATGCTCATATCTTCTGTATTTGGCATCATGGGCTTTTTGTCAGATTTAGACCAGTTTATCTGTGTTGGGTGACCACTTGATGTCCAGAAAATGAGAAATGATAAAATATTTTACTAACAGTTAGAATGAAACTACACTGAAATCCACAAGAACTAGTGTCATTATCAGTGCTCAGTATGGAAATGTTCAGGTTTGTGCTGTAATCACATGGCAGCGTTGAGTCAGTCTGTCAGATCTGAATGACTCCATCCAGCGCTTGCATCAGACAGACACGTCTCTGCAGTCTGCTCATATGCTTCATATCTTCATATGCCTGAAAGCTGTACCAATTGGTCTTGTTCAACTAATGAAATGCCATTTATCATTTGAAAAGATTGTAAAAAGTGAGCAGAAGTTTTTGGTTGATGGCAAAAGTATTTATGACCCAAAATGTAGTAACAAAAATATAAGAAATATGTTTCAATCAAAAAAAAAAAAAAAACATTTTTCTTTTTTGGAATTCTTTAATAGATAAGATTAACTGGTAAAGCATGGCTCTTGCCTTGTAAATTTTGTGTATCCAACAAAGTTAAAGAATTACATTTAAAAATTTTGCATAATATACACTACCGTTCAAAAGTTTGGGGTCAGTATATTTTTATTGTTTCTTTTTTTTTTTCTTTTTTTTTAAGAAATTAATACTTTTATTCACCAAGGATGTATTAAGTTAATAATTAAAAGTTTATTAAAAGTTAATAATAAATCATTTACATTGTTATAAAATATTTATATTTTGAATAAACACTGTACTTTTTAAACTTGTTATTCATGAAAGAATCCTGAAAAAAAAAAAAAATTACAGGTTCCAAAAAATATTTGGCAGCACAACTGTTGATATTATCCAACATTGATCATTCTAATAATAAATCCGCATATTAGAATGATTTCTGAAGAATCATGTGACACTTAAGACTGGAGTAACAGCTGATAAAAATTCAGCTTTTCATCACAGGAATAAATTCTATTTTAAAGTATGTTAAAATAAAAAAACATTATTTTATATTGTAAAAACATTTTGCAATATTACTGTTTTTTTTTCTATATTTTTAATCAAATAAATGCAGCCTTGATGAGCATAAGAGACTACTTTAAAGACTATTACAAGTCTTACTGACCCCAAACTTTTGAACGGTAGTGTATATACCCCACTAATGAGATTACATCCAAATTTGGTAATGCTCACTCGAACTGTAATTTTTGTGATTTCAATACTGAGTCAATTGATCATATTTTTTTCCAAATGGCCCCTTGTTAAACAATTTTTGGCTTCAAAATCTAATTTAAACATTGATTTCACTATGTGTGATATATTTTATTATTTTTCTCATTGTAAACATAACAGAATATAGGAAATGTATTTATTTAATTGGCAAAATATTATATTCATAAATGTACAAGAAATTAAAAAAAGAAACAATACATCTTCATATACCGCACCGGTGTTGGCTTTGATATGTTTTCATGTGATCAGATGCACAAAGCCGTTTAGGGATGCATTAATTGAGAGAAGCTGAATAATTAATGCTTCTCTGCATATGTTCATTTTTCAGGTAATATCTGCAGCAGGTCCGTGAATAAATAATGCACCGGAGCTCAGCTCTGACACACCGTTCCTACTGACTCTGCGTTGTGATGTTCTGATTGAGAGGGGAAAAATAATATTGTGTAGCACAGCTGTTTTCAACATTGCTAATAATCATAAATGTTTGTTGAGCAGCAAATCAGCATATTAGAATGATTTCTGAAGGATCGTGTGACGCTGAAGACTGGAGTAATGATGCTGAAAATTCAGCTGCGCATCACAGAAAAAATTTACATTTTAGCTGGGCGATAAATCGTTAACGATAATTATTGCGCGATATGAATTTCCTCGATAAACAATAACAAGAGTTCGATAAGCGTCTGATATAACGTTTATGCGGCAAAGGTGGAAGAAAAGAGCGCCAGCCAAAGCGTGCCACTCGGACCGTTTATCCGCTTACTAGAGCAGATGCTTTTACTTGCTGAATTTAGCTCACTAAACAGCGCTAACGTACATTCACTGAAGTACACAAATGACTCGGTTTACAGCCAGATGAAACAGCGCTGACAAACAGGAGAAACACTGTGTGCAACGATAAAGTCAGAAGGACTGATTTTAATATTTTAAAGACTTTTTAATCTACAAATCACCGTCATTTACTGTAGTAGCACTAACTGCACAGTGGTATTGTGTCAGAAATGTGGGTCGAATTGTATTATGTTATTAATGTAGACGTGTTTTAAATGTATTGAAGGAGGAGTAATGGAATATAATTACAATATTTTTTGTGATTAAGCCATAGCGGCTATGCGTTTATACTAAATGTATTCAGACTACTGTTTGTCATGCTATAATTTATACAGATATTACTGATTTTGATAATGAACATAAATCTACATCTGCATCCTACCTCAAATTACTATCAAAAATGTATTATTAGTATTAATATTATCAGGTAACACAAACATGTTTCTGGATTTGAAACAATATTACTCAATAAAAACAAGCAAAACTAAGAAATAATTTTAAGGAAAAATGACTGGAAAAGTGTGAAGAATTTTAAAAAAAAGCCACATGTAATGTCTGGTTTTCACAACTTTCACATCGTTGCAAAAATCTGCCTTTGAAGTTGAAAGAAATAAAAATGTGACATTTATTGTGATAATTGTCAATATCGACCGATATGGAAAAAAAATGATCATGATAATCTTGTGGCCATATCACCCAGTATGTGCATGCAGCAACCGGCGGCAAGTCCATGTGTTTCATCTTGTTTTATTTTATTGTTTATCATGCTTTTATACGGTGTTTTTGTTCTTTGTTAAAGTGTTTTTTATAGATTCACATCTCACTATTTTTACTGCCTTTGTGATCAAATAAATGCAGCTTTGGTGAGCAGAAGAGACTTCCTTCAAAACAAATTATGTTTCACTGTTCATTACTGTCTCATTCTGCCACTAATAACATTCACTCAACTCCTTTTTAATTGTCAGTAATTATAACACAATTACAAAATGAAAATCCCTGTTCAACAGTTGGAAAGATCCTGCTGTGATGAAAATGAGTGTCTTTAATTGTCATTTTTTCACTGCTTCACTCTCCAGTGTCATCAAGACAGATTAGAGACGAGTTTGGAGGTGAAGTCTTCAGAGGCCAGTGCCGTGTTTCTGAACGGTTTATAGTTGCAGCTGCTGTGGAAAGAGAATCTTAGTTAAAGTCTTGCAAGCAAATGTGATCTTCTCTGATCTCTCATCTTGTAATGTATTAGTATTCAGCGTATCAGCAGTTCCGTTGGCCGCGGCTTCATTCATCATTGTGTTTCCCGTAAGCTGACGGTATCGTCTCTCAGTGGAGAGCTCTGGATCCGTGCACACGTTTGGTTGGAAATGGAAATGAACTGATTGCATCTTTCAGTCGTGCTGTTTGAACCCCTTATTAACGTTTTCTCCACAGATGCCGCTCATATGAGGACTGCTGTGGGACGCGCTGCTGCGTCCGAGCGCTTTCCATCCAGAGACTCTGGTATTTCTGGTAAGAATGGCCTTTTTTATCCTTTTATACATTTTTAGATTTTAATATAGGATGTACATAGGATTTATATAGGATTTACATTGAAACTATTTTTAAATAATTATAAGGAAACAGTAAGTAACTGACTTAAATATGAAGTTGAAAGTTGAAAAACTGAACTGGGATTTTCTTATAAAACATACACCAGGGTCATTTTGTGTCAAATTCAGAGTCAAGTTACAGGGGGGTAAAAATGACTTCAGAAAGACAGCAGCACCATAATGTTATGTTTACACACAGATTAAAAGTTCTATTAGTAAAATCTGTTGACTTTATCAATCTTTGTTGCATTATGTGCCAATGGTAATCTTTCAAAAATGGGGAAACAGCACTTTTCAAGTTTTTACTCCAAAGTTTGCATGCCTGTAACTCAAGAAGTATTAAAGATATCGTAACGCCCTTTTAGATATTGGGTCTTCACAAAATTTCCTTCTGGCATCTTCATTTTTAATGCCCTAAGAGATTCAGTTCCAGAGATATTGGAATTTCAGTGTGGCTCCAGGAGTAAAACATTAAAATTTACACATTTTCAGTGGTCAAAAGATTTTTCTTTTCTTCCATCTTTAAGTCATTTTTACCCCCATGTAACTCGACTCTGAATCTCAGGTGAAAATTGACCGCCGGTGGATTACTCTGTAAATATTCATTCATGACATTTAATATTTTGGCTTTCATCACTATACATGTGTATCTTTCTTCAGAGAAAATCAAAAAAATTGAGCTTGGGACCTCTGGTTGAGTTGAGACGGACAGCTTTAAAAATCATTTTTTCCCCCATGCATTAGAATGTGTTCTGTTTGAGACAAAAATAATGTTGAGTTTATTTGCTAAAACAGATAACTCCATGTTTTCATTGTTTTATTGTGTTAGTATTGTTTTTTTTTTTTTTCTTTTAATTAATCAAAGTAACCCAACTGTAGTTTGATTGAGATAAATTGGAATGCACAATGAAAAAACATGATTATCTGTTTTTGCAAATGAACTCTTCATATGTTTTTACCATGATTTTTAGTAAAATATCATTTAGTGTAATAATAGTTTATATACCAAAAATCTCTACCAAGAATCATTAGATGACATCAAAAGACTCTATTTAAAGATCACAGTTCAGGCCTAAAATACTAATTATCATTTTAAATCCTTCAAACCAACAGGTTTGATCCTTTTATCAGCAAATAGTTTTTAATCATTTGAAATATCATAATATTTGGTATGATCATTTTTTATTTGATATATTTTAATAAGAACAGGTTAGAATAAGTATGTTTTTTACTTAAATATATCTGATGCTCTGAATGATCATGTAATATTTTTATAGAAATGTTTTTAACATTTTATTTTCACAAAAAGTTATTTGAAAGATTAACACTTTACTTGCATTTAATATGCTTTCTAAATATATAAAATAATTTTTGTAAGTTTAATTTGAGGCTGACAGCAAAATGGGACGTCTCGTCTTTGACCCCTTTTTATTTACCACTTCAGTAAAATAGTACAGAATTGTAATATCTGTCATTTATCGGTTCCGTCCACAGCAGTGTGGTATTTGATGGCGTTTGTGTCAGTCATGCGTGTCTGGCTTCTCATAGGCTGCTGCTGATGATGGGCGTGCTCTTCTGCTGCGGCGCCGGCTTCTTCATTCGCCGGCGGATGTATCCGTCAGTGCTCAGCGAGGAGCCCGCCTTCAACGTGTCCTTCACCAGACAGCCCGTCAGCACGCCAGGTGAGCGTTTACTCGAGATACTGTGCCTTTATTTGTAGGACATTCAAGGAAAAGCAGAGGTGAGAGTGGGGAACTGGTATCAGGACACCACTGCTTCAGATAGAAAAGAAACAGAATTTCAGCTCATTTTCCTACCATAATGTGACATGTTTACAGCACTACAGGATATTCCAGGAGAAAAATGCAGTGTGGCACTTCATTATGTCAAATAGGAATTGATTGCGTTGTGAAAAGCGGGTGTTAGATTCTAGAGTTTGCCATCGATTGCGGTGCGATTTCCCTCTTGAAACAGCAGGCAGACGCTTGTTAAACTTGAGCTGCTGAAAAGGAAAGTCATTTCAGAGGAGAGGCAAGTTCTTACATTACAGATAAAAGACTAGAAGATGACATTTTCTTTCTCGTTTAAATGTGAACGGATCAATCATACACAAAAAGATCAGGAACTTCTATTAAGAAAGTAAATAAGGTGCATATCGACGACTTATTCTTTTTAATTTTAGAGTTGACACTGAAAACTAAGCATAGCTTTCCCTGACTGATTTTATACACATTACTGTTCAGATGTTTGAGGTTGATAAGATTTTCTATGACTATGATTTAATTTTAATGTTATCTTTGGCCAGTTTTTGTGTGAACGGTGTATTTTTGTGCTAGCTCCAGCCTCTTTGAGTCAGTAATTGTAATTGCTGCATATGTAGTGTGTTTGGGACGCGTCTCTGGTGCGGTCAGGACGATGCCCGTGTAAACGCATCAGCAGGTTTGGAACGGAGCCTGAGTGATGATGTATGACAACACACACCTCTTCCTCTCAGAAGATGATTATGATGATGATGCTGCTGCTGTAAAATATGTCCCTCGTCTCACAATTCGGCCTTTACCTGAGCCAAACAAGGTTTGGAAACTCAGATAGCGAGTTCTTCCTCACTATTAGGGTGGGTAACAGGCAGTTATTATTGGTCGGCTCTCGCTCGGAGCCAAGGTTGGCACTTCACCACAGACTTGATTTATTTCCCATCTCTGTGCCAAACCAGCAGAAAATTGCAAATGAGCCATTCTGGTGTGCGAGTCGATACGACGCCAACATATGGCCAACAGCGCCCTGCTGTTCTCAATAGATGGAGTAAACTGTTTTTTCTGGACAAGCTATTTTGTAAGCTGGCGCATTGTGCCGCTCCACGTTTTCATGTCGCACGCCATCACATCAATTGTTGCGTCGGCTGGCAGCAAAATAAGGGTGTAATTTTGATTTTTAGAGGAATACGCCGGGTTATTTTCTCTGTGTGCTGCATCTGTGCATGTTATCAGACGATCATTTCAGCTCATCCCTCGGCTTACAGGAATGCATTTACAACAGAACCCTACAACACAGACCCAAAAAATGGTTAAAAAGCTAATACTTATCCTAAACAACTTATGAAAAGCAAGTCTGGTATGTGAGCTGTAAAGTTGCCAAAATTAAATGTGGGTGGATTTTTGGTCTGGTTTTTGTAAATGCCACTTTAATGTCATGTTATATGCTCATGGCTCTTCCTTGTGTGGATACCCAGTGAAAATCAGGTTTTAGTTGGTTGAAAGCTTTGATAATAGTCCATATAGACGGCTGACAAATGATTTAGTCACACCGGTGTCATGCAGCACGTGTAGTAGATTAATATTATGGCCATAATGTCCAAAAATGGAACAGTAGCACATTTATGTGCATTATTGCATCCTGCTGAACTTTTACTACGTGTGTATAATTCACATTCATTTTTACATTACAAATGACTCGAAACGATCAGACATCATGATGTCAAATAATGTACATGTGGTTTACAGTTGACCTCAGTTTTCATAAAAATACAATCCTGTTGTTTACAGACAGTTAGGAGTAGCACTGATTAAATATTTCAAAGTAAAAACATTGCTTTACAATTGGAAATGTTCGTGCTTAAACTATTTTTCCATTCACTAAACACACATTAGGAAAATAGGTCACTTTAGTTTGACTCTCGAAACTATCTGGCCTGAGGGAAAATGCAGAGAGTCATTATATTTGCTATTGTATTGAATTGAAAATTGGAATGAGGAGTTCCCTGGTTTTTATTTCTTAAACAGTTTTGTTGAGGGGACAAATGAGCATGAAGAAGAAAAAAAAAAAAAAAAGCAGTCTCTCATTATCTTACAGTAGATAGTCAAAATCAAAAACAAAGAGCTTCACATGTGCTCCATTTTAAGAAAAAGTAATCAATAAGAGACTAAATCAATGTCCCCAGAAGTGCTAGGGCTCCAATTTTCCTGTAGTTAATTTGAACGATAGCTTGCATTACAAATAATATATTAAAGTTGTAAAAAGGTCCATATGGAAGTCCATTTCCACCACCCAATAAAAATAAATAAATACTTTGTGAATTTTTCTCTCAATTCCATGATATAAACTCGCAATTGTGAGAAATAAAGTCAGAATGTGTCACAATCCTGATTTTTTTTTTCTTGCAAATGTGAGTTCTCAGAATTGTGAGATATAAGCTTGCAATTTTGCAAAATATCCAATTTTGAGGGGAAAAAAAAAAGAGACTATGTTCTCAGAATTGCAAGTTTATAACTCAGAATTCTGACTTAACTCACAATTGTGTGTTATAAAGACAGAAGTATAAACTCTCAATTCTAAGAAAAAAGTCAGATTTGTGAGATTGTATCTCAGAATTCTGACTTCAGTTTTCAGAATTGTGAGTATATTTTTCAAAATCCTGACGCTTAATTCTTAGAAAAATGTCAGAATTGCAAGATAAAGTGTCACAGTTACCTTTTTTATTTAGTGGCAGAAACAGACTTCTACAGAAGTGCAAACCTTTAATTAAAAAAACAATTACATGATTAATATTAAACAAACAAACAAAAACATTACACATAGGTCAACGCAGTTTTTACCAATTAACTTCTGTGGTACAGCAAAAATGGGAAGAAAAAAGATAAAATAAATCTCACCAACCCCAAATTTTGGAACAGTACTGTACATTAAATTAAAAATATATTTATATTAATTTAGTAGGCGCTTTTAACCAAAGCAACTTACAAAGAGCCAAAAACTTATTCGTAAACAAGCTAAAGCAGAGTTATATTTAAGTTTATTTAAACTTGTACTAAAATAACCACAGCTAAAACTGAAAAAGAAATTAATCAAATTTAAAAGACATACTAAATAGACAAACATAGGTGTATTTTAATGTATTAAAAATAAAATAAATTTTTAATATAAATTGTTTTTGTAATTTATCCAATTCTAAATTCTACTTTCCTCTCTTGATTAGTTACTGTGGTGTTACATCCATAAAAATTCAATTTTTTTTTTTTTTTTATCTCACTGTAGGAGTGTTATCAGTCTAGCAGTTTTCCAGTTTGACATTTACACGTCAGTAAACCTCGACATGACTTCATTCAATGTTTCTCCAACAGTCTCCCAACAACCGGGCATGCAAGGCTACGGTGACCCCTGCGGTGCCATGACGACGACCCTGACCCCCGCCTACCCGGGTCAGACGGCTCCGGCACACATGATGAGCTCGTACCCGCCGCCGCCCTCCTACTGCAACCACCCGCCGCCCTCGTACGAGCAGGTCTTCAGGAACGCCGAGAAGAAGAACCACAGCGAATCCTCACAATGAGAAACGCCGCTGACGGGAACCAGAAATCTGCCGGCCTCCAGCAGACGCTCTCCAGAAACGCTTCTTTTTATTTGCTTGTTTTCAGGACGCCTCTTTCTTGCCCGTTCCAGGTTGGTCGTTTTATGGTTTGACAGGCGCGACGCGGAGGGGCAACAAAGAGAACAAACGTTCCGATGGGATGTGGGATTTCAAATGGACTTCACTCGCTGACAGAGCCATCGAGAACCTGTCAGGACGTGAAGCGCAGAAGACAGTGAGAGTTTCCACTTCCTTCCTTTGAAAAGCGGGTCTCGTCGGGCTGAAGCGGACCTCGGCAGGTCGACGAGGTGAAAGCAACCCGTTGACCTTCCGGAGAACAGGATGAGATGGCGTGGAAAACGCACAACGTCCATCCAGTCGCCCCGTGTGCGGCCGACCGACCTTCAGAACCCAAACAGCAGGGAGTTCCATACCGCAGACGCTGATCGTGCATTTTATCGTATCGCAAACACAGAATATCACGCGATACTGATGACGGGCCGCAGTATTCATGCTACCTGAGCCTCCCGAACATATGCAAGCCTGTTTCTGACACTGAATAAAAAAATAAAAAGTTAACTACATTTTTATCTCTTTATTCTGATATAAAAATGAAACTGCTAGAAAAGAGTTTTTCTTTTTTTTTTTTCTTCTCCAGAATTGGATTTTATTGTTTGCAACTGCAAATTCATATCAAACAAGTCTGAGAAAATAAATCAGAAATGTGAGATCAACTCACAATTGTGACAAAGTCAGAACTAAGTTTATATCCCGCAATTTGTTTTTCTCGCAAGTCTGAACTTTATCACACAATTGTGAAAAAAAGTTGATTGCGAGATCTGAAATCACAAATGTGGGAAAAAGTTAGAATTGAGATAAAAAGTCCAATTACTTTTTTTTACATTGTGAGGAAAAAGTTACAAATGTGGGATAAAATGTCACAATTACTTTTTTTTTCCTCACAATTGTGAGAAAGTTAGAATTGTAAACTAAAGTTACAATTTTTTTTTTTTTTTATCTTATAATTGTGAAAAAGTTAGACTTGTGAGAAAGTCAATTACTTTTATTACATCTCAAAATTGTCTTACAACTGTGAGGAAAAAGTTAGAATTGTGAGGAAAGTGAATTACATTTTTACATTTCTTTATCTCAAAATTGTGAAAAAAATTTAGAATTGTAAACTAAAAAGTCACACTTTAATTTATCTCACAATTTTAAGGAAAAGGTTAGAATTGTGAGAAGTCACAATTACGTTTTTTACATTTTATCTTAGAATTGTGAGAGAGTTAGAATTGTGGAGATTTCTTTATCAATTGTGAGAAAAAGTTAGAATTGTAAACTAAAGTCACAATTACTTTTTAATTTCTTTTTTATCTCACAACTGAGGAAAAAGTTATAATTGTGAATAAAAAGTGTCACACTTTAATTTCTCACAATTCAATTCAGTGGCTAAAACAGGCTTTCATACAAACAGGAAATGGTCTGTTCTTTTGTTCCAATCCCAGTAGTGGGTTAAGAAACTCTTCTATGGCTAATCATTTGAAACAGATGATGAACTCACATGGAGTGAAGCCATGTTAGGCGTTCACAGCAAGGGAAAGGTACATTTATTCACATCTTTTCCGGTTCATTACACCCACAGTGCCGTGTTTTTGTGGATGGGCTGAAAGCTCATTTTGGGTTAAACGTCTCGTTTTGTTGGAGAGTTCACTCCCGTTAACGGCCCTCTGTGAGTTTATCTGTGCAAATTAATTACTGGACTACAATTACCATTGAAACATGTGCAGACGGACAATAAGGAGTCACCCGATGAGAAATAGAGCTGAATTTTAGTGTTATTTGGAGGGAGTGATGCATCTACCACAACAACTCTAATTAGTTTCATTAGCATGGAAGAGAATCAAACGTAAAGCAAACAGCCGCATTTAATCACTGGTTAAGCTTTTTGCTTTCTGAATAGTTAATTTCTAAATAAACTGCAGATGAAAAATTGAGGGTCACATTATAAGATAAAGAAATCATTTGCATAAAATCAAGCACATTTTTAAGACCATTAAGGAACCTTTTTTTGTTGATGACAATTAAGCAAATTAAGCACCCTAAAGAATCATTTGGGTAAATGTGCTTAACTGTTTTAAATTAATCAAAAATTACAAAAAACAAACAAACAAAAAAAAAACTGTTATATTCTTAATTAATTTCTTTGTTTTTGAGGTGAAATATGACCTAGACATGTCCTTCATAACATTCACCTACATGTGTTTTTTGAAACTACTTGAAAAAACTATTTGGGGAAAAAAGAAAAAAAAAAAAAAAAAAAAAAAAAAGTCTATCAAACTGGAGGCCATTTCTAGTAAATTGCACTGTGGTCCTGCAGCCTAAATGTACTTAATATCAATTCAACATGTGATTTGTTTAAACAGAGAGTGGAAAAAACACTTTCAAGTGACATATTTTGCATACTTGATTCTTATGATTAATATTTTAAATGCTGGCTTGTTTCTATTCTTGATGTTGTGACTGTGAACAGAAAGTGTTAACACAACACAGACTGGGAGGGAAAGTACATTTATTGCATTATTTACCAATTTAACTCCTAACATTAACAGAAAAAAAAAATGCAAAGCATCAATAGGTTTGGGTATATTTCAAGTACATTGAAAAAGTGTTGTTTTTGTAGTTGTGATTCCATTGTTCATGGTTTCTTTTTTTGATCTGCTTGAAGTTGAACTATGCAAAGAGAGACTGAGTCCATTTGCTAATGTTGGAGTTTGTTTATCTGTTAAGATCAGCCGTTTGGTGTTGTTTTAATCTCATGAACCGGCGGTTGAAGAGATGTTCAAATTACAGCGTCGGCTGGGACGCGACGCTTCGGGTGTCAAGGACAGCTGTGAAATTGTACGGTGTCAAACATCTGCCTCTCGATCCCGAGTGACAAACGGATAATTACGCGGCTCCAGAGAGCGAGCTGAGACGATCTGATGAGTAATTGCACTGTTACCTACACTGTCATTGACACACCAGCAACCAGTCATAGTGAAACGCTCTCGATGTCAGAAAATCATCAACTACAATAATAAAGTTCCCTCTGTTTCAGACTTTTGCTACGCCTCCCACAGATGTTTACTGCACTGCTGTGTTCAGGTATTGGACAGCTGTTTCTAATTTTAGTATATGTGTAGCTTTGTTTACTAGCATTTTAATGGAACTAGACTCCAGAATTTGCATAACACTGAAAGAATTCAACTATTTAGACATCTAGACTAATTATAGACTAATGAGACCTCTTTTCTTGGTTGGTAAAATCGAAACTCAAGTCCTGGATAACGGTTTTAGAGGAGATTATTCATCTTGGAGTTTACACATTGCTCACAATCATCATGTTGAAATGCAATCACAATATGCATATATATATTAAAAAAGGGAAATTGTGGGGGGGGGACGACCACAACTGACAAGCTATGCTGTCCTGCAGTGGCAAATTTCAGCTTCCTTTAGCACATTTGTGAAAGTTTATTAGCACCCTCTAGCACTGAAAAATTGAAAACTGCAATGAAAGAGCTCTGCAATTACAAATGTTACAAAGAGTAGTACATTTTAACAAATACCATTTCAGTTTTTCTACTTCAAAATGCAAATTTAACTAGCAAATTTTGATTGAATTTGTTTCTAAACCAATTTTTTTTTTTTTTTTTTCCCCCAGCATAATGCATTTCAGAGTTGGGCAAAATTAAGAGTAGCATATTTTTATTTAATGCCATGTCAGCATCTTGGGCTATTTTCGTGTCAAAATAGCAAATAGAATAAAACCAACAAACAAGTTATATTACACAAGATTTTTTACATTAACATGATAAAAATTCTAAAGCTTTTTCTAGCAAAATTATACTAAATAGCTCTTTAAGTGTGTTCACTTCATTAGAGTCCCTTTTTACTTCACGAGTTGGAATTTGAATATAATTGGCTAAACTAAATATATATTTTTACAAGATTCTTTACAGAAAGAGCAGAATTTAAAGCTGAATAGAATTTACTTGAAACGGAAATCTTTTGCAACATTGTGAATGTGTTTAATGCATCTGTGCTGCGTTGGAGTATTACTACAAAAACATTCCTCAACCAGAGTTTTTTTCCAGGTCAGAAATATTGGCATCTCCAGGAGTAAATGGATAAACTGTAAACATTTCAGTGGTCATAAACCAAATGTGAGTCACTTTGCATAAAGATGACAATTCTTTTCTTTTAAAGAGAAATGTATGAAAAACAAATAATGTTGAAACTAGAGATGAATCTTGTTTCTCTCTATCAACACGATCACATAGAACAAACCTGAGTGCCATAAATATTCTTTTTTCAAAGTTTGCATGCCTGTAACTCTAGGAATATTAAAGATATCTCAATATGATTTTAGATACAGGTTCTTAACAAACTTTTTGTTTTGCAGGCATTTTCATGGTTCAGTCCCAGAGAAATGGGGATCCCAACGCAGCTCCATATTCAGATTATATTCAGTTAAATAGTACACCTTCTCAGTGGTCGAAAACCAAATCACATCTGCCTCTATCAAAATATGCCATGTTGAGGCACATTACTTTGCTCTCAAGATTCTATATTTGAATTAGTTTCAGGGATATTTGGACAAAGGGATTTTGTTATTTTAACTTCTGAAGCTACCAAGAGTTCAAATATGCAGCATCATAAAATGTTTTTTTAAACAAATTTAAACTTTGGATAAAGGACATTTTTGGCATTCAGAAAGGTCTTGACAGAAGGAAACGAGACATTTCTACTGTCAATATGATTTATTCTTCAGACATTATTCTTTCAGTTTCAATACAAAACATATCAGATGTGTGCAGAATGACCAACATTTGGTTTCTGACTACTAAAAATTGTTTTATTCAATGCAATTGTATTATTCAACGATCTGAATATGGAGCTGTATTGAGATGCCCATATCTCTGGGACTGAATGATGTATTGAATGCTGCAAAAGAAAAGTATTAAGAACTAAAAATCACACTGAGATATCTTTAATACTTCTTGAGTTACTTTGGAGAAAAAAATATTTATGGCACTCAGACAGGTATGATTTATGCCACTGTTTTGAAAGAGAGAAACAAGCTACATTTATAGTTTCGACACTATTTGTACTCCAGACATCTTTCTCTAAAACAAAAAAGCATCAGCTGAATGCAAAGTGACTCACATTTGGTTTTTGACCACTGAAAATGTACAATTTAACCATTTACTCTTGGAGCCATGTTTAGATCCCAGTATCTCTGGAACTGAACCGTACAGGCCATTAAAAATGAAGATACCAAAAGGAAAGTTGGTTAAGAAACAAAATCTAAAAGGGGATTAAGATATCTTTGATACTTCTGGAGTTACAAGCGTGCAAACTTTGAAGAAAAAAACTTTTTCCCCCCATTTTTGAACAGTCACCATTGGCACAACAAAGATTTTACACCGATGGAAGTATTGGCTGGCTCTTAAATAAGCTAATTTACATTGTATATATGAGAGTGTTTGTGAATGTCTGAATAACTGGTCTGAACAGTGACTAACCCTTTAACCGATCTCTGAGAGCGAGCGTTCATCATGACGCACTGAAGCTGAACTCGTCGCTCGTGGCGGTCGCCCACTCAACACTCAACACAATTACACATTTGCATCACAGCCTGTGACCTCGCCTCACATCACAGAGCAGGAGCTGAAGAAAAACACGGACATAACCTTCACACAACGCACCTTTCTCATCGCTTTCCCTCTTCAGTAAGTTCATTATAGCGCAACAGTGTAAAACACTTTTGAAAGTGTTTTTAATGAAATCTAATCTTCTTCAAGATGTTCATGTATTTTCAGTATGGATATATGGTGTCTGACTGCACTGATCAAGGTTTCTGTGAGTTTTATGAAGGTAAATTTAACACTTTTTAGAGACTTTTTTAACCTCTTAACTGTCACCCCTCAGTGAAGTTTCCTTCACTAAATTACAAATAAATCCTAATCTAATCATGACAAACTATGTATTGTTGGAGAGGTCTAAGACTCCTAAATTGATATTTTATCAATTAATAGATTAATTTAAAAACAAGAGTGCACCTCAAAAATCTACATCATAACAGGAGTTCTCTGTCACAAAAAAGTCTTTTTTCGTTGCCTTTTTCTGAAATCATCATAAATTATATATCAATCGAAAGCTTAAAATGTCAAAATTCATGCTGTGAAAGCCATTTTAAAATCAGACACTGCATTACCATGGAAATGGTAGTTCAAAATCATATTACAAAATGTATTCGTTCATGAATTATGACAATTTAAGTTTGGATAGTGCCCTTCACCTCTATGATTCAAAAATGGGTGTTAAGAAGAAAACAAATTATGTCAAAATGTTCTCTAAATGTAAATGTCTAGAGGAAACAGAACGAGTTATATCAGCAACACTTCAAAGTATGAGAACAGAACTTGTAACGAGTTTGAAAATATAAAAAATACAGGAAAAATATAGCTTAACTAGAACATGGAAATAACTTTTACTGTACCTTCTAATCACACTGCACAATAAAACCTGCTCTGCCTCAGTATTTGCGTCTTGTTTTTGCAGTGCAAATGTCTAAGAATCTAATTGAAATCAAGATCCATGCAGAAATAACAAACGTCTTCTGAGAAATTAAGTCAAGTTAATGAAGTTAAATTAGAAGTGAACTTATTAAAAAAAATAAAAATAAAAAATAGAACAAATATCTGCCAATAGGCTCAGAAATAACTTAATTCAGCAGGAATAAAGTTTTCCTGACTGTCAGATTTTGTTTAATTTCTCAGAAAACAAAGACTATATTTTTGAATCTAAAGTGATCTCGATTTAACAATGTTTATATATCTGAAAACAAGACAAATACCATGAATTTATTATTATTGTTATTATTATTATTATTATTTATTTATTTATTTATTTTCTCCTGTGATATTCCTTAGTTTGTGTAAGGGTAAATTTAGACTTTGTTAAGACCTTTAAGACGTTGTTAAGATGAATTCTCTTACCTGTCCGACAGGAAGGAAGCCACTCTAGAGTCGCTACTCTGGACCGCTTTCAGCGGATCTTGCCACCTTGTGTTTTCTGCTCTTTGCTCTGCTCGTCTGAGATTTCCATCTCTTTCGGTGGTACAGGTGCTGATTCTCTAGTTTTCTCCGCTAGTAAAGCGTGACCGTTTTCGCCGGTCCTCAGCAAACAACGCTACTCTATTAGTGCTTCTTCTTAGGTCTTATTAACGGTTGGCAAACCAGCTTATGTCGCCACCTACTGGACTGGAGTATGAAACAGAACATTATAATATTTCAAGTACTTTTAATTCCTTTCTTTCCTTTTCATATGCATAACATTCCATTGTCTCAAGGAGGAAAGATTCTGGTTGATTGCAGTCCCTGTGTGTTGAGTCCTGTATATGTCTTGTTCTGAGAAGAGTGATGGCCATTAATATCCCAATATTCATGCTATATTTCTTAGTTGGACTTTTATGTTTTATCTTAATGCAATCTGCAAATCCATAGACCAGTGTGGGATATAAATTCCTACTCTGAGCCGAGGGGAAAAGAGGGAATGACCGCTAGTTTTTCCTTATTACAATTGTGAGATATAATCTCGGACTTGCAAGAATAAAGTAAGAATTTTGAAATATTAAATCAAATTTACCTTTTGTTTTTAATTGTTTTAACCCATGACTCCACAGACTGCCACTCGAAAACCATCGTTTTCTGTCACCAGATTGGCTCCGCCCACAAAAAACGTCATCCCTGATTCAGATCTGTAAGACTATCCCACTGTCTAACGTCAGTTTCGTTGAATAACAGTGTTTATCGCTGGGTGACAAGCCCTTGTAATATGCGGAGAAAATGTTGATAACCTATAATCAATATAATCTATAATCTTTTTCAAATGTAACTATTTTGTACCGTATCCCTGTAATTCTCTAGCCGTAAAGACTGTCTCTCCGGGGTTTTCTGCAACCATGATGCGCGCAACCCGAATGTTTATAAACTGATAATTGGTCTATTGCTTGTAAGCCTAATATTATGGCTGCCAGTTTGACTGTTCAAACTGAGATCAGATTTAACACATTGTGGGATGCATAGAGTTAAAGAATTTATAACAAGCAGGTCATTCATAAATTCATACGACCTTACCTTCACGCTGTGGAAATACAAACGAAATACAGAAGACGACGAGCGCAGCACTGAAAAGGAGCGGAGATTTCAAGAATCGATTCTGATTCACAAGCTCTTAATTCAATGAAATTCAGAAGCTGTAACAACGATCTGTCAACACACTGAAGAACGACACTGGAATTAATCGGTTACACAACATCTATTGTTTGTATTTTGTGATGAATCTGAAAAAAAAAAAAAAAAAAAAAAATTGGTTTGGGCTTTATATCAAAAGTAACAAAGCGGCGCTACAAATAATACTAGTGTTTTATAAACGCGTCAACAGAAAGCAGCACTGACCTTATATAGCAGATCTTTGGATTTAAGAATCAATATCAATTTATCAAAGTGTAGATAGATTGAAATTCAGAAATCATTATTATCAGGTCAGCTCTGAGTGCTCCGTTGTGGAGGATCCAGCAGACTACTGCAATCTGACACACTTTACACTATTTTACTGTAGGCTACTACTTACCTGATTACACTGGGGGTTTCTTTGCAAATGTCGCAATTTCTTTCCACATTTGACAAGACTCACACATCAGCTGAATGACAGGTTACAGTACACAGATTTTTTTCTGATGTGTTCATTAGAATCAGACATTTTGAGCAGTTCAGAAAAAGCCCAATTTATTGCGACATTCATAACACATTTTGCCTGAGGAAACATTATTTACCAGGGCAGCTCATTCTTTCAGATATAATGGATTCTTCCTTCCGTAATATGGCAACTGGAACGAAACACTGACATACGCACAGTACAAACTCCACAACCACACCATGTTGGACACAGGATTAATTGACCTAAAGGCGCACAAACACCGGCACATTCCGACATGAGCACGTGTTGCCATCCTCATGCAAAGACAAAGACAACCACTTTCACACGGGACAAACGCTCCAGTGCGTGACAGACGATCGAGTCGAGGCACCGCTATTCAGCGACGAGCATGCAGATGCAAGAAATGCTGTTGTGCTGTAAGATACAAAGATAGAAACTAAAACAAAATCATATATTAGCATCAAATATTATCCAAAATAACAGCAACATACTGAGAAGACTACAAGCTACGAAAACTGAACTCAAGGCGGCGTTCTTGGAAATTATAGGCTGAAGGTTGGGGGGTTTTTTGCGTCCGTGATGAGGAAGAAAGTGTTTTCTTCATTTTAAAGGGTCCGTCCAGAGCGATGAAACTGTACCATCAAATGTGCTGTAAAAGCATGTAAAGCTCCTAATGAAGGAGTACAAGTCTATGCTTCCAAACGCACAGGTCAAAGTTCAAAAGCAGGGAAGCAGGAACCCTCAGGCTGGACCACATCTGAGAGATAATGGATGGCTCCCGCCATACCTACAACAACACAACAACAACAACCTGGTTAGCCTTCATATTCATGACATCATGATCAAATTTTAGCATCTTTACTCAAAAATGATCATTTGGTGAAAACTAAATATAACAATATTTTATTTATAATAAACGAAACTTGAGTTCTAATAAAAATAACTGCATTATTCTGATTAATCTGGAGCGGTTTGTTTGTGAGGTCGTGTTGGGCTGAGGAGGGTAATGTGGGGGTCGGATGCAGGAGCAGGAGCGTCTCCGACCACTAACTACACAGAAAGCTGCAGGAGACTCGAGCGACCAATCAGAGTGTGACTTTTAATGAGAATCTGAGTGCAGGAAGTGGGTTGCCATGACAACAGCAAGGTAAAGCAGCAGATAAATCACTATAGTTGCCAAGATGGTACGGCTGGCAGGGAATGTGGAGTCAGGCTGGCAGAATTTCTTCACAGAGCCTCAGGATTCAGATGATCGGACAGAAGGTCAAGCAAAAACATCAAGCAGAGTTCATGAACTCCATCAAATTGTGCAAACAAATGGATTTTGGCTTTCTGCTAATATATTTTTGGTCTTTTGCCACTTTTTGTGTTGTGGTTAGAAGACAGTAGAGAAATAATGTAAGGAGACAGAGAGAAATCAGGAAATGTTGCAAGCCGGATTCGAACTTGTATTGTCCACATACTGTAGCACAGTATGTCAAAGCACATGTGCTGAGTATTTTTGGCATTTTGATGTTTACTACAGAGTTTTGAGCCAATGATGTAGCGAGAGGTTGCAAACCAGATTCAATCTCACGTCGCTTACACGAGAACCACAGCTCAATACCACTGCACATTTAAAAACAGTGTTGGGGGTAACACGAGTTACGTAATCAGATTACTTTTTCCAAGTAACTAGTAAAGTAATGCATTACTTTTTAATTTACAAGAAAATATCTGAGTTACTTTTTTAAATAAGTAACGCCAGTTACTTTTTGTGTGTTTTTGCCATTTATTGATTGAAACCTCTTTTGTCCAAATGTTGAGAGAAACTGGGAATAAGATGTCACTTTAGTTCTACAATAAATGTGAACATGCATTAATTTATCTCACTTACAAAAAAAGAAAAGATTTAGTATTCCTTAAAATGAATAAAAACAGTAAAATGTAACTCAGAATATGACACAAACCTGCAATAATTAAATATGTTAAATAATATCAAAATATCCTTTACAAATACAGTTATGCTTTATGTATTTCATCCCATTTTATTAGTCAGTGTCTTGGCTGCAAAACTTCAATGATCCAATTTGACCACACTAATAAGCAAAAATTACTCAAGATGAACTAACATTTATTATTCTTTTTTTTTTTTTTTTTTTAAATTGTTGAAGAGTGTTGAACTTTCTTCTCATGTGTTCTACTGTACAGACGTGAATTTATTTGTCCTTCAGGCTTTTGGTGTGTTCATTTGCCAAAAATATCACTTTTTATATTAAAAACAAACAAGCAAGCCCCACCCAGATTGAAAAATCATTACACATTACGTTCCATAAAAAGTAACCAAGTAATGTAATTAGTTATTTTTTTAGGGAGTAACACAATATTGTAATGCATTACTTTTAAACGTAACTTTAAAAGTAACTGTTTCAAAATATATAAAACTTAAATATATCACTTAAATAGATCTTTAATGAATGAATGATTAATAAGCTTTAATAAGCTTTAGTTGAAAGCTGCAAAGAAAATTACAATCTTACCACAGAAAAATATATTTAAAACTTGTAATACATTTTTCTCTCTCTTATTTTATTTTATTTTAGAAGAATAAAATACACTACTGTTCCAAAGTTTGGGGTTAATTTATATAAATTAATATTTCTAATCATCAAGGCTGCGTTAAATTGATCAAAAGTGCCAGTAAAGGCATTTATATTGTTACAAAAGATTTCTATTTAAAATAAATGCTGTTCTTTTGAACTTTCTATTCATCTGTGAATCCTGAAAAATAAAATGCATGATGGTTTCCACAAAAACACTGTGCAGCACAACTGTTTTCAACATTGCTAATAATCATAAATGTTTGTTGAGCAGCAAATCAGCATATTAGAATGATTTCTGAAGGATCATGTGACACTGAAGACTGGAGTAATGATGCTGAAAATTCAGCTGCGCATCACAGAAATAAATTACAGTTTAACAGACATTCACATAGAAAACACCTGTTTTTACACTGTAATAAAATGTCACAATTTTACTGTATTTTTGATCAAATAAATGCAGCCTTGCTGTGCATTTTTTAGAAATGTACCAACCCCAAACCTTATATAAAGGACTATATAGACTACATAATTACACAATATAAACTGTTTTAAATAAGTTTCACAAAATAATTATCCTATTTCTCCACAGAGAATGACAGAAACTGATTGTGTCTAATGTAGACAGGGGTAGAGTACTTTAATGACAAAAACAGGCTGAGAAACGCTATTTGATGATATTTCATCAGTGAGACATGATGATCAATTTACCTTCAAAAAGGGAGTAAGGCCGGTCAGGAATACGGCAGCCGTGGGTCCCGTAGTCTAGACACCATTCAGCAAACTAGAAACAAATCAAAAACATTTATTAAAAACAGAAAACACAATTTGGAACACAAAGTACAAGCTTTATCATAAAAGTGTGGAAAGTGTGCCTGTCCATGCAAATCCTTAAATCATGTCCAGTTCCTCATCATCTCAAGACAAAAATAAAAAGATAAGTGATGAGCATGAATCAATTGTTTTGACGGGGCATTTTTTGCTTCACTCTAATTCATAAAAGCAACCATAAAAGAAAGCTTTTCGCTCACAAAAGCGAGAGAGAGGCCGCTCGAGTCACGCAGGGTGAAATGAGAGATTGTGTCTGGCGGCGCTGCTTAATTTGGGCTGGAAAATGACTGCGGCTGTAAAAGGTTAGCGTGATAACACGAGAACAGCCGAGCCCATTATGCTTTCATTACTCTGGCGGCTTCGCCAGGCTCGGGCAATTATCGGAAAGTTGACGGAAACAGCCGGCGATACCGACCAACATCAGTCTGACCCACAAATCTGCTCTGAGCTGATCGGAAACACAAGCACTTTATAATGGCTAAAATAACAAGCTGTAGTAGCACTTCAGAACACAGTACATAGTTTTTTGGGGGTTTTTTTAAATATGCTGATACTAAATTTCCCATACTATTTCCCAGAATGCTGTAAAATTCAATACTGTTCAAAAGTTTGGGGTCAGTAAAATTTTATGATGTTTTTTTGATTGTAGTCTCTTCTGTGCACATTTATTTGATCAAAAAAATACTGTTAAATTGTAAAATATTATTATAATTTAAAACAGCTGTTTTCTGTGTGAATATCTGTTAAACTGTAATTTATTTCTGTGATGCGCAGCTGAATTTTCAGAATCATTACTCCAGTCTTCAGTGTCACATGATCCTTCAGAAATCATTCTGATATGCTGATTTGCTGCTCAACAAACATTTATGATTATTAGCAATGTTGAAAACAGTTGTGCTGCACAATATTTTTGTGGAAACCATCATACATTTTATTTTTCATTATGATTCACAGATGAATTTATTTGAAATAGAAATCTTTTGCAACATTATAAATGTCTTTAATGTCCCTTTTGATCAATTTAATGTGTCCTTGATGGAAAAAAAGTAAATTAAATAAAAAAGTAAATTAAATAAAAAAAAATTTAACTCAAAAAATATTACTGTCCACAAACTTACTGCATTAAGGCTCTAAAATGTGTTAAATTGCTACAGATAACAAATAAAAATTAAAATACCGCAAGTCAAGAATTCATGAATTCATGTCACCCAACTCATATCTAATACCAACTAATAATCTAAGGCCTAGTTTCATAGACGGGGCTTAGCCTAAACCAGGATTAGGCCATAGTTCAATTAAGACATTTTTATGTAATTTTTATAAACTTGCCTTAGAAAAAAACACTACTGGTGCACACCTTGAGACAAAACAAAGGCGCTAATATATATTTTAAGATCAGTCAGTGCAAGTTTCTTTCAGTTGAAACAGATAAGATTTGCATTTTAGTCTAGGACTAGGCTTAAGCCTTTTCTGTGAAACCTGGGGTAAATGTCTTAATTTGTCATCAGATTAAAATAATTAATTATAATGTTACATAAGCAATTTGAATATTTCAGCTCAATCAAGAAATTTGAACAGATTGACAGACCTAATGAAATGTGAAAAAAAAAGAAAGAAATCAAAATACAAAGATTTTAGATCACACTGGTGGGTCAGATGTGCTGTTTACCTTGAAAGGCTCATGTAGACTTGCGGTCACGTGACCAGCTTTGTTTCCATGACGTCAGGTTTACTAATATGCCTGATTGGCTGTAAGCGCTGTGTGCTTGTGTGTTCAGAGATGACGAACACGAGCGAGTGCAGCTTCACTAACCGCACACAATCTGCATACGGCTGTGCTGTTTGTTTGTGTTCTAGCGCGGTGAGGAAAGTGCTGCCGCTGTACCTTGCAGGCACGATACAGGTATTTCTTATCCTGTGTGGCGTGGTACAGAGCGAGGAAGGCGTATCCGTTCCCGGCCGTGCCGTGACAGATGCCGTAGCCCTTCCTCAGTAAACCTCTCTGCCAGATCACCTCTCCGCATTCAACCGCGTCTCGCAGGTACTTCTCATCCTTGAAGATCTGCAAACACAACAACACACGCATTTAGACTCCTCCAGTCACCAGCCTTCCTCTGCACTCATTTGAGTTCCTCTTAAAATCAATGACGAATCATACTTATTATGCTTTAATTATAGCAATTACAGCATTATTGTCAAATGCAATAATTGCAGGCTGTGCCCTACTTATGTATATTTATTGCCATAACCCTTTTGTATGTGTTTGTGTGCATGCACAATAACAGCGTATTCATCAAGAAATTCAAGAAATGTTTGTTGAGCAGCAAATCAGCATATTAGAATGATTTCTGAAGAATCATGTGACACTGAAAATTCAGCTGCGCATCACAGAAATAAATTACAGTTGAACAGATGTTCACATAGAAAACAGATGTTTTAAATTGTAATAATATTTCGCTATTTTACAGTATTTTTGATCAAATAAATGCAGCCTTGGCGAGCAGAAAAGACTATTATTAGTAATAATAATAATAATAATAATAATAATAATAATAATAATGATGATAATTAATTAATTAAAAGTAAAAATTACATTTGTAGCTGTTATATCAAATCGCTTTAGATTAGGGAACACGCTAACACTTTAGTATAGGGAACAATTCTCACTATTAACTAGTTGCTTATTAGCATGCCTATTACTAACATATTGGCTGTTTATTAGTACTTATGAAGCACCTGTTCTGCATAAGCATATTCTACAGCCCTAATCCTACACAATACCTGAATTTAACAACTACCTTACTATCTATTAATAATCAGCAAATTAGGAGTTTATTGAGGCAAAAGCCATAGTTAATGGTTTGTAATAGTGCAAACTGGACCTTAAAACAAAGTGTGACCGGGAACACTATTAACTAGGTGCTTATTATTAGCACGCATATTACTAGCATATTGGCTGTGTATTATAAATGAATGCCTTTTTTTTAGGGGTGTGACGAGACACGAGACTGGATTCATGAGAACGAGACGAGACAAGACTTTTCTTTAGAAATCCTCAATGATAAAATATATAGGGAAAAATAATCTTTTATTCAACTGAAAAAGCCAAAATGCACAAAAATGTAGGTGCATTTCGACCTTAATGTAATTAAACTTCCATTTTAATGAATTATATGCAGTAATAAACAACATTTAAACAAGAGCTTCACGATTCTGGATAAATTAAGAATCCCACTTGTTTTTAATAAATTGGAGACCATGATTCTCTCACGATTCTGGAGAAAAAAAAGATTAGAAAACTAAATAAAATAGCGTAATTTACTAGCGGTTCTGACAAAATGTTCATTGCTTAACATATATTCATTTAAAAACAAACAAAAAAAAAAACATTCAGTGAAGGAGTCAGTGTCTCACTTCATTAAGACTTGTTTGACTATTGAAATCTCCTGAATGAATGATTCAATGACATACTTTATTATTATAATTTTTTTAAATGGATGTCGCCACCTCCTGGCGGAAGAGGATAAGCGTTACAATACACACAACTGTTAAGATACTTTTGTTTTGATCGCTACTGTACACAATAAGTGTTTATACCCAAACTATAAACTTTTATCCCAGTGCTTCTGTTATTTAAATGTCTGTAACACACAAATAATGATTGTAATGTGGTTGAAAAGACAGTTTGTGTTGCTCTTTCTGCTCTGTTCACATTTACCCCGACCCTCTGATTCATTAACATGGGCAGCGACGAAACCTGCTTCTCACGCTCCACTGACACTGGCGATGTGAAACAGTCCTAATAGACACAGCTAAATCACTGTCATTCAGGAATAAGATCGAGTCGCTGTTTGAATCGAGATCCCGTTATTTTAAGGATTAATCGTGCAGCTCTAATGTAAACACTGCAAAATGTTTTGCTAGGATATGGTCACGAGATCTCGTGAGATACGACTGGTCTCGCGAGACACATCGGATCTCGTGAGATCTTGTGCCACAAGATCTCGTCAAACCCCTACTTATTTTGCATGACCATATTTTGGATCCATTAACCCCATACATAAACATTGCTACAACATCTAGCTCACTTACTATCAATAAGCAGAAATTAGGAGTTCATTGATGGAAAACTCTTGGTTAATGGTGAATATGTGTTGCCCTTAATTTCTTTGTAAATTTATTATGAATTTAAGGAAGTGGAACTAAAAATCCTGTTTCTTATTGTTCCTCATGTTCAACACATATGAGAGAGAGAGTAAGAATGTGTGTGTGTGTGTGTGTGTACCTGGTATTTATCACGTTATGGGGACCCCACAAGGATAGTAATACCAGTAAATGTTGACCTTGTGGGGACATTTGTGAGGTCCCCATGAGGAAACAGGCTTATAAATCATGCAGAATGAGTTTGAGAAAGTAAAAGTGTGCACAGTCTCCTGTGAGGGCTAGGTTTAGGTGTAGGACGATAGAAAATACAGTTTGTACAGTATAAAAACTATTACGCCTATGGAGAGTCCCCATAAAACATGGAATCACAACATGTGCGTGTGTGTGTGTGTGTGTGTGTGTGTGTGTGGATGCAAAAGCAGGTCCTGCCGTCTGTCTTCATTTGTCAGAGCTCTGGTGTAAAAGTTGCTGGAGGAAAAATTCACTTTCCAAATATAACACATGCTCAATTTTCCCTTCCAGTCCTCAGGCGGCCCACCAGACAGAGATAAAGACACAGACGAACACAGAACCACAGAAAGAGAGAGAGAAACATGACCCATATGTTCACTGCAGTGATGGAGGGAGAAAATATGACTCTTTTACACAATAAAACAATTCTATGATTCTATCTGACTATACATTTAAATATGTGACAAAAATCAAGTCAAACTTTTAAGTGTAACATTGTTTAAATATCACATGGTGCCTGATAAAAATAAGGTTATGTTTAAAACTGGGACTCTGTCAGTGAGCACTAGATGTCACTGTGGGCCGCTGTATGGAGAAACAAAATCAGTGACCTAAAACACACAGAACAAACATGACCTTAAGAATGAGAGACAGAGAGACATGAGACACAGAGAGCAAAGACAGATCCATGCCATTTGTTCACATTTCACACCAGTGGCAGATATTAGTCTCTTTTTTCCCATATGTGACTCTAGACCGCAAAACCAGACATTTTTTTTTTTTTTAATTTATGTTAAGATTTATACAAAGCTGAATAAATAAGCTTTCCACTGATGTATGGTTTGTTAGGATAGGACAATATTTGGCCGAGATACAACTACTTGAAAATCTGGAATTTGAGAGTGCAAAAAAATTTAAATATTGAGAAAATCGTTTTAAAGTTGTCCAAATGAAGTTCTTAGCAATGCATATTACCAGGGCTGAAAAGCTGGAAATGGGTTTGGAAATTAAAGTGATTTTTTTATATTTTATCCATCCATGTATCAATGCCAACTCTGAGATTTGTTAAAAAGCCTGTAAAAAGTCTGTAAATATTCCTCTGTGCAAAGATTTATTGCTGATGCTAATTTCATTTTTTATTGGTAACATAATATTTCAAATTATTGTTTAATTAAAATTTTTGATAAAAGTTTATAAAACAAATTTTTTTGGAACAAAATGACATACATTAAATAAAGTTAAAAATGGCATTACAAAGGTTTAAAAAAATAAATAAATAAACTTTAAGGTGTTAAATATCACCTTATAATGGGAAGGTTAATTTCTGTCATTGATCAGAAGGTGTTCCTAATTTATTTATTTATTTATTTATTTATTTATTCATTTATTTATGTATTTTGTTTTAATTTTTTCACTGGTGCCCCTGAAAAGAAATGTAAGCGTATATAATGTTACCTTTTAAAAAGCCATTCTGAGAAAAAAAAAAGTCAGAATTGCATGATACAAACTCGTAATTCTGTGAACATAGTCTTTTTTTCTCCTCAGGACTGGTCTTTATAACTCGCTATTGCAAATTTGTATCTCATAATTCTGAGGAAAAAGTCAGACTTGCGAGATGCAAACTCAAAATTGCGAGAGAAAAAAAAGTCAGAATTGTGAGATAAAAAGTCGCAATTACCTCTTTTTATTTTATATTCTGTGGCGGAAACGGGCTTACATACATTAATAATGCTTACATTGTAACATGCGCAAATTCACACACAATGTATCTATAATATGGCAGACTTGTCTTAATACACAAGAAGGTTTAGAGAAAACATGAAATAAGTTGTTAATAATTGTTATTATAGATTCTTAAGGGCTTTATAATAAAGTACATCCAAAAGGTCATCTAAAATTACCATTATTAACCCCATTATTAAGTATTACTAATCAAAAATTAAGTTTTGATATATTTATGGTAAGACAATTTACAAAATATCTTCATGGAACATGATCTTTACTTAATATCTTACTTATGACTATTCCAGGGTCACATATTATAAAGGAACATGACAGGATATTGTATTTATGAAAAACAGAGCCCATGTATAAGAGATGCACCAGCACAACTTCTGCTGTAAGTCTTGATCATGTGCTCTATATACTGCTATATAAATGAATGTAAACTAAGAATTCACATACTCTCGTCTGTGTATTGAGATGATGAACGTTTGTGTGTGTGTCACTCACTTTATGAGCCATGATGAGCATATGCAGCACTCCAGGAGCTCCATGACACCAGTGCACCAGCCTGTCCGTCTCGTTGCTGAGGGATGATGGGTAATTGCCCGACCGGAACTTCTTGTGCCGCACGTAATCCACGCTGGGCCGAACCAGCTCATTCAGAATGTCCTGATGGACTTTGGCACTCGGCTGCGAAGAAAGACAAAGTTTGACTGAATATTTAGTTTGAAACATACAAACAAAAACTAACAAATGTCAGATTACATTTTTAGATCAAACAATTTAATAATTCACACAAATGAATTAGTTTGCAATCAGTTTCTCAACTGAAATTCATTTTGATATTTTTGAGGGGGTCCTGATATCAGAAAAAAGCCTAATTAAAAGGAAAATTGCATTGTGCTTCTGCATAATATTTAATTATTTCTTAGAAAGCATAGGCAATAAAGACGTTTTGGCATATGGTGCGACCAAAGATATGCGGTGCAACTGACATTCAGTTATTATTAGTTATTAATGATATTATATAAGTCTGAAGTATCAAATAATTCAACTGTTTTATGATAAGACAACAGTAGTTCCTTTGTGTAAAATGTCATGTGGAGTGAATTCTCAAAAACAGTGATATTTATGGATGAATATTTGATGCTAAAACCATATGAAAGCAACATGAATCTAAGTTTGCATTTGAAAGATTTGGAAAAACTCCAGGAATTTTCTATCTATGGTACAGATTTTTCTTTTTTTTTTTTTTTTTTTGGCAAATGGTATATACACTACCAGTCAAATGTTTTTGAACAGCAAGATTTGTAATGTTTTTTAAAGAAGTCTCTTTAATTTGATCCAAAGTACAAAAACAATAAAAAATAATAATAATAATAATTATTTTTACTATTTAAAATAACTTCTATTTTAATATATTTTCAAATGTAATTTATTCCTGTGATTTCAAAGCTTAATTTTTAGCATCATTAATCCAGTTACATGATCCTTCAGAAATCATTCTAATATTCTGATTTGCTACTCAAAAAAACATTTATTATTATTATTATTATTATTATTATTATTATTACTGTTATTGTTGTTGTTGTTGAAAACAGCTGAGTAGATTTTTTTCAGGTTTCTTTGATGAATAGAAAGTACAGAAGAACAGCATTTATCTGAAACAGAAATCTTTTATAACATTATAAATGTCTTTACTGTCACTTTTGATCAATTTAAAGCATCCTTGCTAAAAAAAAAAAAAAAAAAAAAAGTATTAATTTCTATAATTTCTTTCCCGAAAAAATAAAAATAAAAAATTAATTTTAATAAATAAATAAGCTTTGATCACAGTAATAGATTACGTCTGAAAATATATTCAAATAGAAAGCAGTTGTTTTAAATAGTAAAAAAAAAAAAAAAAAAAAATGCTGTATTTTGGATCAAATAAATGCAGGCGTGTTGAGCAGAAAAGACTTCTTTAAAAAAAATATTAAAATGCTTACTGTTCAAAAAAAAAAAAAAAAAAACTTCACGGTATATATGCGCCACAGATTTCTAAAAAATGAAACTGGGGAAAAGGCACAGACTTTATTTTCTATGACAGATATTTTGAGCATTCAGCACAGCAGCATCACACCTGTAGCTACAGAAGCATTAAACAGCCAATTTCTTTGAAGGAGAACCACACATCAATATTGATGTAATATTTCTCATTCATAGTGTCCACTTACAGCAGTTAAGGAGCGCAGTGCTGTGTCAGAGTGAATTTAAGTATGTTAGGCTTGATGAAGCACTGAAGGCTCCCACTGTGCTACAGGAGCTGCTGCTGATCCAGTTATGAAAGACTCACCAGCATCTGAACAGAGAGAGCGGCTGGAGAACCAGCGGACGCTTCACACTTCACAAACGCCCCACAGCCTCTAACCGGAGCTCATTTCTACATGAAAATGTCTTTTAAAAGCACAGCTGGATGTGTTGCTGTTACTGATATCACAGTCGTCTGCAGCCCCACAGGTTGCTTTTTTAGTTCAGCAAAGCAAACAAACAACATCATCACGGCAGCAGCACACGCCTACACAAATATTGACACGCTGTGGCGTGAGAGCGCCGACGCTGGACACGGACGCGCTAACACTGGCCGCCGGACCACATTCCTCTGCGTCACCATGACGCACGCTCCCGTTGCCGTGCCAACCGCTAGAGCGCCACACCCAATCAGCTCACCGCAGCTCTCTGCTCCTCCCGCCAGCAGCTGCGGCAAACTTCACTGCGCTTCTCGTTTCAATTAACACACCATACTCAAACTGACACGGAGCTCATCACTACTGCCTTATGTTCCTGTCATTTATTTTAATATTAGCATTACCTGCTAACAAGCTGTTCAGACAAGCAGCAAAAATCAGACATACAACTCAAATCCGAAAAGAGGACGTACGGTCACTCTATGTACCATTCCATTAGCCAGTTAATCTGTTATCAATACAATCATATTGTGATTGGAAGTCCACGATACAATATTATTGTGATATTAAAAAAAAAAAAAAAGTGACTTGGGGAAAAAGTGAAAAATTTGCACATTTTAAAGTTAAAGGAACACTCCATGTTTTTTTAAAACGTGGCTCATTTTCCAACTCCCCTAGAGTTATACAGATGTGTTTTACCGTTTTTGAATCCATTCAGCCGATCGCCGGGTCTGGCGGTAGCACTTTTAGCATAGCTTAGCATAAATCATTGAATCTGATTAGACCATTAGCATCTCACTATAAAATGACTAAAGAGTTTCGATATTTTTCCTATTTAAAACTTGACTCTTCTGTAGTTGCATCGTGTACTAAGACTGGCAGAAAATGAAAAGTTGCGATTTTATAGGCTGATACGGTCAAGTTTTAAATAGGAAAAATATCGAAACTCTTTAGTCATTTTATAGTGAGATGCTAATGGTCTAATCAGATTCAATGATTTATGCTAAGCTATGCTAAAAGTGCTACCGCCAGACCCGGCGATCGGCTAAATGGATTCAAAAACGGTAAAACACATCTGTATAACTCTAGGGGAGTTGGAAAATGAACCTATTTTCAAAAAAAGTGGAGTGTTCCTTTAAATTCTTCTAACACATGCTCCAACACATGTTTCTAAGAACACTTAAGTCAGAAAAAAAAAAGACAGTAAATTGACGTGTACCTGAACCTTAAAGGAGAAGTCCACTTCCAAAACAAAGATTCACAGATAATGTACTCACCCCCTTGTCATCCAAGATGTTCATGACTTTCTCTCTTCAGTCATAAAGAAATTATGTTTTTTTGAGGAAACATTTCAGGATTTTTCTCCATATAATGGACTGATATGGTGCCCCGAGTTTGAACGTCCAAAATACAGTTTAAATGCAGCTTCAAACGATCCCAAATGTGGTTGTAAACGATCCCAGCCGAGGAAGAAGGGTCTTATCTAGCGTAACGATCGGTTATTTTCATAAAAATAATACAATTTATATACTTTTCAATGTCAAGCGCTCGTCTTGCCTTACTCAGCCTGGACTCTGTTTTTGTTCTGGTTCATGTCAGTTAGGCTATGTCGAAAAACTCCCATCTCATGTTCTCCCTCAGCTTCAAAATCGTCCTATATCGCTGTTTTACCTTTTTTGTTAAGGGTGTTTGATCTTCTTTGCATGTTCACTTTGCAAACACTGTGTCGGTGCTTCTGCAGTGATGTAGGATATTTAGAAATGATTTTTGAAGTTGAGGGAGAAAATATGATTGGAGTTTTTCGACATACCCTAACTGTCTTGAGCCAGAATACACAGAGTTCAGAGAGATCAAGACAAGACGAGCGTTTGACATTAAAAAGTATATAAATTGTATTATTTTTATAGAAATAACAGATTGTTGCACTAGATAAGACCCTTCTTCCTTGGCTGGGATCGTTTACAACTGCATTTGGGATCGTTTGAAGCCGCATTTAAACTACATTTGGAAGTTCAAAATCGGGGCACCATATCAGTCCATTATATGGAGAAAAATCCTGAAATGTTTTCCTCAAAAAAATACAATTTCTTTACGACTGAAGAAAGAAAGACATGAACATCTTGGATGACAAGGGGGTGAGTACATTATCTGTGAATCTTTGTTTTGGAAGTGGACTTCTCCTTTAATGGGGACTCATTATTATATAATTTTATTTGTGATATACTGCCTCAGTCTAAATTACATTCACATTGATGTTTTAGAAGCCAAACTAATTAGAATATAATCCCAGATAGCACACATACGTCTGACAGATGTCAGTTTTACATGCATTCTAAACATCATAAAGACTTCTAATAATCGACTATTTGACATCTGATATGAAACAACCTATAGAGGTATTGCAGATGAGCAAACGCTCTAAAAAATACGTCTTGCAGATATAAATGCAGACGTTAAATAGACATCTCTGTGAGGTACATGTGCCATCATCATAATTTTATATTATGTTATTCCTAAGTAATAGCCATATATTGTAAAATGACCACACTATAAAATAAATGAAAACGAATATTTCATAGGTATATTATTTTTGCTTTCCACTACAGTAGGGAAATTACAGTACTTCTTTCCTAAGCTGTACACTTAAAAGATGTTTTGAATTTGGACTGCAGTAACTTTACCTATTTAAACCACTAACTGTCAGCAATTCATACTACACTTTTAAGCTTTTATTTTGACAGAAAACTCCACCTTCAGTGAAAACAAAAACATTCAAGCACAAGCACATTCAAGTTTCTAGGTTGAAGTAGATGATTCCTGGAAACGGTGTGCAACAGGGTTTCTCTTGTTTGGTGGGTGTATCAAAATTATCAGCCCAATTAGCAGCAACATGCTTATAAACCACACGGTATTAAAGAGACACTGATTAACGTAACATAAAAAGACTCTACATATTTATATTTCACTACTGTAATGTGGAGTGACACTTTCATAAACTTTTCTATCCTGCTCTGATTATATAATGGTAAATATTATAATATCATAGCACAGCAACAGTGATCAGCAATAATGATAAGCCTAATACTCACAATAAAAATAACAAGGTCATATAGATCGTAACACGTCTCGGAAGTAAGAAGTGCATTATCCTTCACCTGAAATGTTTGTGAGGCAAATGTTGGATCACAAGAATTAGGAACAGTTTCCACAAACCCCTTCACTCGACTGGGATGTTCTCTTTTATTCTGGAAGGTAAGGGCAGTGACTGCAACATCGAGCATATTTTGCGGTATTAAACACATTTATACAGAGTTCATCAGGCTCTGAAAATTCTTCAAAAAGAACACAAAGAATGGCCTTCTCAGCTGCCATAGTTGCAACTCTTGGGTCATCAGAACAGGGTGTTCAACGCTCCACTGTTTCAGTTCAAACAACATTTTGAAACGTTTTGTCGGGGATGAATGCGAGGTTGGTCTCTGACATTATTGTGGCTGGATGGTATCAGCCGCCTTCATCTTCTTCAAGTGAAACATGCACTTTACTTGCAGAATTTCTTCATGATTGGACTAAATACCAATTGATTTTACTCTTTTAAGGAGGTTTGTGACTCTCTCCGCTTGGTACAGCTGATTAACTCGACAATTTGGATGAATCAAAAGGATTTGGACAAACAAACTTTATTGGACTTAATTTGAACTAACACTCCCAACAGCTATTCTGCATCTGGAGTTTTTTGCAACGATATTAGTGACCACTGTGCAGCTGTCTGCGTGAGAAATTATAAAATTCCTAGATCTTCATCACAATTTATTAAAAAAAAAAAAAAACGTAAGCTTTTTTATGAACAAGCTTTTCTATGTGATATTTGTCTCAGTGATTTGGGTGTTGTTTCATGTATACCAGATGTTAATCTGGCCTGGGATTATTAATCTAGATCCACATTCTTATCCATTTGTGACAAACATACCCCAGTTAAACGATTTAGGATAAGTGGTAAAGATAATCCTTGGTTCAATGATACTCTTCTACTTTTATAAAACAGAGGAATGCTGCATGGGCCAAGGCAAAGAAATCAGCTACATTAGTCTTAAATGACATTAAAACCTCTTTAGATAGTAAAAGGTCCTGTGCTGCTCTATTTATTGATCTGTCTAAAGCTTCTGACTCAAATTAATGTTACAGCAAGTTTTCCAGGTTTTTGGGTTTTGGTGAAGCTGCTTTAAATCAGTTTGAAAACTATTGTGTGTCAATGTGTGTTTGAAAACTACAGTATAACTCACCTTTTCTTCATGCAAATACTAGGGTTCCTCAAGGATCTGTTTTAGCTCCTTTGTACTTTTCTATTTATATTAATGATTTAGGTCATGGAATAGACTCAGCTAAAACACATTTGTGTGCAGACAATACAATTATACATACAGCTGCATCTTCTTTAAACCAAGCTTTACAGCAACTACAGAATGCTTTTCATGTACTGCAGCACTCGTTGCTGGAGTTAAAATTGGTTTTAAATTAAAAAAAAGGTATATGATTTTTAGTCGTGCTCGCACTAAGGTAACAGATCTGACAATTACAACCTTAAATGGTTTATTAATAGAAAGAGTTAGCTCCTATAAATATCTAGGTATAAATATGATGATCCTCACACAACACTCAATTACAGCACAAAGAAATCACTCCCACTGCACCAAAACAAACCCTCCTCTCACAGAACGCTCTGCTATTCTGCTGTTATTACGCTATGTTCAATGTAAGCTGAGCTACTCCTAACCCTGCCGCACTTCACCACAGTGAAGCTCTATTACCGCAAATTACATCACAATCCTCCGGGGTTTGATTCTAAACAGCCAGCTGTCAGTCAGAAACCGCCGCGTACATCTCTGTTAGCGCCGCTGCCACAGAGCAGAGGAGATCGTTCACTAGTGCCGCATACGCTACCGCACGCGATGAAAGATGAGGCGTTTTACTGCTTTTCGCCTCCGCTTTTCACTGTATAGTGTGGAAATGCTCCATAAAGATGTAGCTTACGTAGGAGCCGACTGCATATGGAGTCTTATAAGGCTCTGGGGAAAGCCATTAGAGGAGGCGGCGATAGCGTGAGGATTATCCACCACAGGAAGCCGTAAAGACGCATGCTAACGCTAGCAGACTTGATGTTGCATCCTGGGATGCTTTTTGAAGGAGTATTGACAGGGTGCTCAGGTATGCCAGGCTGCTTTACAACACAAACATCTCAGCTGTCTAGGCAATTGCTCTGGAATGGCTTGATTTGAAGGACCAAACATGCACTGCAACCAAGAAGATTTAAAATATTGATACAGACAGTTCAAAATAACATGGGAAGAGAATAAAGATGCACCAATCTTATAATCCTGACCGATACCAACAAGCTAATCATTACTGTCATGCCATGATCAATAACCGATAAATAAAACACTAAAATCTAAATTTAATCATTTTGAACACTACAAACTAATTCAGGCTCCACAACATTATAATGTATGGTATGAAAATGGGATATTCATTTTAAAGGTTATTAAAAATTACATTTATTAGTGTTATTAAAATATTAGTTTCTTATATATATATATATATATATATATTAAGCAAGCATTAGAAGATGGCAAAGGATTATGGGGACATGACAATGCACTTTATTATTTATCCAAATTAACTAACTAATATTGACCAATAGAGACTGAAAAAAATCTAACACTGGGTGATATATTTGTGATATCATCCATACCTTAAAGGGGTCATCAGATGCTCATTTTCCACAAGTTGATATGATTCTTTAGGGTCTTAATGAAAAGTCTATAATATACTTTGGTTAAAAATTCTCAATGGTAGTGTAAAACGTCACCCTTTTTACCTTGTCAAAATCAGCAAAAATCATCTCATTCTGGTTGAGGCTGCTTTAAATGCAAATGAGCTCTGCTCGCCCCGCCCCTCTCTACTCCCTGCTGCTCTGAGAGATTGTTTACTTTAGCCACATTTAACGCATTTAGCCGCTAAACTTGCTAACTAGCACATTATTAGGAAAGGCGATCGCAAAGATTCATTAAAAAAAACCGCTTATACTCACTTCTGCTGTAAGTGAAGCTGGATCACGAATGATTCGCGTGAACACAGACGGATATATGTAGATCGGGAGGCGCATTCCCTTCACAAACAAACGTAATCCACTGCATCTTCAGCGGCTCAGATGTCGGGAGTAAATGACGACCACTATGTTCATTATTACATCCAGCAACACAACACCTCAATCAGAGATATTCTTGTCTAACTTACATCCCTGCTCTGACATCGAAACAAAGAGGCTGTTACAGCTGATCTGAGGTAAGAGCTCATGTCAATCAACTATGGTGGGAGTGGCCTCTGCTGGTGTGACGCCACAACAACTGAGAACGGCTCGATTTGAAAAAGGGGATATTATTTTTACAGATTAATTCAAAACCACCGCATGGATTTTTAGCATTATAGGGTAGATGTGTACACACTGCCAACACACATTAATGTTCAAACAACATGAACAAGTGAACTTAGCATCCGATGACCTCTTTAAAAAATAACCAACTTAAAGACAATCTGGGTTTTTAAAAAGCCTTTTGGAATCATGGAAGCACAATGAAATTCTATAATATGATTATATGTATTACTACAAAGAATTAACAAACATATCTCCATCTGGCACAAGTGATTCTTCAAATATAACTGACACCAACTAACCTCTCAGTACCACCTACTCCCCCTAAATAAAATAACAAATAAACAAACACATCCCATCAAAACAATCCATAAACCCATATCATAACGATACTAACACCACCAAACTTATAATGATCCACCTAAAATTAATAAAAATAAAAGCCTAGCTTTAAAGAAATAAAAAAGAGCCACCCTGTATTCCCTACAAAGCTGAAACTTTTTCACTCCAAGACTTATTTTGCGGGCCACAATTTGATTACAGATCTGCAATCACCAAACCCCATGATGAAATCAACTATTTAACCACAAGGGGTTCATATTAAAACCCCATTTCCTCCAACTCAAGAGCTGTATCCTAATGCACACTCTGATTCTGATCTACAGTCAATCCCTAACAAAGTGACAGCCATTCTCATACCCCCAAATAAACGGCACCTCGCCCATTAGTGCCGCCCCAAATCGGGGCCAAGCAGAATGCCAGCCTATCCGCCGTGCTAGATCCAGTTCCAACGCAGGCCCTAGAGTTCACGCACTAAACTACCAGCTCACCGCATCAAACACACACTTACCACCGCACCACCCCTACAACCCTCTATCCATCATAGCCCCCCCACATCCACAAGCCGTCACAGCTGATCTTTACAAAACTACCCTCCCCCATGAAAAGACAACATAAGACCTTTACCCTTTTAACATCAAGTTCCTACTAATACCACCTTCACTCTCCCACTGCCGCCCATCAAAATTAATCGACAACACCCATGTACTGTGATCCTAGAAAATAGCTACATCCGCTGTCCAAAAATGCAGTGGCTCTACAGCTGCACAATCAGCTATTTAAAAAAAAAAAAAAAAAAGTTAACGGAACAAAGCATTCAGACAAAAAGGCAACACTGGCATGTTTTCTGACTCAGAAGGTTTAAGCTTCACATCATTAACAGAAGGTGGCCTGGTGTGAATCCTGAGAGCATTTAGTGAGTTTGGTTCAAGCTCTTGCTCTGATGGCTACAATGTTTGTGTTTGGTGATAAAAATTAGCCAAAAACATGATTTAAACAGATATTTGAATTACATTTTTATTTAGTTATAATTAGCAAAATTCTTTCTTTTCACTGGAGGAAGTGTTATTATTGATTATGGACTCATATTTTAGTTAAAAGCATCTTAATGATGGATTTGTTTCAGCTTTTGTCTTCTCAAGATGTTAACTGATGGACTGGAGTGGTGTGGATTACTTGTGCATTTTTGTGATGTTTTGGAATCATTCTGATGGCACCCATTCGCTGCAGAGGATCCACTGATGAGACAGTGATGGAATGACACATTTCTACAAATCTGATTTTTTCAGTTTTGACTAGGGATGCTCATTTTAACTGGTTAACCATTAACCGACAGGAAGAATTTTGACTGATTAATACAATCAGTTAAACGGTTTAAATTGTTTTTTTATTTCAGTAATTTATCAAAATATTTTAAAATGTTTGCTGGATGGTTAAAATAAAATACAGTTGCATTTTTGAGAGAAAAAAAGTTAAATCGCATTTTATTATTACGTTCAGAAATAGACCTGATGCCGACACGAAATGTTTACAAACACTATAAACAAAGGCTAGGCTATTTTAGTTCCCCTCACTCCACCAAAAATCCTTTCAATTTAACAGTATTTAGAAAAGAACAAGAACGAAAAATATAAGAAGCTAGGCTATATAAACGAGCAGCCAAAACGAATTCATTTAGGCTAAAGCGAAACGGAAACTAACGTTGGGTCTCTCATACGACACAAATCCAAAGGTTTCCATATTCGAGATGTATTTAAAAAATATTATTTATTATGTAAACCTGGTTTTGTACTTCACTCGCATTCCAATATCCACATAAAACAAAATGTTTGACATAATATCAGGACAGTACGTTGATAACGATTAAGCGGTGTGTTTTTTCCATATGTTTGGCTGAGTATTTTTTTATGATAATGGAAAGGCTGTGTTAAGTTAGCAATGCTTAACTGTGTGTGTTGACTTTTTTTTCCTTCTAACAGTGAAAACGACTCCTCCTAGTCATACAGATAATCAAAACTGTAAACGGTTTGCTTTTATTTGCGTACGCTCACAATAAAAACAAATCTTTGTGTATTTGTAAAATAAAGAAAAATAGGATGCTGCTTTCTTTCACGCAGCACAACAATGAACCAAAACTCCGCATACTAGCTACTTGTTGCACGTTTTGTTAATTAAGTAAAAATATTAATCGTATAGGCCTATTCATTCATTATATATATTTAGCCTTGCTTTATTGTTTTTCTACGTTCACAGAAGCGCTGCAGGTGCGTGATGCGATGTGTCCAAGTGATCATCATGTTCTGTTGTTTGCTGTTTTTTTGCGCATGTAAAATTAATCCCTGGAAAACAAATTTTGGTATTTTTAACAGGTCACAGACACTTATCCTTTCTAAAATAATTAAATTCTAATTTAAAATTATCTTGCTGGTTAACGGTTAATAATCGGTTAACGAGCCTCGGCGATCGGTTAGGAAAAATAACCGAATTGAACATCCCTAGTTTTGACTGAACTATTCCACTAAAGGAGACCTATTATGCCCATTTTTACAAGATGTAATATAAGTCTCAGGTGTCCCCAGAATGTATCTGTGAAGTTAGTTGGATTTAGAAACACTGTGTTTTCATGCATGTCTCTTTAAAGGCAGAAGAGCTGCTGCTCCCCGCCCCCTTTTCCAGAATAGAGCTATGCCATTACAGCTCGTAACTGCTAAAAAAAACAAAAAACACTGGTTTTGATTATCATGTCGATCACGCTAAAATCCTGGATTTAAACCATATTAGTTCAACTTTAAGTTCTCTTCCACGTCTTATTGTGCTTAAACTGTCAAATACATACAAGTTTATGTTAAAAACACAAAGGAGCTACAAAAACAGTTGGTTATGTCTGTGAACGCAAACATCTGGGAAATAAACTCCATGTTTATATTAGATCTGTGTGGCAGCAGTGTGATATACAGTAAATAAACGAATAAATCCAATGCTCTTTGACTGGGACTCTAAATAGTGCTTGTGCTTGTCTGTGCAGCCAATGACAGAATAGTTAGCATGCTTTGCTCCAACATTTAGAACTGCTACAACAAAATGACGGCGCCGTTGAGTGGAAACGTGCAGATTAAGGGGCGGCAATATTTGAATGAGATCTCTTTACTACATCACCAGGGGAGCGAAATCTGACCGGCTCGTTTTTTCACATGCTCGCAGAGAAAGGCTTACCAAAACAAAGTAACTGGGTTGTTCTTTTTCACATTTTCTGGGTTGGTAGATGCACTGGGGACCCGATTATAGCACATAAACATGGAAAAAGTCAGATTTTTATGATATGTCACCTTTAACAAAACCAGGTTTTATAAAATTTGCATGCATTTGTTGCACATTACATATAAAATTAATTAAATACAAGAATAACAACAAACTCAGACGTCAGATATCAGTAAGCATACACGGCAAATTAGACACAGCACGACAAATCTACAACCATCCCTTTGCAATAAAACTTGCATCTGTGGATCATTCTTTCTGTAAACTCATTATGCTCAGATGTAATTAGTGATAGTCCTAGAGATTAGCTTTAAGGCATTTCATTCAGCAACGCATTCATCACACACACAACACACACGTCTGTGACGGGTCACGATACTCAACTGCTGCACAAAAACGTCAGAACCTTCAGAAAGACTTCAGAGAGGAACCAAGATGAATGCTCTTAATTAACAATTTGTTAATTGCATGAGAGGTAAACATAATGGCAAATTAATAGATGCTTCACTGCCAGATAAAACAGGCCTATAAACAACAATGGGAATCATAAGGAGTTTAACAATCTAGTTCTGACTGTTTAATGCTTCCATCGATTCTTTTACTACTTTTGTGATTACATCTGGAAAAGATGCAATTCCTATTTAACACAGTATTACCAAATGAGGAGGTCATTACAAAAGTGTGTTTACAAACGCTGTAAAACAACGTCACAGTCTTACCTGCATGAGCGTGTAGTAAATGCCTGCCAGACCATGAGCCGCTCCTACATACTGTTTCTTATGCCACTCGTACAGCAGCGGGCAGCGCTCGGTTTTCTTCTCCTCTTTAGACAAATTCTTCCCCGACTCCAAAATAGTCGTCGCCACCTCGGAGGAACAGAGAGCACACTGGGATTAGATAATAGTCTTGTTATGGATCAAAGTGTCGGTCAATTTCCAGTAATCAGCACAGCGGTACAGCAAAGGTTAAAGAACTGATTAAAATACACTGTCAGCAAATGCAAAGTAATCAAATGACTGCACTGCAGCAGTGCCACTGTGAAACACAACACAACTATTAAAAAGGCTGCAAATCTCACATTTGGACTATTAAAGGTGCCAGCAAAGACTATCACTAGCACAACAATGAAAACCATGAACTCCTGCATGGAAAAGGGTCGTGCATGGATTCTTTATTTCTCCTTTTCAACAGATAAAATAACACGAGGCACGGCTGTACGGTGCGACTACGAAAAAATATTTAGGAGCAGCAGTGCGACTGACGTGATCGGCATATTTGTGTTTGTGCTGAGGAGAGATTCAAAGGTTTCTACATGTTTTTGCAACATTCAGTAATGTATCTCAGACATATCTCACCAATCCTTTCATAAATAAAGTGTAGGGAGAGTGTGAATAAGAGTTTGATTGTGCAGTATTCATTCATTGTAATGGAACTTTGTGAGATCGTGATGAACTAAAATGAGTGACAGCTTTTAATGATTTTTAAGAGAGTTTGTAAATGAGATACTGATTTAATACAACAGTTCAATAAAGAAGAAGTTAATAAGTGACTTACATTGTCTGATATAACACTATTGCCTGATTTTGCTCTATTTCATCACAACTGAGCCGCTGTGCATCTCCATTCAAACACAGCGCTGTTTTGTTTGTGAATGAACTTTTTTTTTAAACCAATCTAGTGAGTCAATGATTTAATTTCCCATTCATAAACACAGTCACTTGCTTTATTCCTGAATGAATCAGCTGTTCAAATGAATCAAGTGAATGAATGATTCAGTAATTAAAATCAGTGACTTGCTGCCACCTACTGGCAGTTTTAGTTTCATTATGAAAGTATCTTTTCAGTTATTTAAATCATTTAATATTTATAGATTCAAAATTTTATATTTAAAACATTAATCTCAACATCATTTATGAATTTGATTGCACTTATGCCACCTCTGAGCCTCATTAAACATCTGAAAATACACCTACAAGACACTCTTGTGTTCTTCTGTGCACCTCTGTAGTACTAATTAATTTTGTTAATACTGATTTCCTTTTTTTTTTGTTAACTTATTCTACTTGTTTTTTATTCTGTTGTATATATATATATATATATATATATATATATATATATATATATATATATATATTTATATTTATATTTATATTTATATATATATATATATATATATATATATATATATTTTTTTTTTTTTTTTTTTTTTTTTTTTTAATTTGACAAAAGATGACATACTTTTAATGAAGTTAAACAAAGAAAACAAAATTCCCCTATAAGTCACTTTAAGGAGTCAAATATCAGATTGTAATGGGAAGGCTATTTTTTGATTATTCATTAGAAGATGCTCCTAAAATTTTGACTGTGCTCCTAAACTTTTTAAGTTAGAAGCACAAGTGCCCCTAAATAGAAAAGTAATCACAGAGCCATGTGAGGGCAAGTTTGTTATTTTTGTGTGAACTATATCTTTAAAAACGCACACTGTGAGATTTGCAAATGTTAAACACAAACATATATTTGACCCACAAATCACTCACAAATGTACTTGTACACCTTCATTAGTAGTACTATTCAATGTAACGCATGTATGGTATATGTAAGGTACATGTGTAAGATGTGTGTAATGTGCATTAACCTCAAATTTACTGCTGTTTGTTTACTAAATTTAACAAAAACACGGATCAAAGATTCAAATCAAAACCAGACTGAAAAAAAGTAAAAAAAAAAAAAAAAAAAATCCTCAAAAACCCTAACAAAACAAAGCACCAAACCAAAAACCAAAAAAGGCAACCAAACAAAAGCCTAAATTAAAGACCCTAAATCAAAAACACAACAAAAATGAACATCTAAATCAAAAACCAGCTAAACAAAAACAAACGTACCCATTAAAAGGTTTCAGTTGTGTCTGGCAAACCTTTTTGAACAGTGCAAATGAAATGAAATGAAAAGAAATGCCACCCACAGCTTTCTGAATCTCATTCTGTGCAGTTCAAAGACAGAGACACACACTGCCCACTACAGTACGCATGACGGATGGGATTGGACACGACACACGGCTCTCCTGAGAGTCCAGCGCCACCAGCGCTGAAAGATTAACCTGTAAAAAAGCTGCGTCATCTGGGAGCACTGCAGCGACAGACCCACAAATAAATGTGCTTAGTCATGAAGCTGAAGACGACAGATCAACTAGGAAGTGATAGATAGAGGGAGAAGACTGCAATAAAGAGGAGAGATGAGAGCAGTTACAAACAGATTCAAAACCTGATTCTGAGTAATTGCATTTGCAGTTAATGTCACCGAGGCTATTTCAGGCAATGGACCAGAATACTGGGCGATGTGCATTCAGAACAGGCTATAGATTTACCCAGGGATCAGAATGACCTACGGTCAGCAATAGTTTAGGCGGAATCTGTCTCTCTCTCTCTCTCTTTCTGTGAAACTGCCCCGTCACCAGAAGAGAGTCGACTGCAGCCGGAGAGATTCCCTGGAGAACAGACTGTGTGCTTCCGAACATACAGCCGATCTATAATCACAGCCCCGACACTACAGGTACATCAACAGCAGATCATACCGTTCACGATACACTCACATATACAAAACAACAACATCACTCCCGAACAATCAGAAATAATAAATACTCCCAATCAGAGCCAAGTGAAAAAAGTGGTCTGGTCTGAATCAGGAGAGAAATCTGCACAAATCAAGCACCATTTACAAGCCAAAACAGCTCTAAATAATTATGTGAGACACAACAGGAGATGAACTTTTTCACTGGAGGAAGCGTTATTATGGATTATGGACTCATATTATTTGAGTTAAAAAAAATGTCTTGATGGATTTGTTTCAGCTTTTGTCTTCTGAAGATGTGAACTGATGGACTGGAGTGGTGTGGATTACTTGTGGATTACTGTGATGTTTTTATCAGCTGTTTGGACTCTCATTCTGACGGCACCCATTCACTGCAGAGGATCCGTTGGTGAGACAGTGATGGAATGACACATTTCTACAAATCTGATAAACAAACAAACTCATCTACATCTCAAATGGACTAAGTTTTCGGCAAATTTTCATTTTTAGCTGAACTATTCCTTTTATGAACCCTCCAATGTCTGTACAAATCACATAATAAACTTTTCACCTCCACCTCCTCAGAGCCAGGGTTATATTTTTACCAAAACATTCAGAAATAGTCACTGACTGATTCTAAAAAGCAAAGACTCCAATTTATATATTTTACATCAGGGCTGACAAGTACATTACAAAGTGAAGCAGGATAGAGATATGATAGATGTTGCCTACTGAGATGAAGACTGAATGTCAAAGGAGTCACTGGAGAAGAATCTGCCATCAAACGATCTATTTTCAGATGCGATCAACCATAAAAAATGCACTGCAGAGAATAAAAAGACTATTACTGTATGCGTCATCTGCATTTACTACGCTATAAAGACAGTTATTATTCACAAAAAGTTATTCTGCATCTTTGTGTCCAAAATGTAATCAAAAATGTTGTTTCATGTTTCATGAAGTTATGATAATTTATTATAAACACAATATCACATGAGTATGAATTCTGCTGTACTCAATATTAGCATGTAGGGAATGTAAAAATAAATGAAAGTATACTTAGTATACTTTATTAAGATATGTATTCATATATTTATTACATGAAGTATAATTAGATAAAGGATATAATAAATAATTAATAAATACATATAACTATCTAGTTTCATTAGACCTATGGTTTATAGTAAATCAGTTGGACACTTGATAGCTTTTTGTACATACCACAACATATACTAAAACATGTTTTAATTTTTTGGGGGGTTTTTTCCCCCTTTTTAATTTTTCTGTTTCTATTTTTCTGACTCCGTTAGTAATTAAAAAAAAAATAAAAATAAACAAAAAAAATCATGAAACTTGCACAATACAAGAAGTTAATAACATTTTGACCAAAAAAAAAAAAAAAAAAATTTTTAGGGCCTTATGAATAATGTTTAATTAGTAACATTAGTTAACTTATGAACTTAGAATGAACAATACTTCTACAGCATTTATTAATCTTAGTTAATGTTAATGTCAGCATTTACTAATGCATTATTAAAATCACAAGTTGTGTTTGTTAACATTAGTTAATGCGAACTAAAATGAACTAACAATGAACAACTGTATTTCTATTAACATTAACAAAGATTAATAAAAAGTATAATAAATGTATTGTTCATTGTTAGTTCATGTTAGTTAATGCATTAACTAATGTTAACAAATGACACCTTATTGTAAAGTGTTACCGTTTAATTTTTCCTAAATTCTATGTGTTACATTTTAATTTTTCTGGATTCCATTTTACTATTTAATTAAATATTAATAATCCAAAAAAACATGATTTGGATTTGTTAATCCACAAACTGCCAGATTCTGACATGCTGTGTTATAATACGTTTCCCGCATCACAAAAATCATAGGGCCCTAATATTGTGTAAAGCCTACTTTTTTCAATTAAAAGCAATGTTTTTGTTTGATTTTTTTTGTGATTATCAACTAACTGCAGTATTTGTAATAGTTTTATTGAGGGATATACAGTATGATACTGCAAACTCACACTGCAGCACATCTATTAGTGTACATCTAGGTGTCTATATGTTTTAACACAGAATCCAGGTCTCAGTCATCTCTCCATGCTGGGATGGTTCTGATCGGCTGCTAGCGAAGAGACCTGCTCTAAAAATAGCCAGAGACGGCTATGAGGAGGAGAATGTGTGTCCTGTATTATTTGTGCGTGACTGCAGCACAGATTGTACGGGTCCAGGAACAGCTCCTCTCACACAGAATCACAGAATCAGTTCTGTGGATCCGTCCCGATCGCATCAGACACTCCAGACCTACTGTTTCCTGCAGCTTTAATAACCATAAATCCTCCTCATGCCAGATTCAAGTCAATGGGAGCTTTAACGTTGCATAATTACTGTGGCAAACATGCCATACAAAAGCATTACTCTCCTTCATCTCGCTGCTCTCGTCTTCCCACATACGCTGGGAAGCTGGACGCCGGCCAGCACACAGACACTATAATGTATGATGTACAGTAAAGCAGCCCACCAGAGGCTAAACATTTACAGTGCAGGTCAGTGGATTAATGCATCTGCTGCAGACACACACACACACACACACTCCAGAAGATCAGCACTTTTATCAATGGATGTACTGTAATGTATTTTTTATCAATGCCAAGTTTTACTGCCTGTTTATGTATGAATGCAAACCAATTCTGATTATGAATATCATGACAGCCACCTTGGCGACGATGGTCTCGTCCACCGTGTCCGGCCCGATCTCTTTGTTGACGTAGAGCAGGGCGTAGAGGTATCCGGCCCGTCCGTACAGGAGCTCATCGGGAATGTCTGAGTCTGGACTGAGCACCGAACGCTGGAGCTGGAGCAATCTGAAAAAACAGGAGAACAAGATCAAACCACACGGAAAAAGTCTGGACGTCTATTCGTTTTCTGAACAGCATTTATTGTAGGATCGTTCATGCTCTTAATTCCTCTGGTATCGATGCATCTGCGTTTCACTCCTTGTAACTGACAGAACATATATGTTTAGATGTATTTATGTACGTGTATGTATGTATTTTAATGTATGGTATTATTGTTGATGAGCTCATCAAGCAAATTCCAAACAACTAGGTTGTTATGGCAATAAATATATAGATAGATGAATAGATAAATATATAACACGATGAAGACGTGTTATAATCTCTGCAGTACAATACTGACTGCTGCGAACAGAATAGAAAAATATATAAACATTTACCAAACACGTGTTAAATACAACAGCCATAACGTTTCCAGGTGTTGCTACAATAAGACCTTAAAAATATATGATTTAAAATAACTAGATAAGAAGAATGATTCAGTTTATTTAATCTTTCAAATCTCAAATCATTTTTCACAATGTATTCATTTAATTTTATTTGTTTTTCCAGACATTTTATATCTATTTTAATATATATATATGAAGTATGAAATAGTCAATGACAATATAATGTAATCTTGATTAAATAAACAGTTAATAAGATAATGGTACATTTATATAAATATCATTCCAGCAATCATTTTTGATTAATTTCACAGTACAAATTTAGTTTTTTTTTTTTCTCCTAAAGTAATGGCAGATCAATTGTGGAATATATTCTGTTCGTCTTAGTAATCAGTACTGAATCACAAACTTTTTACAGATTTTTTTTTCTTATTTGTATAAAAAAAAGAAGTCTCTTCTGATCATCAAGCCTGCATTTATTTGACCAAAATATACAACAAAAATACATTAAAAACAGTGAAATATTAATAAAATTTAAAATGGATGTTTTCTATGTGAATATCTGTTAAACTGTAATTTATTTCTGTGATGCGCAGCTGAATTTTCAGCATCATTACTCCAGTCTTCAGTGTCACATGATCCTTCAGAAATCATTCTAATATGCTGATTTGCTGCTCAACAAACATTTATGATTATTAGCATTTCTGATTATTATGTTGAAAACGTGTTGCTGCACAATATTTTTGTGGAAACCATCACATGTTTTATTATTCAGGATTCATAGATGAATAGAAAGTTCAGAAAAACAGCATTTATTTGAATTAGAAATCTTTGGCAATATTATACATGTCTTTACTGTCACTATCGATCAATTTAAATAAATTTATTTTAAAAAAGAAAAATTGCCGACCCTAAACTTTGGCATTGTATTATATATATATATCTGCATTATATCAAGCACCCTACTCTCTAGGTAGCTTAATCTAAATATTAAAAAATATACACAAATCAGTTTAATATAATTAGAGCATAATGTAGTATTTCTTTTTTTTTTTTTTTTGTTTAATTTAAACCAGTGTTTGAACAAGGCACTGAACTGAGAGCACAATACGGGCAGGGCTGGATGAGGGTTTACAGGATATGCAATCAGGCTCATGCTGAGAGCTGCTGTGGAGCAGACGATCTATCAGACGAATGAGTACAGAGAGCACAGCACGGCATTGCTGAATAACACACACACACACACACACACACACACGCTCCCCACAGACGCACTACAGCGAGAGCGTTCCACTACAACACACGCATTTGTTTCCCACACGCAGAAACGCCTCAGAGGAGCAAAGCCAATTTCCACCTCCAGCTCTTCGATCAAATCAGAATCTGTTCTCCTCACCGCTATTCTGCCAACAGATGAAGCGCATGGAAGAGTGCAGGACAAACTCTAGTGCCTTTGGGTTTTTCAGTGGCCTTCTAGAAATAACAGTGCCTCACATAATACAATTTAGTGACAGCAAATCAAATGGCAATCTGGTTAAATTAGATACCGATTTTTAGGGATGTTAATTTAGTGCATTAAAGGAGAAGTTCACTTCCAGATCAAAAATGTACAGATAATGTACTCACCCCCTTGTCATCCAAGATGTTCATGCCTTTCTTTCTTTAGTTGTCTTTTGAGGAAAACATTTGAGGAATTATCTCCATATAGTGGACTTCAATGGTGTTGTGAGTTTGAACTTCCAAAATGCAGTTTAAATGCGGCTTCAAACGATCCCAGACAAGAAAGAAGGGTCTTATCTAGTGAAATCATTGGTCACTGTCGAAAACAAATTGACAATTTATATACTTTTTAACCTCAAATGCTCATCCTGTCTAGCTCATCTTCCAATCATTTTGCTAGATAAGATCCTTCTTCCTCGGCTGGGATTGTTTAGAGCCCTTTGAAGCCGCATTTAAACTGCATTTTGGAAGTTCAAACTCGGGGCACCATATCAGTCCATTATATGGAGAAAAATCCTGAAATGTTTTCCTCAAAAAAACAATTTCTTTACGACTGAAGAAAGAAAGACATGAACATCTTGGATGACGAGGGGGTGAGTACACTATCTGCAATGTTTTGTTCTGGAGTGAACTTTTTCTTTAATTTAGTATTATACAAAAAAATAACTAAATATGCATTATAAATAGTAGCTTTTAACATTGCATACATAATGAAAATAAATGGTTATTAATGTTTTTTCAGTGAATAATAAAACATGATTTTAATCATGATTTTTTTTTTTTAAAAAAAATGAAATGATACTCTCAGTAAGAGACTAAAAGCACCAGTAGGTCGTGGGGAATCACTGTCATAATAAATCATTCATTCAAACAACTCACTTAAACAGCTGATTCATTCAGAAACACAGCAAATGTCTTAATAAGTGAGTCACTGAATCACAGACTATCTATGTTAATCAGAGACACTCAACAGTTCTGCTGCGGCTTTGACTAAACAAAAAGTAAAGGTTGAGTTAAAAAATAGAAAATAGTTTTAGTAAACTGTTACAGCACTCTTGCTGGTGTGATATTGCTCAACTATATTATATGATATAAATATAAAAGGGTGATTTTTTTGCCCTCATATCTTGAATTTTGGGCTCACATAACTGCATTCAGATAGACCTCATCATGCAGTGCATATCTATGACACATATATATGCACATGCATATATTTTTAAATCAAATCAATTTTGAGATTTTATATCTTTTTGAATTTTATGAAAGAGATTCCACAGGGCTCTGTATTTGGTCCACAACACTTTCAAACACAATGCTGTACGCTACTCAGTATCAGTGTTTCTGTATGTTAGTAAAACAACCGTTTGCCCAATGAAGCAAAGTCATTCTGCATCATGATCATCAGACACTGCATCAATGGAAGATGATGGACAGGTCTGGACGGGGCGCTGCGTTAAATGCCTTAATCAGTTTAACATGTTACTTAGTCCATATTTAATTGCACCAAATTAACATGTTAAATTATCAACCAGTTAAAAATATTAGCACATGTAATCATGACCCCTGACTGTAATGGTGGATTTTGGGTTCATTCAAGTTTTGCGTACCACTTTTTTTTTTTTTTTTGCAAAACTAAGCTACTTTCCCCAACCACATGTCCAGAGAGCAGGCAGTGGAAGCAACCAGAGGAAGCGAAAGAGGAAAGGGAGTTTGGTTCTTACTTCGTGAGGCACTCCTGGGACTCGGCCTGGTTTTTTAAGTGGTGGTGAACGACCGCGCCTACGGCCAGAGGCCCGGCGTCTCCGCACAAGAAGGTGACGCGCCGTCCGTTCAGGTTCCTCAGGGTACGTTTAACGTAATCCAGAGCCCGCTGCAGATGCGAGGCTTCCTGCGTCACTCGATAAAGCTGCAGGTACAGCAGGGCTATGCCTGCGAATGACAATCACCTTTCACAGCATTGGGACTCCTGCGTTTACTACAGCATATCCAAAACATGCAACTAATCCGACTTTAGCATTTATTTTGGAAAGTTCTGCTAAAATTCTCCTAAATTAAGCCACTTAATTCAAATATATTAAAATATTTCCCAGGGTTCAATGGTAGAGCTTGACAAAAGTGGTCAATACTAAAATTTGATCATTGAAACAAACAGAATGAGATGGTTTTCTTATCTTCCTTATGCAATATGATCCAAATTACATTACTTTCTCTAAGAATTTGAAAGGAATGTTTATTTTTTTAACAGGGGAAAACCAGGCAGTAACAGCAATGCATGCAATGAACTCTTCTATTGCACACAAAAAAAGTAATAGCACACCAATTTGTGCAAATAAAGCCCATGAAGTCCTTTATATTAACGGTTTGGTATTCACCTGTCCAGCCTGTGTATGTAGAAAAATCGTGAGGATCTGCAGTCTTCAGTCCCTCCTCCATCTGTTGGAGAAGGTCTTTGATCTTGCTTTGCAGTTTCTTCTGAAAGGCATCACTGATCTATTGAAGAAGAAAAAAAAAAGAGAGAGAGTTTGTAAGCAAGCTTCCAAGTTTTACTAATGAGTTCACATAAAGAGACACTGGCACTGAGTAACGTACAGCATTGTGATGAAAATGCTGTGGAACAAATACAGAGCCCTGCGGAATCTCCATCATAACATATGAAATATAAGCATATCAAAACAAATCAAATCTCAAAATGGATTTGATTTAAAAATATGCATGTGCACACCCACGTGTCATAGACGCACATCTAAACTTTAAAAGTAACCCATACTTCAGAGACTTCTTGGCCCTGCAATGCAAATTCTCCACTGATTATATTACACAGAGTCATTTCACAAATATTTGACAATAAAGTCTCAGAGAGAAGAGCTAATTGTGTACCGAATCGGCTGTCATGTGTGATTTGCTGACAATGGTACAAAGGGGAATGTGGCACCCCGGGATGCTGGTGTTCACCCTGATACAAAGAGCACATTTGAACACAGAAGAAAATAGGGTCCTTTTATTCAGACCGTTTACTGCCACAGGGGAAAATTCATAATGTGTATTGCTATTTCTGAAGGTCTGAGTTCAATAGCTCAGGAACCTTGGGCACGGAAGAGTGAAGGTGGATCGAATCCAGAGTTATTTCTTTCTCCTGCAGCAGTGAGTCTGTGAGCCGAATCCTAATGAGGAGCAAACCTCACCTACAACAGGACACACACCTATAACAAGCAACCCTGACATACACAATCTGAATAGAAGAAGTAAGGAGTAATTGTGGGTAAAATAATCCACCGGGGCAGATATTTCAAGCTGTATTTCGCCTACACTTAGTAAAACGCTGAAGTCAGAATATAATACACTTGGCTTTCAGCAAGTCTAGTCATTCATTTATACTAAAACTGAGGACATTTGGAAAATACAGTTTAAAACTATAACGTTTTTTGTCATCTCACAATGTTAGTAAACAAACAAATAATTAATAGCCTAAATTAAGGTATCAGGTAGGTACCAGTGTAACTAAAATTAAAGCTAAAGTTGAAAACATAAAAAAAAATAAATAAATAAATAACATTAACTGATATTTAAAAACAAACTTTTTTTATCTAGTTGCCTAAGCAACAGTTCTCATTTTAATATAGTTTAACTTAAATAATTAAAATAATTAAATAATTAATAATTAAAACTACAACAAATAAAAAATAACTCAACATACTAGCTAAAATTAAAATGTAAAGAGAAAATATTCAAGTAATCACTGATTCACAATTACTAAAAACTATAATAGTAGCTCAATAACACTGACTAGCTACATTCGGACAAAATGTTGGTTTGTAATGTGAAATTCCCAGGGTTGAATGCTTACAAATGGTTGAGCTTACAAATGCAATCAATATTTAAATTTGGGCGTTTAAATTTAAAACACTGAAAGAAGTCCAAATTATGTTACCCTCACAATTTATACTAGAACTTTCCCAAGGATATGTGATGGTGTTTGCCCCATGATGCTCGGGTTTTCTGGGTGGTTGTCAGGATGTTGCTATATGATTGCTAAAGTGTTCTGTGTGGTTTCTAGTGCATTGCAACTCAGTACAATGTTCAGACTGTTTACTTGTGTCTTTTTAGAGCTACAGCAGAATTGAAATTAGTTTCAAATTAACTTTAAACTGATAAACAGGAAAACAAAAAAAAGCTGCTTTAAAACAATTGGTATTGTATAAAGTGCTATATAAATAAAGGTGAAAGAAAAAAGGAAAAATTGTTCTGGTTCTAATACAACAAAAACTGGGAAAAGCCAACTTCAATGCACATATGCAAATTCTATGCATTACATAAAGCAAATATCTGTTACTCAAAAATAACCAAGTGTACTGCAATGAAGAAATTCTGATGCGCTGACACTGCAGAGCATAGAGCCCTGCTGCTGCTGTCTGAACCAAATCAAATAATGAACATGTATTTCTGCAGAGACCACAGCACAGGAATGACTGACAGCTGAGGGGATGGAAACGAGAGACCCTGCTGAACCACAACACGTGTGAAGCGAACCGTCAACCACTGCTGACAATACAAAGAAAATCAGCACAAACCTTCTCATCTTTCCTCCACAATGAAGAAATCAGAAATGTCCATATGTGTCTGACTCCTCAGAGAACAATTAGAATTGCTACAGTACAAAATATTAGCTATACTACAGTGTACAGTGACTGTATCAGTCAGTAATGCCATGATAATCTAAAATACAGCATGGTGCTGAATGGTCGCTGTTGTTGTTTTTTTTTTTTTACATGGCTCTCCTGTTGTCCATGCTAGAGTAGTGCTTTCATAGTGAATGTCCAAATAACCATAGCAACCACAGCATTTGCAATGCAATAAATAGCATTGACAATGCAATAAATAAATAAATACATGTGCTGCACATTTTGCAAGACTACAGTTTTAGTCAAGTCTTTCAGGAAGCCTGTTTCTGCCATGGAATTATAAAAAAAGAAAAAAAAGGAAAAAAAAAAAGGTAATTGCCAAATTTTATAAAATGCAATTCTGATTTTTTTTTTTTTCCTGAGAATTGCAAGATGCAAACTCAGAATTTTTTCCTTGCAGTTTCAAGTTTACATCAATTCTGAGTTTATATTGCGTATGTCAGAATTTTCTTGAGCTCGCATCTCATAATTTTGAATTTAAACCTTGCAGTTTGTGTCTCATAATTTTGACATCTCAATTCTGAGTTTGTATCTTGCAATTCTGACATTACATAATTTCTTGTCTCATCATTTTGATTTGACTTCTTTTTTGTGTAATTCTGAGTTTACATTGTGTCATTTTGATTTTACATCTCATAATTTTGACCTTCTATCTCTTAATTCTGACTTTTCTCATGATTCTAAGTTTACATGTTGGAATTCAAATTTTTTTCTTGTAATTCTAAGTTTATATGTAGCAATTTTTTTCCATCATGGAATAAAAAATAAAAAGCTTGATTTGCAATAAACAACTGTTTTGTCTCCCATTCATTTCTGACTTTTTTTCTGAATCCTGAGTTCATATCTTGCAATTCTGAGAATTGTGAGACAAAAAAAAATTTGAAAAATTGAAAAAAATTTGTTGTGGAAACAAGCTTCCATAAATCTTAAATAAACATAAAAGCAAATGTGAGTTGTGTTGGCCTGTGCAAACGTCACCATTGTGATGCTAGGCTGATGTGGATGGTTGTCAGGGTGTTGTGAGGGTTGCTGGGACGTGTTGAGCACAGCATGGAGTGTTTGTGCTACACGATGAAGCAGATCTAGTCCGTCCCACGTTGAGCTTTAGAGCAGCGGAGCACGCAGCCTGCTCTGTTTGCTCACGAGCCTGAAACACAACACCCAGTGTTTGGAACAGATAAAGGCCGCCTGCGTTTGCAGCACAGAAACAGGCACGATCGGAGGGGGCTTCTGTTTGATGAGCCGCAGTGTGGCGAATCCAGCGCACTGATGTGCAGACGAGCATCAAAATCAAAAGGTTTCATAACAAAACCTTCAAAAAATCTAGTCAGACTGTGGCCCTGTCCCAAACAACACCTGATGTGCGATGCAGACCTGCAGTGTCTGTTTCGTCAGGACATACACTACTAGTCAACAGTTTTTAATCATGAAGATGTTTTAATGTTTCTGAAAAAAAGTGTCTTCTGCTTACCAAGGCTGCATGTATTTGCTCAAAAACACAGTAAAAACAGTAATACTGTGTCAACTTGTTTTGTTTGTTTGTTTTTTAAAGAAATCTTAGTTGCATTATATGCCAATGGTGATGTTTAAATGGGAAAAGCACTTTTTAAGTATATTTTCCCCAAAGTTTGCATGCCTGTAATGCAAGAAATATTACCAATATCCTAATGCCCTTTTAGATCTTGGTTCTTAATAAACTTTTCTTGTGGTACCTTCATTTTTTAGATCCAAATATGATTCAATTCCAGAGATATTGGAATCTCCATATGGTTCCCGGGTTAAACTGTACCCACAAATGTGGGTCACTTTGCATAGAGCACATAATTTTTTTTTTTTTTTAAAGAGCAATGTCTGAAGAAATCATAAGTGCGTTTTATTTCTATCTATCACAACTGCATAAAGTACATCTGTCTAAATGCCATAAACATTTTTTTTTTCAAAGTCTGCATCTAAAAGATATTAAAGATATATTAATATCCTTTTAGATTTTCCTTTGTAATCTTCATTTTTAAAGTCAACAGATTTCACTAACAGAGCTAATCTCTGGTTAAAAATAGCATAAATGATGCTGCCATCTTTGTAAAGTCATTTTATCCTCCTGTAATTTGGCTCTGAATCTCAGATTAAAATTGTCATTTTCACCCCCTCTACAAAATAGTGGATTACTCAGTAAATATATATGTGACATTTAATTTTTTATTGCTTCTATTACTTCTTCTTTCAGGGAAAAAAAAAAAAAAAAATTATATATATATATATATATATATATATATATATATATATATATATATATATATATATATATATATATATATATATATATATATATACACACACACTACCGTTCAAAAGTTTGGGGTCAGTAAGACTTGTAATAGTCTTTAAAGTAGTCTCTTATGCTCATCAAGGCTGCATTTTTTTGATTAAAAATATAGAAAAAAAAAAAACAGTAATATTGCAAAATGTTTTTACAATATAAAATAATGTTTTTTATTTTAACATACTTTAAAATAGAATTTATTCCTGTGATGAAAAGCTGAATTTTTATCAGCTGTTACTCCAGTCTTAAGTGTCACATGATCCTTCAGAAATCATTCTAATATGCGGATTTATTATTAGAATGATCAATGTTGGATAATATCAACAGTTGTGCTGCCAAATATTTTTTGGAACCTGTCATTTTTTTTTTTTCAGGATTCTTTCATGAATAACAAGTTTAAAAAGTACAGTGTTTATTCAAAATATAAATATTTTATAACAATGTAAATTATTTATTATTAACTTTTAATAAACTTTTAATTATTAACTTAATACATCCTTGGTGAATAAAAGTATTAATTTCTTAAAAAAAAAAAAAAACAATAAAAATGTACTGACTCCAAACTTTTGAACGGTAGTGTGTGTGTATATATATATATATATATATATATATATATATATATATATATATATATATATATATATATATATATATATATATATTAACAAAATCATAAATTTGAGCAGGAGTCCTGTTCATTTAAGATAGAATCTGTTTTTAAAATTATAAATGTCTTTATTGTCTCTTTTGATTAATTTAATGAATCACTGCTTAATTAAACTAGTCATGTTCCCAAAAGAAAATCTTACTGAGCCCAAACCTCTGTACAGTAGTGTATACAGACTACTAAAGCACAATATTTGCTGGCAAAGCCTTGAACGAAACAAAATACTCAATAAAAGACTCCGATGTCCTGTGGTTTATATGTATTAAGCCTAAACTCTAAGTAACAGAAACAAAACATTCCATTAAAACTGTTAAAAAAAAAAAAATGTGTACAACAATGAACCATCATAATCATATAACAAACTATATAAACATGACAGCTCTCATTTTTCATGAGTAGAACTTTTTTAATGCCATAAACCATCCACTCTCGTCTGAAATGTCCTACTTTCATGATCCAGTGAGGATATTCCTCAAAATGTTCCATCGCTCGTCTGAAAATCTTAAGTGAAGATCTGGAGTCAAAGCTGATAAACTGGGCCTAAGAGTTCAATTAAACCAGATGGATTAAAGCACAACTAATCCCTGATCATGATGAAGGATCAACAGTCAACAAAACCTGAACACAGCTGTCATATCATTCTGGGAAATACTGATAAAGACAGAAGGCTAATTGTCTCACTGAAGTGTTTATACTATTACAGTAGACTAAGGTTGTGTGATTTTGTAAATGTTTTTGAAAGGAGTCTCTTCTGCTCACCAAACTGCATTTATTTTATCAAAATTATAGTAAAAACAGTGAAATATTATTACAATCTAAATCAGCTGTTCTCTATGTGAATATCTGTTAAACTGTAATTTATTTCTGTGATCCGCAGCTGAATTTTCAGCATCATTACTCCAGTCTTCAGTGTCACATGATCCTTCAGAAATCATTCTAATATGCTGATTTGCTGCTCAACAAACATTTCTGATCATTAGCAATGTTGGAAACAATTGTGCTGCCCAATATTTTTGCAGAAACTGTCATACATTTGAATAGAAAGTTCAAACGAACAGTATTTATTTGAAACAGAAATCTTCTGTAATATTATAAATGCCTTTACTCCCATTTTTGAGCAATTCAATGTATCCTTAATGAATAAAAATATTAATTTATTTATTTAAAAAAAAAAAAAAAAAACATCAGACTCCAAATCTTTGAGCGGTATTGTTTTTTTTAACAGACAGCCATATTTGTAAACTATGAAAATCCATTAAAACATGAATTATTAATTATTTACCAATACTCATGAATTATTAAACCAATGGCATACTTTCTATCACACTCAATCATTTGGCTTTGAATAGTGTCACAGTGCTTAGTGACTAAGGAGAAAGCATTTTCAATAAAGCACATACTTGAACTACAGAGCATGCTTTGTGTAAAGAAACTCAAAGTAAATATCACTAGCAAACAGAGCATTTATTTTATTACATTAAAATTAAGCTGTAATTTTGCCACAGTATTAATTGTGTAATACTGAATTAAATAATTTTAATTAAATTAAATTTAAATTGTTTATAACTATAATGTTTTAAGTGACGTTAAATTAAATAAATTAAATATTATGAATATTTTGAATATACTGTATAAAATACTAGCTACGGAATTAGCTATGACTTTTGGAAGAAAGCGACAGTATTTTCCTGTGATGCACGTATGACTAAAGGAAATAAACTAACAGTTAATGAGGCTGTGAAAGTGTGTTTCCAGATCAGATCATTAAATGAGGAATTAAACGCCCACCTGTATCTGGGTTAGAATGACTATTTTTAGCTGCTTGAAAGGCCAGACCTGAATTATCCAAAAAAAAAAAAAAAAGTACGAGTGCATATTGAAAATCAGACACTGACTAAAGTGTATTATCAGGCGGAGCTTCTGCTGATGAACAAGTGTGTTTGTAAACAGAAGAACACCGAACAGACTGACAGCAGCTAGCATGCTATGCTACAAACAAACGTTAAACGCGGCAAATAACGGAATCACAAACCTTTCCGTTGGCATCAAAGGGCTCGTTCCCGCCGCTGTCTTCTGCTGAATTTGATGACACCGACAGACCCTGGTCCCAGTCCGGGAACGGGTTGATGAAGCTGCGCTCCTCCATCTCTGACTCGGAGCCCGTGACGAGCTTCAGCCGCTTCGACATGTTCTCGCCCATCGCGACGGCGGCCCGCCAGGGACACACGCGCTCACTACGGCTGCTGGAGCAGAAACGCGTTTCGCTTTTGTCGTCCGGACTGAGCTGGTCCTGATGCTGATAGTGATGATGATGATGATGCTGGGTGAGGCTACTGGTGAAGGTCAGGAGTCACTCCTTACAAAAAAAATATGAGGGCATACTTTAACAGAACGTCAATTAGAAAATCATATATACTGCATTTATTTGATCAAAACCAGTAAAAAATGTGAAATATTATTACATTGTAAAACAACTGTTTTCTATGTGAATATCTGTTAAAATGTAATTTATTTCTGTGATGCGCAGCTGAATTTTCAGCATCATTACTCCAGTCTTCAGTGTCACATGATCCTTCAGAAATCATTCTAATATGCTGATTTGCTGCTCAACAAACATTTATGATTATTAGCAATGTTGAAAACAGCTGTGCTGCCCTACTTTTTTTTTTTAGGATTTTTTTTATGAATAAAATATGTCTCCACATGTTTATTATCAGTTATAGAAGTGTTTTGTGCTACATTTAATGTTCTTTAGTTCATATCTATGGCATGTGTGCTGTTTGATGCTATTTTATTACTGGTTTCTGTATGTTATCAATCACCACAGTTGCTGATGAGGCCAGTTTCGGAGGCATCATGTTGGCCTTCTATTGAAAATGAGAATTGAACTCGAAGATTTTATTATTTAATGCAATATATACTTGAAATGGTGTCAAAACGTTGTAGAAGCAATTTTCACTCAGACATGTCAAAAAATCACAAACAGTTAAAAGGAACGCTTTTTCAACTACTTTAATTCAATTGCTGATAAAGAAAATTGTTATAATATATATTTTATGTCACATAAAATAGTAAAAATAAGGTACTGTTTAAAGGAAAATGGCTGGACGCAAAGGTGTTACGATATGATGAAAATATTTTAGATGTACTTCTAAGGTAAAATATTAATTTGCCGCACTCTCAGCTCATTTTACGTAAATAAACACGTATTAATAGCTGCAGCTGGTCGGTATTATTAACATTGTATGATTCATGACATACGAGCTGAGTCCCATCGAAATGCTTGTAAGATCACGGTAAAGTTTGATGATGATGATGATGAAGATGATTCAGTAAACAAAAGCAGTGAACGATCGTGCAGGTTACATCGCTGAATGCGAGAGTCGACATTTACACGACAGCATCATCTCATTGATAAGGAGTGAACACACACACACACACACACACACACGAGCGATCGAGCACTTACATGCTTCCATTCAGGTCCAGTGCAAAATCACGGAGCGGCGCGGAGCTGCTTTCAGTCGTGGAGAATATCCTCAGCCCGAGCACTTTTCATTCAGCATCCTCCAGAAGAAGCGATCGATGCGATCTGATCAATTAAAGCCGGTCTGGATGCGGCGGAAGCGCTCCTTTTCTTCCTCATTTCCGGGCTTTGACTTTCCCTTCTCACACACGCGCGCGGACTGGACGGAGATCCGGCGGGTGACACCACAGCAGATGATGAAGGTGATGATGATGATGATGATGAGGATGTGTCTGCCTCTATGGATGGCAGATGGCGATTTCGCTCCTCCATCCAGGATTATTCGCCAATCCATAAAGCTCTTCAGGCTCGTGCTCTCTCTCTCATTTACATAGGATGAACTATAAGTGCTGTAGATTGACTAAGCCATGACAAAATCTTAATACACTTAGCCTCTCTCTCTCTCTTTTTTTTTTTTTTTTTTTTTTTTTTGTTGTTGTTGTAATGATGCAGCCCAAATATAAATGCATCAAAACCATATTAATTATACAAAAGTTAATCCCTCAGATGTTATTGCACTGGGTGTTGAACAGTACTGGGACATTTCACTGCAGGGTTCAGACTGTAGTATGTGAGTGCTTTGGAGAGAAAGTGCACAGAATTAAAGGTCCACGAAATGATTTTTGCCAAACAATGTTGACATTTGAAAGCACCCAAACAAACACAGCCAACAGCCCAATAGGACCTCGCTCCTATTTTGATATCTCCGCCCACAATCACACTCACATACACAACTCTGACATAACAACGATCGTGAAAACAAGCGAACGTGGCACACAAGCATATTCAAACAAAAGCTAGCACAGATAAGTTGTGTGAAACAATGCAAAATCAACATTACTCGTCTATAAAAAAGACACAACGCAACATTGGAAAGCCGCTCCGATATTTACGTGGGTCCTACCTCTTGCCTGATCATAACTCTTCTTTTTCATTTTTTTGTTCCTCCAATATTTTTCTCTTTTTATCTTCCATGTCTGTAGTTTATCTGCAAATATCCTTCCTGTGCACTCAAATGTGCGCTCTCTTCTCTCTATCATTACAAGACACGCCCCTTACTGTTGATTGGCTACGAGTGTGTTTTGAGATTCGGTCTAACAATGCAATCAAAAGCGTTTTTAAAGTGCTCCTATTATGCCTTTTCAAATATGTCCTTTCATGCAGTGTGTCATGTAGCTGCATGTGAATATAAACTATCTGCAAAGTTGTGAAGCCGACAGTACACGATAAATAAAGTTACTGTCTATCAAAAAAAAGAGTCGGTTCACAATCGCCTGAACGAGTCGTCAGGAATTCAAATCTTTTTCTGTTATGGCCACACGTCACGAAGTAACACATTTGCATAATGTCCGCCCACGTTCTACGTTGCGAACAACTTGCCCGCCCACAAACACAGTAAAATCTCCATGTGGTTTACGTCACGTTGAGAAGACGCTGTATCCTAAGTACAATGCGGGATTGACCAAAGACTTGCTCTTAAAAGATGGATCAGTGCCCACTTTATTTGGACCGGCTTGCTCCTCCGAACCTCTAACTGTAACTTGTATTTTCTAGCGATCGTTCAAAATCGTCCTATATAGCTCATGGGGGTGAGTAAATTATCAGGACATTTTTATTCCGAAAGTGGAGTAATCCTTTAAAACTTGTTGCTCTCATGTGACATTACTCTGTATCATGCAAAATACCCATTTAGTTGTGTGTGTGTGTGTGTGTGTGTGTGTGTGTGTGTGTGTGTGTGTGTGTTGTGTTGTGTTCGCTCCGCGCTGCTCGTCGGTCTCTGTCTAACCGACTGACAGCTTTATCTGTTCACTCGCTATTGTCTAGAAATGAGTCGATGAATAGTGAATGTTTGTCGTTGTTATTTACTTGAAGTTCTGATAAAGAACAGAACAATACGTTGGTGTACAAGCTGCAGTGCTTTATCAATATGTTTCTGCGTTGGGTTGACGCATATACTATGGCTGTTTGGGTGTTGTTTACCACCGAGTTGTGGGCTAGAGTAACAGTGATGGGTGTTCCGTGTTTGAAATTCGCTGCACGCAGGAACGTTAAACCAATCACAAAAGACTGGGTCATCGGACCAATCACCACAGATTTGTGTCACGCGAAGCAGTGGTTTGGAGTCGTTGAGCAAATAAGGTAAAAATAAATGCATATTATAAGACAATAAAAGTGTCCTTGCATGCATGTCAACTTGTTGTTGAGGACACCCAAAACCAAAATATGAACCTTTTATAATCCATAATAGGGGCACTTTAAAAAAAATGCTTTGTGCAACTTTAAAGGAGAAGTCCACTTCCAGAACAAAGATTCACAGATAATGTACTCACCCCCTTGTCATCCAAGATGTTCATGACTTTCTTTCTTCAGTCGTAAAGAAATTATGTTTTTTGAGGAAAACATTTCAGGATTTTTCTCCATATAATGGACTGATATGGTGCCCCGAGTTTGAACTTCCAAAATACAGTTTAAATGCGGCTTCAAACGATCCCAAATATGGTTGTAAACGATCCCAGCTGAGGAAGAAGGGTCTTATCTAGCGAAACGATCGGTTATTTTCATAAATATAATACAATTTATGTATTTTTTAATGTCAAACACTCATCTTGTCTTACTCTGCCTGAACTTTTTTTTTCCAGTTCATGTCAGTTAGTGTATGTCGAAAAACTCCCATCTCATGTTCTCCTCAACTTCAAAATGGTCCTATATCACTCTTTTACCTTTTTTGTTAAGGGTGTTTGATCTTCTTTGCATGTTCACTTTGCAAACACTGGGTCGGTGCTTCTGCAGTGATGTAGGATGATTTTGAAATGATTTTTGAAGTTGAGGGAGAAAATATGATTGGAGTTTTTCGACATACCCTAACTGTCTTGAGCCAGAATACACAGAGTTCAGAGAGAGCAAGACAAGACGAGTGTTTGACATTAAAAAGTATTTACATTTTTTTTAAATGAAAATGACCGATCGTTTTGCTAGATAAGACCCTTCTTCCTCAGCTGGGATCGTTTACAACCGCATTTGGCATTTTGGAAGTTCAATCTCGGGGCACCATATCAGTCCATTATATGGAGAAAAATGCTGAAATGTTTTCCTCAAAAAACATAATTTCTTTACAACTGAAGAAAGAAAGTCATGAACATCTTGGATGACAAGGGGGTGAGAACATTATCTGTGAATCTTTGTTTTGGAAGTGGACTTCTCCTTTAAGTGCAGAGCGAACTGTTGAAGGTTGTGCATTTGTTTCACTCACTCTACATTCCCTCTGAACGGATTTTAATAGAAGCAGGTTTCTGGGAAAAAAATGTTAAACGGATCTTTTGACGCAATTCTGACTTTTTTTTCTCAAAATTCAGAGTTTGTATCTCACAGTTCATTTTTTTATAAAAGCCCATTTACACCACGGAATAAAAAAAGCTAACTGCATTTTTTTTTATCTCACAATTTTAATTTATCTGTCAATTCTGAGAAAAAAGAAATATTTCAAAATATTTTTATATTTTGAAATTTCGAAATATTTTATATTTCAAAATTCAGAGAACCTAAGAATAGTCTGAAATGTAAAAAATATAAATGAATAAAAACAAAACAGTGAGATAAAAAGGTTGCAGTTACCTTTTTTATTTTTTCAGTCTGTGTCAGAAACAGGCTTCCATTGGTTTCTTTGCTAACTGAAGGCAGCGAATGGAAAACCCGGAGCGCCGCTGGAGCGGAGTGAGGGTCAGTCTCTGTGACTCCGCTCCACTGCTCCAGACCGGCTCTCAGTCTGTGTGCTGATTGGTATCATGCAGAGCTTCATCACATAAACTATGATGATGTCAGGCACATTAAAACATTTTCACAATGAAAAAAGCCGTTAAGCCCATTTTTAATGACTTTATCTGATTGTCTTCTGATTGTCTGTGTGTGACTGATTATATAAAACAGATATTTCTGAGTCTGACGCTTGATGATTAGCTGAGGCACGCTCAAAGCTGTTGTAAAATACTCTGCTAAAGATTCCTGAAGTATAAATTATATTTGCAATAGATATAATTATTTAAACATATAAACGTGGGTAAATCATGCATCTACTACCAATATGTGACCCTGGAACACAAAACAAGGTTTACATTTTTTGAAACTGAGATTTATACATTTTTAAGACGAATAAATAATCTTTCCATTGATGTAGGGTTTGTTAGGATAGGACAATATGTGGCTGAGATACAACTATTTGAAAATCTGGAATCACCTTTAAAGTTGTCCAAATGAAGTTCTTAGCAATGCATATTACTAACCAAAAATTAAGTTTTGATATATTCACGGTAGGAAATTTACAAAATATCTTTAAGGAACATGATCTTTACTTAATATCCTAATGATTTTTGGCATAAAAGAAAAAACAATAATTTTGACCCATATTGCTACAAATACACCTGTGCTACTTAAGACTGGTTTTATGTTCCAGGGTCACATGTGATAAAATGCTCTTTTAAACCATTAAACTAAAACATTTGCAGGATTTAAAAAGTTTTTTGAATCCCTACTGTGATGTAGATTATAGTCAAGTCACTTTTATTTCTATAGCGCCTTTTACAGTACTGTTTCATAGCACTTTTACTGTGATTCAGTGATTCAGTGATGCAAACTAAATTCAGTTCTGCTGTAAAGCAGCTCTAACAAGACTAAACGGAAGAACTTGGTAAGCATTATACAATATCCATTGCACATTTAGGAAACAAGCAGTATTTTTCCTGTGGCTGGTATCAATATTCTTATCTTGTGTTCTGTGAGTAATAATTCTCTCTCTAATTCAAGACCTGAATACACGTGAATAAGGTGGTGCTGGTAAACAGCATTCATCTGGATGCCTTGTGGTTGGATAATATATTTTATAAGCTAAAGTTTCCCAGCATCTGTCATATTCCATACATCACTGAGTGAAAACCGGTTGGTTTAGTACAGTAATGCTGCTGAAGTGATTTTGCAGTCAGATCTTACAGTACACAGGCTGCTTCAGTTTTGGCCAAATGACCAGTGAATATGAGCTCTAAATATAGACTCCATCTGTGCTTCTTAGCAAGACGCATCCTCAGCGGCGCTTCTGCTGTTTGTTTCCACTCTTCTGTGAAACGCTTCAGTACAAAACCAGACCTGTATTAGACAAACGCGCTGGGGAAATGACTGAACCCCTCTTGATGAAATATGAGCTACTGGTCTGTCCATGTGATGAGGGATAGTAAACGTGTGGTTTGTGGACGGGTGACTGTGAGATCATGAATGGACAGACCGCACACGCATGAGATGATGGACGGGACATATGTGTGATGTTACGAGTGACAAAGGTCTCCTGCAGAATGTCAGTTTTACACATGGAGCTGCTGAGTCCCACTGTTGGGTTATTAAACCTCTCTAAGCATATTAGCATGACAACGAGAGATATGATGTGAAATCAGACAGTTCACGCTGTGCTGCTGTCGGCTCCGATCACGTCAGTGTGAATGTGATCTATTCAGATTTAACCTCAGCCTTCTGAGGGGTTTGATGCAGAAATCACTGATGAACAAAATAATGACACTGTCTTTACAAAACTATACTTTTGCAGTGTATTTGTTTTCAATATAATTTCACTTTCATTATAACAACATCATCTAAGTCATAAAGATAATACAGAAGATCAGCTGAAAGAGAAAAGACAACAATATTAGTTTGTACACAGTGTCAGACTTGTTATTTATTATCATTTCCAAATCAGCATGTACATCACATGTAGTACATGTCACTAAGTTTAATTTCATAATAATAATAAACGGGAATGGATTAGGACTTTAAAACAGTATTAAAATATTTTAAATTAATAAAACAATATTTTAAATCAATATTACTTGATTATTTTAAAAAATTGGAAAATAATTAAAAATGTTTATCAGTGCATATCCTGGGTTAGTAGAAGTAAGAAGGAGTAGGTTTTTAAATCAGTGTTATTGTCAGGCATTCACCACAGCCACCTCCATCTGACACACCTCCTCAAGCACCACCCACACGTTCATCATCACCCGAGTACTGATTGTCTTCACCTGCACCTCGTAGAGCCACGCCCTATTTAAGGACCTTGCACACACACACACTCTTTGTCTGGTCTACTGTTCACACGCTGTGTATTCTCTCCTGGATCCTGTGTTTGCTACATGTGCTTACCCTTCGCTGTGGCGTGGCTCTCGTATGGACGTTGATCTGGCTCACACACGACAGTTAAGGCTTCATGTTTTTCATACCACTGTGTTATTCTGTGAAGATCGTTTTAATAAACGACTGGATTGAACTGTTACTCATCTCTCGTCTCATCCTGCATAGTGTATGTGTGTGTGAGCCTGTGACAGTTATAAGATTTCATTATTATTATTTTATTATTTATTTATTTATTTATTTATTTTATTAACATACTAGAAACCAAAACAATTTTAATTTTAAATAACCAAAATATTTTCTAGTGCAAATCCTGGGTAAATAGTAGCAAGATTTTAACCCATATAAGATTTTAATTAATTTTTAAAGATTTTATTTAATTTCTATTGAATTTTAAACAGTTGGTTTTAGACATTTCACTGGAAACCATGCAGGAACCAAAAAAATATAATAATAATATATATATATATAACAGTGCTGTGACCTGTAAAGCAGTAGTCAGATTTTAAATCAATATGAATTAATTTAAATTTTAGATATTTAAAAATTTTAGATAATTGTTTTTTTTTTAATTGAGTTTTTCAGAATAATCTGCATACTCAGTAATGGGTAAAGCATTAACAGTGTACATTAAGAAAAAAAAAAGGAGAGAAAAGGAAAAAAAGAAAACAAAAACAAAACTGCAGTGTGGTCTAATTCAAAACAATATTACAGCACCAGCATGTAGACAGTTAAGGATACATAGTAGACGTATAATCAATGCCAAGACAGTTCAAAGGAATTACCCACAACTTCTGAAATGATTTAGATTTACCTTTTAATATATATCCAATCTTTTCCATAAGTATGGTTTCTTTAATCAGGATTATCCAGTCCCCGATTTGAGGGGGTTCTGTCCCAACCCATTTGTTCATAATTCATTTCCTCCCCAACATCAGCATAGGTTTAAAAAAAAGAAAAGGGCAAGACACCCAGCGAGCACATTATTATACAGGGAGACTGTAAATCAAGAATGTTTTATGGCACAGTTCCTGGGTGTGACCAAACACAGACGGGTCAGAAAACCAGTCTCTGAGCGTTCCTGCCTCCATCACGAGCTGTTTTTGGCTCATTACCTCTTCGCTCGTGTCTCTCCAGTGGCTTCATGTAGATTCAGGCCTTGTTTCTGGTGTACAACACAAACAGATGGCGCAGCGTTTGCTACTGACACGCCACGATCAGCCGTATACCGTATGTCAGCTGCTGCGATCAAATGCGTCCGTCTGAAATGCTTTGATCTGATTATCTCACAATGCCTGAACACACCATATTAAAGACGTCTTACTGAGGAATAAACAAATGCTCTGGATGATCATGTTTGTGCTGATGTTGTGCGTGCTCTCGCATCGCCACTATAGTCAGTGATAACTAGTTAAGAGAACAAGTGAACGCTGACATTCCTGCTGTCTGTGAGCTGAGTTCATGCTAAGCTGGAAAAGTAAAGCAGAAAAGAGAGCCTGGCTTCAAAACAAGTATCTTTTTCTACCTAATTACTGAAAGACAAATGATGTGGTAGAAAAGTAAGTCATTTTTATGTCAACCTCAAATTTGCAACAAAACTTGTCTAAAGATAAATACAATAATTCTAGTAAACAGAGGAAGAGAAGACTGACTATTTTAGGTGAAGCGGCAGTAATAATCCACTTTGGCTGTCAGTGGGCCGTGGAAAGCGACATATGTTATTAAATATGGCTACATTTACACACATAATGTGTCAGACAGCTTGTAGAGTCACAGCTGATGGCAGAGATGATCTGTGGAAACAGGCTGAAGTTTAGTATGAACGAATCCGAGAGAAGAGAGCGTAATGGCTCCTGCAGCAGAGGATTATGGGTCGGAGCCAGACACCAAACAAAAGCCATTCATCAAGGAGTGGCGTTCAGCATATGAACAAGTCAGCGGCACAAACCCAAGAGCCCCGAACGCTCATCCATTCAGGCTTCAGTCCAAATATACTGTAAATCAGCAACTGAGGAGGTGCTTCAGAAACATTTGGAGACGAAGGAATCTGATGCACTGACATCAGATATGATTATTCCCTTGCAAGGGAACACATTCCTGAAATATATTTATATTTTCACGTATTAAGACCTGAAATAACAACAACAACAATATAATAATGTTCATCATCTTTTCATATTGTAACGCCACGCCAGCAGAGGGAGCCCTCACCCACTGACTGCCTGTTACTGCTCCCTCTGCTGCTTCTACAGTGACTTCCTGTTTGGCAGCCATAAACGGCAGGCCATGCCAAACAGGCGCTTGCGAAGTATTGTTTTGCTATAGCGGACTCTACTAAGCGTTTATCCCTGTTTTCATTGCCCTGTTTTTTGATTATCACGGTTTGGTTTCTTGTCATTGTTTTCCTTTGTTTTGCCACAGTTTTGTCTTGCTCATTGCCATAGTTTTGCCTCATTTCATAGCCTTGTTCATTTGTTACTTTGGACTGCTCTCTCTGGTTTTGGACTCTGCCTGTTTATTGGATTTACGCTCTCGCCTTGCCCTGGATATTCCTGTTTGTTTGGTTATCGACCCTGCCTGTCTTGACTACGATCTGTTAATAAAGCTCGCAATTGGATCTTACACGCTTCCTACGAGTCCTGCTCATTACAGAATATTTCGCCTCCCCGAGATCCAGCGGCTTTCAAAAACATGGATCACCATGGATGCAGCATCACGCCTCTTCCACCTCCACCAAGGTAACCGGCCCATTGAGGATTATGTGACTGATTTCTGTGACCTGTGCTATTTGGTACCTTTCATTGATGTGGCGCTTAAGGACATTTTTCGCCACGGATTAAATGAACATATTCGTTTCTACCTGCCTGGAGGTAAAATTAACTGGTCTCTGGAACAATATATTGATTTTGCGCTCAGGCTAAGTGGATCCTCGTTTACTGTGGGGATTGCAGATGAGGAACCCTGCAATCCTTCAGAACATTTTCACACCCCAACTTTCATGTCTGGAGTGGTTCACGTCGTGCCAACCACTCTAGAGCCCCATTGCAAGATGGCTGCCATCCCACAGTCTACTCACAAGATGGCCGCCATTTCAAAGCCTGTTCATGTCATGCCCGTTAAACCAAGACCTGTTCATGTTATGTCTACCAAGCCAGAGACCTCTCAAGCCACAGCCTGCCGCTCCAGGGCCTGCTCATGTCATGGCCGCCCGTCCAGAGCCTGCACCCGTCATGGCCGCCATCCCTGAGCCAGTCCACAAGATGGCTGCCATCCCCGAGCCTGTTCACAAGATGGCCGCCATCCCCAAACCTGTTCACAAGATGGCTGCCCCGTCTGAGTCCCCGGCCAAGATGGCTGCCACACCTGAGCCTCATCAAGCCAAAATCATCTCACCCAAATCTCATCTCGCCATGTCTGCTGCACCCAAAGCAAATCAAGTGATGCCTGATCCTCTGGTGTCAAGTCAAGTCAGGGCTACACTTTCTGTGTCAAGTCAAGATACAGCTGTTCTCCATGAGCCAAGCCAAAACACAGCTGTTGTGCCCTACGAGTCAAGCCACATTACAGCTGTGCCCCATGAGTCAAGTCAAATTTCCAAGTCAAGCCAAGTCACAGCTGTGTCCCCTGAGTCAAGTCAAGTTTCCAAGTCAAGTCAAGTTGCAGCTGCTGTTCCAACGTCAAGTCAAATTAAAGCTGTGTTTCCTGTGTCAAGTCAGGTCAGAGCTGCTCTTCCAAAATCCAATCAAGTTACAGTTATTGCTCCTGTGTCAAGTAAAGCTATAGCTGTAGCCCTCAAGTCAAGCAAAGTCACAACCGTGGTTCCTGAGTCAAGCCATGTTGTTCCAGAGTCAAGTCACGTTACAGCTGTTGTTCCTGAGCCAAGCCAAGTTACAGCAGATATTCATGAGCCAGGTCAAGTTGCTGCTGTTGTCCCTGAGCCAAGTCAAGCCACAGCTGACCTTCATGAACCAAATCAAGCCACAGCTGACCTTCATGAACCAAATCAAGCCACAGCTGACCTTCATGAACCAGGTCAAGCCACAGCTGATCCCCCTGAGCCAAGTCAAGCCACAGCTGACCTTCACGAGCCAAGTCAAGTCACAGCTGGACAGCACGAGCCAGGTCAAGTCACTGCTGTTCTTCACGAATCAAGTCAAGTCAAGTCACGGCAGGCCTCCCTGAATCAATTCAAGAAACTGCTGTCCTGCTAGAACCTCACCAGGTCCCCTCTGATCTTCTCAAGCCACCTCACGTATCAGCTGACCCCGCAGAGCCCACGCTCCCAAGCCCCGCAGAACCCACATTCCCACGCCACAAGTCCATAGCATCCACACTCTCAAGGCCAACAGACATCCCACTATCTACTGTGCTACCTGTAATGGCCGTAGCCATTTTCAGTGTGTGGGCTGCACACTGTGCTCCAGAGGCCCCGTCTGTCCACGAGTCTGCTCCAGAGGCCTCGCCTGACTGCGAGTCTGCCCCAGAGGTCTCATCTGACCACAAGTCTGCTCCTGAGGTTTCATCTGTCCATGAGTTTGCACCTATACCTCCTGAGGTGTCAGCTCACGCTGTAGAACCTCCTAAGGAGGTGGCGTTTATTTATGAACTCACTGCCATGTCTGCCCAAGAATCTGCGCCCATGCCCCCAGAGGTGTCAGCATATGCTGTAGATCCTCCCATGGGGGCGGTGTCCTCCTATAAACTCTCTGCCTGTCATGTCACGATCACGAAGGCCTATCATGAACTCTCTGCCTGTCATACCACGGCCAAGGAAATTGTCCGTGAACACACTGCTCTGCTATGGATCTCACTAGCTCCACTGTGGATATCTCTGCTCCTGTCTGTTCTGCCTGCTCTGCCTGCCCCACCATGGCTTCATGCTCTGCCTGCCCCGCCATGGCGGCCGGCTCTCCCTGCTCCACCATGGGTCCAGGATCCTCCGAATCAAGCATGGTGGACTTCTGCTCCAAGGTTCCATTGTCTGCCACTGCTCCATGACCCAGGCCCTCCAGTGTTTCACGGTCTGCTACTGCTCCACAGCCCAGGTCCTCCGAGGTTCCACTGTCTGCCACTGCTCCATGGTCCAGGTCCTCCAGTGCTTCACTGTCTGTCCCAGGTCCACCTCCTCCACATGGACCTGGCCCTCTGTCCCACCCCCTGTTTTGCCTCTGTTCCCCCACCCTCCTGGACTGTTGTTGTTGTTTGAGCGCCAGGAGTCGCTCCTGGGGGGGGGATTCTGTAACGCCACACCAGCAGAGGGAGCCCTCACCCACTGACTGCCTGTTACTGCTCCCTCTGCTGCTTCTACAGTGACTTCCTGCTTGGCAGCCATAAACGGCAGGCCATGCCAAACAGGCGCTTGCGAAGTATTGTTTTGCTATAGCGGACTCTACCAAGTGTTTATCCCTGTTTTCATTGCCCTGTTTTTTGATTATCACGGTTTGGTTTCTTGTCATTGTTTTCCTTTGTTTTGCCACAGTTTTGTCTTGCTCATTGCCATAGTTTTGCCTCGTTTCATAGCCTTGTTCATTTGTTACTTTGGACTGCTCTCTCTGGTATTTTGACCCATTGCCCGTTCTATTGGATTTACGCTCTCGCCTTGCCCTGGATATTACTGTTTGTTTGGTTATCGACCCTGCCTGTCTTGACTACGATCTGTTAATAAAGCTCGCAATTGGATCTTACACGCTTCCTACGAGTCCTGCTCATTACAGAATATTTCGCCTCCCCGAGATCCAGCGGCTTTCAAAAACATGGATCACCATGGATGCAGCATCACGCCTCTTCCACCTCCACCAAGGTAACCGGCCCATTGAGGATTATGTGACTGATTTCTGTGACCTGTGCTATTTGGTACCTTTCATTGATGTGGCGCTTAAGGACATTTTTCGCCACGGATTAAATGAACATATTCGTTTCTACCTGCCTGGAGGTAAAATTAACTGGTCTCTGGAACAATATATTGATTTTGCGCTCAGGCTAAGTGGATCCTCGTTTACTGTGGGGATTGCAGATGAGGAACCCTGCAATCCTTCAGAACATTTTCACACCCCAACTTTCATGTCTGGAGTGGTTCACGTCGTGCCAACCACTCTAGAGCCCCATTGCAAGATGGCTGCCATCCCACAGTCTACTCACAAGATGGCCGCCATTTCAAAGCCTGTTCATGTCATGCCCGTTAAACCAAGACCTGTTCATGTTATGTCTACCAAGCCAGAGACCTCTCAAGCCACAGCCTGCCGCTCCAGGGCCTGCTCATGTCATGGCCGCCCGTCCAGAGCCTGCACCCGTCATGGCCGCCATCCCTGAGCCAGTCCACAAGATGGCTGCCATCCCCGAGCCTGTTCACAAGATGGCCGCCATCCCCAAACCTGTTCACAAGATGGCTGCCCCGTCTGAGTCCCCGGCCAAGATGGCTGCCACACCTGAGCCTCATCAAGCCAAAATCATCTCACCCAAATCTCATCTCGCCATGTCTGCTGCACCCAAAGCAAATCAAGTGATGCCTGATCCTCTGGTGTCAAGTCAAGTCAGGGCTACACTTTCTGTGTCAAGTCAAGATACAGCTGTTCTCCATGAGCCAAGCCAAAACACAGCTGTTGTGCCCTACGAGTCAAGCCACATTACAGCTGTGCCCCATGAGTCAAGTCAAATTTCCAAGTCAAGCCAAGTCACAGCTGTGTCCCCTGAGTCAAGTCAAGTTTCCAAGTCAAGTCAAGTTGCAGCTGCTGTTCCAACGTCAAGTCAAATTAAAGCTGTGTTTCCTGTGTCAAGTCAGGTCAGAGCTGCTCTTCCAAAATCCAATCAAGTTACAGTTATTGCTCCTGTGTCAAGTAAAGCTATAGCTGTAGCCCTCAAGTCAAGCAAAGTCACAACCGTGGTTCCTGAGTCAAGCCATGTTGTTCCAGAGTCAAGTCACGTTACAGCTGTTGTTCCTGAGCCAAGCCAAGTTACAGCAGATATTCATGAGCCAGGTCAAGTTGCTGCTGTTGTCCCTGAGCCAAGTCAAGCCACAGCTGACCTTCATGAACCAAATCAAGCCACAGCTGACCTTCATGAACCAAATCAAGCCACAGCTGACCTTCATGAACCAGGTCAAGCCACAGCTGATCCCCCTGAGCCAAGTCAAGCCACAGCTGACCTTCACGAGCCAAGTCAAGTCACAGCTGGACAGCACGAGCCAGGTCAAGTCACTGCTGTTCTTCACGAATCAAGTCAAGTCAAGTCACGGCAGGCCTCCCTGAATCAATTCAAGAAACTGCTGTCCTGCTAGAACCTCACCAGGTCCCCTCTGATCTTCTCAAGCCACCTCACGTATCAGCTGACCCCGCAGAGCCCACGCTCCCAAGCCCCGCAGAACCCACATTCCCACGCCACAAGTCCATAGCATCCACACTCTCAAGGCCAACAGACATCCCACTATCTACTGTGCTACCTGTAATGGCCGTAGCCATTTTCAGTGTGTGGGCTGCACACTGTGCTCCAGAGGCCCCGTCTGTCCACGAGTCTGCTCCAGAGGCCTCGCCTGACTGCGAGTCTGCCCCAGAGGTCTCATCTGACCACAAGTCTGCTCCTGAGGTTTCATCTGTCCATGAGTTTGCACCTATACCTCCTGAGGTGTCAGCTCACGCTGTAGAACCTCCTAAGGAGGTGGCGTTTATTTATGAACTCACTGCCATGTCTGCCCAAGAATCTGCGCCCATGCCCCCAGAGGTGTCAGCATATGCTGTAGATCCTCCCATGGGGGCGGTGTCCTCCTATAAACTCTCTGCCTGTCATGTCACGATCACGAAGGCCTATCATGAACTCTCTGCCTGTCATACCACGGCCAAGGAAATTGTCCGTGAACACACTGCTCTGCTATGGATCTCACTAGCTCCACTGTGGATATCTCTGCTCCTGTCTGTTCTGCCTGCTCTGCCTGCCCCACCATGGCTTCATGCTCTGCCTGCCCCGCCATGGCGGCCGGCTCTCCCTGCTCCACCATGGGTCCAGGATCCTCCGAATCAAGCATGGTGGACTTCTGCTCCAAGGTTCCATTGTCTGCCACTGCTCCATGACCCAGGCCCTCCAGTGTTTCACGGTCTGCTACTGCTCCACAGCCCAGGTCCTCCGAGGTTCCACTGTCTGCCACTGCTCCATGGTCCAGGTCCTCCAGTGCTTCACTGTCTGTCCCAGGTCCACCTCCTCCACATGGACCTGGCCCTCTGTCCCACCCCCTGTTTTGCCTCTGTTCCCCCACCCTCCTGGACTGTTGTTGTTGTTTGAGCGCCAGGAGTCGCTCCTGGGGGGGGGATTCTGTAACGCCACACCAGCAGAGGGAGCCCTCACCCACTGACTGCCTGTTACTGCTCCCTCTGCTGCTTCTACAGTGACTTCCTGCTTGGCAGCCATAAACGGCAGGCCATGCCAAACAGGCGCTTGCGAAGTATTGTTTTGCTATAGCGGACTCTACCAAGTGTTTATCCCTGTTTTCATTGCCCTGTTTTTTGATTATCACGGTTTGGTTTCTTGTCATTGTTTTCCTTTGTTTTGCCACAGTTTTGTCTTGCTCATTGCCATAGTTTTGCCTCGTTTCATAGCCTTGTTCATTTGTTACTTTGGACTGCTCTCTCTGGTATTTTGACCCATTGCCCGTTCTATTGGATTTACGCTCTCGCCTTGCCCTGGATATTACTGTTTGTTTGGTTATCGACCCTGCCTGTCTTGACTACGATCTGTTAATAAAAGCTCGCAATTGGATCTTACACGCTTCCTACGAGTCCTGGTCATTACACATATAAGGTAAATATTAAAGAGAAAATCTTTGTAAAAAGAATAAAACTGTTTCCAAGAAGAAAAGTAATCTTTTTTTTTTTTTCCCTTTATTTATATTTTATCAGTTATACTTTATTTATCTAACCCCAACCCTAAGAATGTAAAATGATTTACAAACTCTTTCCATGCAACCCCTAGTGGTCTCCAGTAAAATAAATAAATAAATAATAATAAAATAAAAAAATAATTAATAAAAGTATCTAAAACTATAATATACTTTCCCAACCCTTATTAAAAACTGTTCCAAATTTTTAAAATATATTTTTAAAAGTTTTAATAAAAAATAAAGTTTAAATGGTTGTCTGATTGTGATTCATGTACATTTCTCATAACGCTGGCTAAAACTGAACCACTTTCACATCCAGATGGGTAACCTGCTCTTCATCTTGTTTTCCTGTCTTTCTTTAATTATCAGGATCTAAAAAAGGCAGAAGGGTCACAGAGCGGAAACATGGAGTCACACGTTATCATAACTGGCTTTTGGAGACTAAATATATTCTCTTTAATTCAACACACTTTGTGAAGAAGCGAGTATAATTACATTGATCAGACTGAATGTTATTAAACTGGGGCTTTCAGAGACTCTGTAAAAAAAATAAAAAAAAAGGCCCATGACGACATCTCTCAAAATATAGCTGATTATACATCCAAACGTATCTGTACAAATAACAGAACATCAGTCAGAAAGAGAAAATGAGGAAATGTCAGGTTTACCAGTCACTTTATACACACAGCAGAGGAAACATCAGCGTGTTCACAAAGAAATCTTCTAGCTTCTGAAGGCTTACATGCAGCACACCAGTCACACAAGACTTTTATTACCTGTATGCAGCCTGACAGTCCCTGATCTCCATCGTTCACTGGAAAAGAGCAGCATGAACTGTCTGCAAAAGATCACCTTTTGTGTTCCACGCGAGAGAGAAAGTCATCCTGGATTGGAACGACATGATGGACAGAACTGGCATTTTTTGGATAAATACATAATAATCAATATGAGGCTTCAGACACTCCACGTCTTTTGACTGCTTGAAAGGGCAAATGCCAAATCTGCATGTTTACATAATCCATATTCAGAGCTGCAAAGGTCATAAAGCACAGCCATCATTTAACCTAGAAACAATTAAGTCAAGTACTTTATCAGTCATACGCCACATGTCTGGAGAATTAAAAAAAAATAGATGCAGGTAATTGCTTTCTAAATTCATTTTCAATATCTCATCTCACAAAACCACTTTTGTTAAGGAGTGGCTTTTCAGACATCCAATTATTGGCTTCTGCAGATAGAGGCAAAACACGCCACTTCTGTTCTCTATTAACACTCTCTATCAACAGACTCTGGGCACAAGAGCCGCTGCTTTCACAGACGCAAAACAAATTTAACATGGTCAAAAATTTAATTTAAGGTGTAAATAAAGTCACGTTGCAGGATATAAAGTCTTAAATATGAGAAATAATCACATTTAAAGAGATTTAAAGTTCAAGATTTAAAGTTGCAATTATGGAAAAATAAAGTCACATAAAAAGATATGAACCTGCATTTACAAAAAAGTTACATGAGACAAAAATAGTCGTTGGTAAAAGTTACAGATATAAAACTGCAATTATGGAAAAATGAAGTCACATAAAAAGATATAAACTAAGATAAGATAAGATATGAAGTGGTAATAACCAAAATTGAATTAAATTAAAAAGTCTCATAGATATAAAGTTGCAACTAAGGAGTCACGTAAGATATGAAGTTACAATCACAAAAAAGTCACATAAGATATAAAGTTGCAATTATGAAAAACTAGTTGTTGGTAAAAGTTACAGATATAAAAATGCAGTTATGGAAAAAAGAAGTCACATAAAAATATATAAACTTATATAAGATAAGATACAAAGTGGTAATTACACAAAGTTAAATTAAATTAAATTAAAAAGTCTCATAAATATAAAGTTGCAACTAAGGAGTCACATAAGATATGAAGTTACAATTACAAAAAAGTCACATAAGATATAAAGTTGCAATTGTGAAAAAATAGCCACAATGTATAAATAAATAAAAAATAAATACACATAAATATAAAGTTGGACCTGGATATGAAAAAATAAAATTACATAAGATATAAAGTTGCAATTACAAAAAAGTAAAGTCACACTGTGAGACATAAAGTTGCAATTATGATAAATGAAGTCAATTCAAATTATAATAAAATTTTAAGTTGCACAATCTTAAATATGTATTTTTTTTTTTTTGTTACATAACTTCAACATACAAACACTGAAACATTAATTCGAGGCTCAGAAATGCTGTATTTTCAGTGTGCTCTCAGACCGCATATATGATAAGATGCTGCAGTAACTCAGCTCACAACACCCATCCATCATCTTAAAAATTCATGTGAAAATGCCCAACGTACAGCTCAAAATGCATTAAATATGAAGCTTGTGAGTCTCAAAGCGCAGTGCAGAGAGATTTGAAAAGCAACAGTGTCCCCTGCTGGACACATTTACCTCCATATACATCAATATCATGACCAGACTTCAGCTCACATACAGAATCTGCTTCCATTCTCCTGCCTCTCACAAAAATAACAGGCCCCTCAGAAATCACAGAAAGCTCGCTGAGTGACCTTTAAATCACAAAAGCTCCCAAAAAATCAATTCCCGCACACGACTGCATATTCTCCTGGTCAGCAGCTTCCTCAAGAAACTCCTGCGTCTGGAGGAAAAGCGAAGCGAGAGATTCATCACTGTCACCCGCAGCTGGACTATAGAGCTCGCTGCTATTTTTGGCTCCTGCCTGACAGGTAACATGGCAAATAAAGTTAAAACAGAGAAAGCGTCTATTCACTCACCGCAGGCTCTCCGACATCTACAGCTCGTGAATATAGCACAGCTTTTATTGTCAGGACTTCCTTCCTTTGAAACGCTTGTCTGCTTTCATCTACAGCACCTCGCTTAACACATCTGACTTCAAAAGTTAATAAATGACACATTTTAAGCCATAGTAATGTTGAGAACATATGATATGTTAATGTATGTCAGATGTCAGGGTTATAAGGTTTTGAGCATGAAATCATCACTTCTGAGTTCAGTGAGTCTGTGAAACTTCGTGAGCAGCATATTTCTTCACACAGAAGAAAGCGAAGAGGAGATACAATGAGTTGGTAGCATATGATCATTGGCTGATTTCCTCATGTTTTCACTGGTGAACAGACATCAGACGTTCCTTGGAGTCACATTAGACTCTGATCACAACAGATTTGTTTGAGACCGACCCAGAAATGTAGTCTATAATAAAAACTGCAGGCCAAGTTAGTTTAAAAAAAAATCACATTGTGAGATATAAAGTATCGAATATGAGAAACAGTGACACTGTGACAGTCACAGTTGACAAAAAGTTACATTGCAAGACACAGTGTTGCAATTTCATGAAATAGTCACATTAGGATACAAGGTTGAACTTACTAAGAAAAAATAAAGTTACATGGCAATAATTTCATATTTTGAGAGACAAAGTCACAGTTACAAGAAAAAGTCACATTGTAAGATACAAAGTCAGAATTAAAAGAATTAAAGATGTAAGGTAGCAATGAGAAGTATGGTTGTAATTACAAAAAATGTAAATCTTAATTATGAGAAATAGTTACAGGGGTTGGACAATGAAACTGAAACACTCGCCAATATAGTATTGGAGGTCTCATGGCTATATTTGCGCTGTCTGGTGCCCAATCTTCACTTATTGTACATTACACCAGTTAGAGCAGAGTGTAAAGTTTCATTATGTGCACCCAATGGTTCAAACATTGTACCTTGAAGGTAGTGCTCTGTATCAGGATAATAATGCACCAATACACACAGCAAGACTGGTGACAGACTGGTTTAATGAACATGAAAATTAAGTTGAACATCTCCCATGGCCTGCATAGTCACCAGATCTGAATATTATTGAGCCACTTTGGGGTGTTTTGGAGGAGCGAGTCAGGAAACGTTTTCCCACATCAGCATCACATAGTGACCTGGCCACTGTTCTGCAAGAGGAAAATGGCTCAAAATCCCTCTGGCTGCTTTGCAGGACTTGTATTTGTCACTCCCACGATGAAATGATGTTGTATTGGCTGCAAAAGGAGGCCCAATATCATACTAATTGTGATCTAAAACCAGGTGTTTCAGTTTCATTGTCCAACCCCTGTACATTGTCAGAAAGTTGCAATTATGAGAAAGGCTGTGATCAACAGTGTTGGGGGTAAAGCATTACGAGTAACTTGAGTTACGTAATCAGATTACTTTTTCAAGCAACTAGTAATGCATTACTTTTTTTTAATTGACAAGAAAATATATGAGTTACCTTTTCAAATAAGTAATGCAAGTTACCTTTTTTACCCAATTATTGATTGAAAGCTCTTCGGTCCCCATGTTGAGAGAAATCGGGAGTAAGATGTTACTTCAGTTTTAGAATAAAAGTGAACATGCATTAATTCATCTCACTTACAAAAAAACCTCAGTATTCCTCAAAATGAATAAAAACATGCAATGCAACTTAGAATATGATGCAAACCTGCAATAAATCCTTTATGTATTTAATCCTGTTTTATTAACCAGTGTCTTTGCTGCTGACCTTCGATTATAAACTAACATTTTTTTTTTTCTTTTTTTTTATTGCTGAAGCGTGTTGAACTGTCTTGTTCTGCATTCCACTGTGTAGACTTGAATTTACTTTTCTTCAGCTTGGGGCTTTTAGTGTGAAAGGGCTTTTACATTTGCCAAAAATATAACTTTTTAAATAAAAAAAAAAGCAAGCCCTGCCCAGATTTAAAAAGTAACGCAAAGTAATGTAACACATTACTTTCCATAAAAAGTAATTAGTTACTTTTTTAGGGAGTAACACGATATTGTAATGCATTACTTTTAAAAGTAACTTTCCCCAACACTGGCTGTAATTATGAGATATATTGTGACGAGTCATATTGTGAGATATATAAGTCCACTTCCAAAACAAAAATTCACAGATAATGTACTCACCCCCTTGTCATCCAAGATGTTCATGTCTTTCTTTCTTCAGTCGTAAACAAATTATGTTTTTTTGACAAAATACAGTTTAAATGCGGCTTCAAACGATCACAAATGCGGTTGTAAACGATCCCAGCTGAGGAAGAAGGGTCTTATCTAGTGAAACGATCATTTATTTTCATAAAAATAATACAATTTATATACTTTTTAATGTCAAACGCTCGTCTTGTCTTGCTCTCCCTGAGCTCTGTGTATTCTGCCTCAAGACAGTTAGGGTATGTCGAAAAACTCCAATCATATTTTCTCCCTCAACTTCAAAAATCATTTCTAAATCATCCTACATCACTGCAGAAGCACCGACACAGTGTTTGCAAAGTGAACATGCAAAGAAGATCAAACACCCTTAACAAAAAAGGTAAAACAGTGATATAGGAACATTTTGAAGTTGAGGGAGAACATGAGATGGGAGTTTTTCGACATACCCTAACTGACATGAACCAGAACAAAAACAGAGTCCAGGCTGAGTAAGGCAAGACGAGCGCTTGACATTGAAAAGTATATAAATTGTATTATTTTTATGAAAATAACCGATCATTTCGCTAGATAAGACCCTTCTTCCTCGGCTGGGATCGTTTACAACCACATTTGGGATCATTTGAAGCCGCATTTAAACTGCATTTTGGAAGTTCAAACTCGTGGGCACCATATCAGTCCATTATATGGAGAAAAATGCTGAAATGTTTTCCTCAAAAAACACAATTTGTTTACGACTGAAGAAAAAAAGACATGAACATCTTGGATGACCAGGGGTTGACTACATTATCTGTGAATCTTTGTTTTGGAAGTGGACTTCTCCTTTAAGACGAGTTGCAGTTACAAGAAATAAAGTTACATTGTGAGATATAAAGTTGCAGTTAGAAGAAGGAAGGTTGCAAATGTGACAAAGTTTTCATACCTTTTTATTTTAGTATGAATATGAGTTCTCTGAGATGCTGTCAGGGTAGACGGGAGTCCAACATCAGTGAAAGGCATTTTTGTGGAATGAAACATGTTTGTATAAACTCATTACACACTGATTTTAGGAACTGATCGTTCTCACTGACCAACCTTAAAAACCATTCATTTGAAGAAAGCAGAACGCATTTCCAGTCCATCTCCAGCGTCCGTGATGTGCCCACAGACACGCGGACTAGTGTGAGACGCTGAAGTGAATGTGTGTGTTTGCTGGAGTGTGTCTAATTCTGTCTAAACGAAGGAAACGGATATCAGCGCTTACAAGTGAAACACTGGGAGAGCTGCAGGGAGAGAGGAAGAAGTCATTTTCACTGTCTGTTTGAGTTTCCTGAGGTCCGTGTGATCGGCCGGCGTAATTGGCGGCGTCACGCTCATCGATTGATGCGATAGATGCTTTCAGAGCCGCTCCTGAAACGCTTCACCATCAATCGGCCCGCAAATGAGAAACTGGAGGAAGGGAAGGAGTTTATGCTTGAGAAGTCAATATCAAAGGACTAACTGAGCTTTCTAATCAGGGACCAATTATACAGCAGGAATATTTTGTTTCGGAGACAGAATCAATGGCAGAGGTCCTCGCTCGGCTTCATCTTCTCATGGGTGTTCATTGCTTTTAGCAATATTAAACATGTGAAAGGTGATAATGTTTAAAAGCACAGCTTCTGACAGACTCATTCTAATTGCGATGAAGCACACGGTCTGGAACACTGAATGCGGTAGTTTTGTCTCTGAGACGGAGCGAGTTCGGCTGATTTTCCTAACCGTCCTCTATCACAGTTCAACCACGAGCTCCAAAGTGAAGAAATAAGTGAGAAATGTCTCATATTACTGAAATAACTACAACCTCAGAATTAGCCATCAGAAAGTATAGGAACCCCTAAAGCAGCTGTAGGCAAGTTCGGTCCCAAGGAGCCGCTGTCCTGCAGAGTTTAGCTCCAACCTTCATCAAACACACCTGAAGGAGCTAGTCAGTGTCTTCAGGATTACCAAGGCTATAGGCAGGGGAGTTTTTTTTTTGTTTTTTTTTTAAAGGTTGGAGCTAAACTCTGCAGGACAGGACAGCAGCTCTCTAGGACCCCTGCCCTAAAGGGACATAGCGATTAATAATAAAAAAAAAGAAAAGAAAAAAAAAAATAAATAAATAAAACTCAGAATTCAGACTTGCTTGTAATTCTGACTTCTCTCACAATAGTTTATCTTGGAATTCTGAGTAAAAAAAAAACAAAAAAAACCAAAAAAACAAAACAAAACAAGAATTGTCAGAACTGAGAGATAAAAAGGCCACAATTTTGATGAGAATTTTTTTCCTTTTAAATATCAGTTGTTGTGTTTTTCCTTCAATAGTTTCCGCTTTTTTACTTATCCATTTAAAATACTTATCTTATTAAACTGTTAATAAAGATATTAACAAAATCACATAATGATAATTATTATTATGTGAGTACTAAATTATTATTACATAACAATAATAATAATCTGGGTTTTTGTGTGTGCAATGAATTTGGTATGCAGTTGAATGCATACCAAAATTTGCATTTCTATGGGTCAAGATTTTTTGGAATTTTAAATACAAAAAATCAGATTTTTCTTACTCGTTCTACACAGTTTGTCTGATTTTCATCAAAATTGGCCACAATGGTGGCAAAAAGTTATCAAAAGATTTCTGATAGACCAAACTGTTCTCGTAAAGCGTGTTAACAAATTTGATGAAATTCACACAAAAATAGGCAAGGCTATATCTTTGAGGCATTTTAGCAGATTCCGGCCAAACTTGGTTTGTGTTACACCAAGCATGACCTGAGAGCACGCGAGTCGTTTGAGTACAGCCAGTAGGCTGTGGGGACTGGTCAAAAGAAATGAAAAAATGTCATTTTTGTTTATAATTTCTGAACAGTTTGATCATAAGATTGATCTCTTTAGATTTGGGGCAGCATACCGAATCAGAAAATACCCAGTTTTCTTATGTCAGCCAATCTGTGTGTGAACTATTTTGAATTTTGTAGTAAAATGCTGAATTTTACAAACACTTTAATGTATTGTTATGAATCTTATAGAAGCGCTTTGTGGGAAAGTTATGAAATTTGGCACACAAATAGAAGACATTCTCATCATTAACCACTGCATATTTGAAGCCTCTATCTCAAACTCTTTAGCGCCACCAACAGGCCAAATTTACCAAAACATTTTTGCAAAAATGGACATGAGGCTCTATCTCTGCAGCGCTTTGGCAGATTCTGACCAAACTTGTAAAACAACCATCACCTGAGGGTACATGAGTAGTTTTGATACTGCGCCACCTAATTGTCAAAAATTGACATTTTTATTTACAATTTCTGAACAGTGTGACCAAAAATCATAAAATGAATCTCATTAGATTAAGTGTGGGATACTGATACCCAATTTTCCTATCCCAGCCATTTTGAGCACAGATCATTTAGAAATTTGTAAAATGCTGTACGTTTCAAATGCTTTAGTGTATTGATATGAATCTTATAGAACTGTTTGTGGTAAAGTTATGAAATTTGGCACATGGATGGAGGACAGTCTCATTATTAATCACAGCAAATTTGAAGTCTCTATCTCAAACTCTCTTGCGCCACCAACAGGCCAAAAACAGATCAAGTTTCAGCTAATAACTTTTGAACTGTAAGGTCTAAAAGCTAAATTTTCCTCTGATTCCTTGGCTTATACCGAGTCGAATGTATACAAAAAAATAATAATAATAATAATTTCTACTGGTCAAGATTTTTAATTTGCCAAAAAATCTACTTTTTCCAAAACTGTTCTAGATGGTTTGTCCAACTTTCACCAAAATTGTCTCAGATCATCTTCAGAGCACTCTGACAAAAAGTTATCAAAAGCTTCTTGATATACCAAACCGTTTTCATAATGTGTGTTAACGAATTTGACGAAGTTTGTGCAAAAATGGACACGAGGCTATATTTCCACAATGCTTTAACGGATTCTGACCAGCCAAACTTGGGGCGTTTCAGCACAGCACCACCTACTGGTCAAAAGATACAAAATAATTGACATTCCTGCTTATAACTTCTGAGCAGTTTGGCCAAAAATCATGACAAATGTTAGCTTATGTTTCTATGTTGGCCATTTTGGGCATCTGGCATGTTGAGTTTTGTAGTAAAATTCTCTATCAACAAATGCCTTTATCAGGGGTCCTTCAGCCAGAGATTTTCTTGCTGTAGGGAGATGAGAGGGTCTATATTACTTACTTTTGGAGAAAGCGTAATGGCTAACTTGGATCACGTGTCCCTTAATAACCAATCACATTACAGCCTTGATGTCAATGAGCTTCAGTCGGAGTTGTGCGACACTCAGACGCCGTTTACGGAGACCATAGGAATGAATGGGAAGTGCCGTAAGCAGAATCCCACCTGTCGCAAAAAGTCACTGAGTTCCCTTATAAAACTGCAATTTTTTCGTTGTAAACTCTAAAAATAGTTCAATCCAAAAGTATTGTTTAGTGTAAAACATGCTGAAGATTAGCAAACAGGCTGTCGATTCATTAAATGATGAGCTGTTTCCTCGAAAAAGCTGTTTATTTAGCATAGCAAAGCCTTTCCTCTATTGACATCCGTTAAGAAAAAAACGGCCTTTGGTCCCCTTTCACATGTACTGCCAGACCGGAAGCGTTAGCTTTAGCCGTTGCAGGCTTGCCATCTAGTGGCTTTGGTTCAGCTTCAACCTAATCAAACACAGCTGAAGCAGCTAATCAAGGTGTTGAAGCAGGAGTGGAAGCTCTGGAGAATCCTGGTTTTTACGGAGTAATTAAAGACGGCTCCTTAGCTCTTCATTTGACCTCTGTAGTGTTTGGCCCCTTTAATTGCTGCTTGCAGCTATTTTTAATATTATTATGCTTAGATTTTTCTTCATTTACTGAACACTGAGTCTGGGGAAACCAGCTACAAGAAAAATGTTTGTGTACAAATGATATATTTTGGATCATTTTTATAAAAATGCATTTATGTCCTCAGATTAAAAAAAAAAAAAAAAATGAAAGTTGAATTGAAAAAAAGTGAAATAAATGACAAAAATAATGTGTGATATGCCACATATTATAAATTCTGCCAAATCTAATATGAGCTACAGGATGGAGCGATACAACAGGACAATTTCTTTATGTTTTGCATGAATGAATCCAGGAGAGCAATAAAACAAGTAGTCGCATGTAAAAGTTTGAAGTGTTTTTTTTTTTTTTTATTGACACCCATCTCTACTCCACTATGTTAGAAAGCAACATGATCTTCACTCTGCTAGGATCCTATGCAGCTCATCTGTACACACTAGAAAAAAAGTCAATACATGACGCTTTAGAAATCAAGTGGGCTCCGATCAGACCCACACAGCTCACTTCAGCCACCAGTTTCATTCTTTTTCTCCTTTTGTTTTTTTTTCTTTCTTTCTTTTTTTTGTAAAAGAAACAGTACAAGGCATTTCTATACAGCTGAGGAGGCATTAAAGGACAGTATGACATCAGTAAAGCACTTGTAATTCATACAGAACACAAAAAAAGAACAGAACAAAACCAAATAATGCTTTAAAGAAGGAGGAATATACTGTTTGGACAATAATACAATAACACAATGCCATCGACACGTACCACCGACATAAAATGTCATTTTAGCATTTCAAAAAGAAACAAACTCGGAGTAAACAAATCAAATATATACACTGAGGTATAAACACATTGGTCTTCAGAGGAGGTATTTTTCTCATGACGTTTTGACCTTTTAAAACCTACTGAAATCTTTTTTTTTTTTTTTTTTTTTTTTTCAATTATTATTCCTTATAATATATATATTTTTTAAAAAAGCAAGTGATGCAAACATTAGAAATAAGTCCCATGCAGTGCATCATTCTAAGTGGAATTAAAAAACAAAACATAGAGTCAAACTTAGGCACCAAATAAAACACGATAAAGCTTTCCGCTACCGTCCAATCAGCAGCCGCAGTGAAATGCACCATGGGAAACTCGTCGGCCGCCCTTAAATGACCCAGAATTCTCCTGCGCTTCTCCGAACGCTCTTATTCACAGTGTCCGTATAATAATAGCATAGCGGTGTAATTAAACCGGGATAAACAGCATGACGATTGCTAGCGGAGAGCCTGAGGTCCGTCTGACCAAATGCATTTGCATAAATGAGTGAAAGACCCGTGTGTTTTCATGCCACCGCTTTAAAAATGACCTTTAGCGAATTTATGCAAATCTTTTGCGACATTAACATTCACGCCCGTCGCCGTTTCGTTAATTAGTCCGCGTCTGACGGCGTGTAAAATGTTCTGACATGTTTGTGCATTATAGTGTGAAACTGCATAATTTACCTTTCGAGAATTATTCATTAAAGCCGACGGCGGCGGCGAAGTCTGGGTCACGTAAGGGCGTCCGACTCGAGCTTTCTACTGGAAATATGGCCGCTGTCGCGTAAAGTCTCCTCGAAGGAGCGCTTCTCCGCTGCAGATGAGTCTGGAGGAGGCACGAGCTCGTCGAGAGGGATGTCGAGCGACGGGTTCATCTGAAGCTACACTAGCAGACAGCGTCTGGAACCGGAGGTGCAACGGTGTGGTTTTCGGTCAAGTTATAGCTGGTGTGGCGCGGCGCTCGCGGCCAACACGTACCTGCAGTCGCTAAAGGAAACCTGGATGAAAATGTGACCGCGCTCGAGTCTGAAACAAAATGCTGGTGATCGAGGATGACGAAGTAATGACCGACACGGCACGAGCGGAAAACACCGTTCAGCCGAGAGCGAAAATCATCAGCGTCTGTCCTCGTGTCGTTCCAAACCGCGTCGTTTCTTGAGAAACGCAAAAAGAGAGATTTTGAAGAATGCTCCCGCTGCTCTTTTCTTTGCAGTTGCAGTGAATGCTGAAACTGAATCACATTTATGAATGAATCATTTACTCCAGTTTTGATTCAAATACGACTCAACTTCACAAAATTGTTACAAGCTAGCGTTTATATTTTGATTTTCAAGTACTCGAGTACTTTCTGAAGCTTGAAAGATTCGAATTCTGATCATTGTTAGTTTTTGTTGAATTGAGTTTTTGTTTATATTTTAGTTAAAGTAGTAATTTAGTTGTGAGCTTTGGGCATTATAATTTGATTTCAGTTTTCAGAGTTATTTTAGTACATCAAGTTAATGAAAATGAGAAATGTTACTTTGGAAACTAGCTATAAAATAAGTAAGATTTTATTTTATTAAATACAATTATAATTATTTTATAATTAATTCTAATTCTAATTTTATTTTTTATTTTATCCCAAGTACATGTTTTGTTAAGTCTGCATTAATTTGCATGTACAAGAGCATCCTCTCTCATTCCCCACATTCATCTTCCAGGTTTGGAACGGCGTGAGAATAAACAAATGATCATTTTCATTTCTGGCCGATCGATTATAGTTTGCTGAAGAAAGCTTAACGACACTCTCGTTCCCTCAAACGAGCGGATCGATCCGTAATCGCTCCCTTTTCCTCCTCTGACGGCACTGACCGCTGCTTTTGTGCGTCAAACTGTTTTTAATTTACACGTTCTCCTTCCGGATTCTTCGTTAACTGACTGTACACGACACACAGCCACCAGTCTGACGAACATTATACATATTTATATACATGTACACATTATTTATAGACACTACGTCCTACGCACACATTAAAAAGTACTTCATTTAGGAATTGTGCATTTGAATGTGTGGCAGGAGTCATTCATTCACTCACTCACTGTACGCATGAAACAGCATTTATAATCAGCCATAACGCTACTGTCCATCCAAGCAACTCCAGCTAACAGCATCTCAAACAAACTCGCTTGAAAATACATGGTAAAATGAATCCGCTTTATAGGAAATGTGCTGGAAATGCCTTGCCTTCAGCATCTCCAGCACATTTCAATTATAAAAAAAACAAAACAAAAAAACAGTCGTATGAATGTAATTAATGTACTGTAAACGGCATGAGATGCGAAGACTTCCCGTGTGGTTTATGTGCTCCAGCAGAGACTCGTGATGCATAGCAGTGAAGTTTGACCATCAGAAGAGCAGAAACCCTCGCCTGAGCAATCCACACGCCAAAAACGCTGTTATTGCTCAACACGTGACATTATTTCCATGTTTTAAAAGGAATATTACACATTCAATACAAGCTGGACTAAACGGACAGCATTTGAGGCAGAATGTTGGTTTTCACAAAAAAATAAAAGTAAAATAAATTAAAAAACACTACCGCTCAAAAGTTTGGGATCAGTAAGACTAAGAAAGTCTCTTCTGCTCATCAAGGCTGCATTTATTTGATCAAAAATACAGAAAAAAAACAATAATACTGCAAAATGTTATTACAAGCTAAAATAATGTTTTTTTCTTTTAATTCACTTTAAAATATCATTTATTCCTCTATTGCAAAGCTGAATTTTCATCAGCTGTTACTCCAGTCTTCAGTGTCACATGATCCTTCAGAAATCATTCTAATATGCTGATTTATTATTAGAAATATCAGTGATGGAAACAGTTGTGCTGCTTAATATTTTTTTGTAATCTGTGATTCTTTTTTCAGTATTCTTTGATGAATAACAAGTTAAAAAGAACAGCAATATAACTCTTTTCTAACAATGTAAATCTATGCTACATCACTTTTCATTAATTTTACACATCCTTGGTGAATAAAAATATTAATTTCTTTCAAAAAAAACAAAGAATTAAAATGTACTGACCCCAAACTTTTGAACAGTAGTGTATATTGTTAGAAAACCTTTCTATTTTAAATAAATGCTGTTCTTTTTAACCTTTTATTTATCAAAAAGGATCCTGAAGAAAAGTATCACCGGTTTCAAAAAAAATATTAAGCATCGAAACTGTTTTCAACATTGATAATAAATCATCATATTAGAATGATTTGTGAAGGATCATGTGACACTGAAGACTGGAGTAATGATGCTGAAAATTCAGCTGCGCATCACAGAAATCAATTTTATTTTTATTGTATTAAAATAGAAGAATGTCGTAATAATATTTCACAATATAACTTTTTTTTCTGTATTTTTGATCAAATAAATGCAGCCTTGATGAGCATTAGAAACGTATTTAAATTACATTAAAAATCATACTGATTCCAAACTTTTGACCGGCAGTGTACATAAAAAAATCTTTGTGTCAAATTTTACAGCTTTGTTGTAACTGCTAAAACCACAAAATAATTCTTTAAAGCTCAAATAATACCTGTTTCAGCAGAGTGATTACTATAAGCGATTTTAAAACAGTTGTAATTTTTGAAATACTTTTTTAAATCCAAAAATTGCTTCATTCAATTTCATTGTAAGTGCCTCATATTAACCATGATTTTTCTAAATGTTATTTTTTTATGCTAATCAACATTAGGACACAAATGCTGTTGACTGAGCTGATCTTGCATTGATCTCTGAATATTCCTTTGAGGAAGGGCCTCTAATCTGACTATAAAGATCAGTGAAAACTCAGCGGTGAAAAAGTGTCAAACGTATAGATGTACATAAATAAGAATCTCAAGTTGCATGCTTAAATAAGCACCAGAAACCGATACCTTGAGAAAATCAAGTCAACAGAAAGCTGCTGAGCGTCTCGTTTCGCTCCTCACGCGTGAGCGCGGCTATCCGATCTCCCGAACGCTCCGTTCACATCCGTCCGCACACGAGCGCTGCTACATTTCTGTGCCGGCTCACGTACGGTACTGCCGCTAGCGTGTTATTACGGTCGGCTCCGGCACACACAAACGCACACGAGCTCCTCGTTGGTCCCTTAAGGCTCGCTCCAGAGAGTTTCGAAGCAGTCCTTGATATTTTGTCTCATGTACATTCGATTAGAAAAAGTTGCCACAAAATGCTGGAAAACCTATGGCTTAGTAAATATCCGTGTTCTATATTAATGTAGCTCGTGGAGAGCGGTCTAATCGTATGTTTGGGCAACTTTCAGTAACGCTGTTTTTCGTTTTGTTTTTTTTCCGTCTCGCCAACCTTTTCCGTGCACGGCCACAGCGCCGGCCGTTCGTAAGCGGTCGTGACGTCACGGCACCGGCGTGCAGAGAAGTTCCGTGAAACCAGCTGTAGATGAAGAGGTCTGGATTGTTGTTACATCCTCAGTGCTGCATCAGTGGAGAGAATGAGAGGCAGACAGAATGAAGAATGGCACCAGCAGATCGGCGTGCGGCGGCCCGCTCCCGCTCCGACGGGGCCCGACCGCACCGTGAGGGTGGGTTGGTTGGTTGGTTGGTTGGTTGGTTGGTTGGTTGGTTCAAAGCAGTGGCACTTTCTGGTAACACCTGGCTTGGAAGGCATGGTTGTCATCGTAGTTGTCGTAGTTGTTGTAGCAGAGCAGTAAAAATATAAAGTCGATACGTTTCATCTGTATTGCATATGTCACAGCATGTTCGCCAAGACTGAATGAGGTCATGTCCAGTTTAGTTTTTGCAAAAAACAGAAAACATGTATTTAAAGTCACACCGACCTGAAGAACTGCAGCGATGAGCGGAAATTCAACACAAGGTGCAAATCGAGGTCCCACAGAAACAGTCAAACCTCCATGGGAGAAAAACCAAACTCAAATCCACCGGCCACTTATAAATAATGAAAAGAATCCTTCTTTCGCCCCCGCGTCGGACGCGCCCCGGCGCTCCGCGTGGCGACGGAGTCCGCGTTCTCGAGACGCGCCGACGTCCGGGCGCGATTAAGACCGAGGCAAAGGATGCGGAAACGAAGTCGGTGAAAGTGCTGCGTCCTCTCGCGAAGACAGAGCGCGGTGCGATCGTAAAGGATGACGGGAAAGGTGACGCTAAGTGTGGCAGTCTCTCGGGCCGCCCGCCTACATCTTGATGCCCTCCTGCTGGCTGAGCTGGGACAGCGTCTTCTTGATGCGCAGCGCCGTGAGACGGGCCGCTCCGTTGGCGTACCAGCACTCCCTCATGATCTTCGCCATCACACGCAGAGCCTGAACGCACAAAACAGGACGTTAATGCGCATGCACTGGTCACATTAAAACTGTTTCACAAATTCATCAGTTACTAACTTACTTTTCAAATGTATTACGTACAGATTTTATCGTTTTATCCTTGCCAAAAAAATGAATGAATATTGTCTTCAAGCCAGGACTCTTAGCAAACATCTGTAGTTTGGTGCAGATCGGACATTGCATGTTTAAGTTAGTGTAAAACAAGTCATCTCCTGTTGTCAGCAGGTGGCGCTAAGATTATAACGGAATATTGGCGTTTAGATGTGTTCAGGCCAGGACTCTTATTGAACATGTGATGTTTGAGCCAGATCAGACATTGTATGACTGAGTTACAACAACTTCCTTTTTCATGGTGAAACATCGAAATTCGTCAGGCTGCCACAGACACGCCCTTCGGTGAAAACTCTAGATCTTTGCAATTTAACGTCACAAAGGGCTTTAGATTTTGTGTTGATCTGTTTAAATCTCTAGGAGGAGTTCGTTTAAATACAACGTCTGAAAATGGCAAAAACAACACAAAAATTGCATAGAAAATCTAAACAACAGACTTCCTGTTGGATTCATACCTTTGTACCGAGGGACTTTTTTTTTGAAGGTATTGGTGTGTTACACGTGTCTACCGAATTTCGTACATGTATGTGAAACACAGCTCAAGCGGCACTTTGTTGACATTTTATAGGTGGCGTTATTGAGCCATTTTGCCACACCCACTTCTGCAACCCATATCAGATGTACATTTTTGCCACTTGAAGCGTGTGTGAAGTTTCATGAGTTTTCAAGCATGTTTAGGCCATAAATCACCATTATGAGAAATAGTCAATTTGTGAGATATAATCATGAAAAATGGTCATGATTTATTTATTCCAAATAATATTTTATATTATTAAGTATTATTCTTATTTTTTATTCATTTTTATTAATTTACTGTTTCAGTTTTACTGACATTAAAAAAACAGCAATTAATGAAAATTGTTTTGAACTGCAACACTGTAACTAGTGATTAGTCAAAACAAAAAAAATAAACCAATAAAACAAATAAACAAAAAAATTCTACTACTTATAGTTTAGTTCTAGTTGTAGTTAAACAAAAATAAAAATTTAAAACAAAGTTAAAACATTAAAAGAAAACCATAATTGTATCTATATATGATTATATAAAATACTCTCTTTCATTTTTTCCACACTAAACAATTTTGCCCCAACTAAGTTATTTATTTATTTATTTATTTTTTTTTTAATTAGTGTACCAGAGACAACAGGATCACTGAAGATGAAGATCAACTTGAGATGAAATATGACATGCAGGAAAAAATAAATAAATAAAAACAAATAGCCAAAACATTTCTAATTAAGCAGTAATTTTGACATTTTTTACAAAAAGTTTTAAAAAGTCATTAAAATTTGTGTTTTTAAGACACACAAAATGCTATTAGTGTAATTAGCCTTGGCAGGACAAAAGAATCAGCCAATTTATTCCAAAAATATTAACAATGTCATTTCCATCACTGATATTTCCACTACAGGATGCTCTTAAATACAATACAATTCGATGCGGTGAAAATTAAACACCTCCATTCTGAATTTCTCACATTGTTAAAAACTAAAAACTAGTCGGAGTGTTCAAGAGACTTTACTTTCTTAAAACACACACACACACAAGTGCCAGTAGAAAAAGGAACACCGACTTGCCATTTTTTTAGCTAATGAGAAACAAACTCACTGAAGTGTGTCCAGACAAATTTCAAGTAGTTCAATTTGTATTTTGCACTCTGATGTTTAATTCACTTTTTTTTTTCCCAAGCAGTTTCTTGTCAAATCAGTGTTTCGGTTCACGGCATCTAAGAAACACTGGGAACAGATACAAATAGGCTGCTTCAGACATTTATTGCCCTCTTGCCATTATTTGCACATCATCTCCTAATGACTCGATCAGAAACGCTGCTCTAAGTGCCTTTAATAAAGCGAAGCTCGCAGGAGCGTCTGATGGAGCGCGGCCTCACCGCTTTACTCAGCGCTGGGGTTTTTATTAGACACAAATCAGACAAAGCAAGTGAAAGAGCAAAGAGCTGCAGCGTTGTAAACTTGGCACGCTGTTAGCAGCGTATAAATGCTCAACAGTCTCTGCAGAGATTTGAGCCCTCTTAGGGTAATTACTGACACCCACATTCGGCTCTCGGGGTGAAAGATTTCCACCGAATGCAAATCAAATCATTTCTGTTTCTGCTGCAGACACACAAACACGCTTTAGCTCATTTAGCCGCTCACCCAATGCTGAAAGTCATCTGCCGTGAGGAATACAATACGACCTAACTAAAGCACGACCGAGTTGGCCAACATCCAGAAAGTGCAAAGTCCTAAACATTGCTTAATGTTGTTTGAAAGGTGCTTAAAACTGTATCATATGTAGAATTAAAGCCGCTTGCTTACGACCGCAGCAGCGGTTCAATTTCCCCTCCTTTGAGGCCTTTAAAAGCCTGTGTATGCGGATACAATCTCAGGTTTTACACTGCCCTGGGGAACAAAACACTTCCAAAGACACAGATCTCCTCTGAGGCGTCTGCATGTTCAGGCTCACCTGCGAACGAGAGGCGAATGCAGAAACACCATCTGCTGAAAATGCCACGCCAGACAGTAAATGTCACCGCCGCTGCGGCCGAATCGCACGCTACCGACGCAGAGACGAAGACGCCGTATCCGTCATGAGAACGGGAGGCGAGTAGCACCGACACGTCTCTATTTCACAGAGCGTTTGGCAGCTTTCATATGCTGGAGGTGGATTAGATTTCACAGCGGTGTTATCGCGGATCAAATCGAATCAAGTTGTGTCACTTCCCGAGTAATAAAGAGGCCAGCGCTGTTTCGATGAGCCGAGCGAGGGTGGATGCGGCTCCCGTGAGGACTGCGCTCTGTCAGATGGAGGACAGCGGTGTCTCTCGGCAGGAGAGAGCAGCCATTAGGATCAGTGACGCTCCGCCGGCTGCCGCGGGCCGCCGTGATGCGATTGCAGCGATGGAGAGGGCAGATCGGTGTACGCCGTAATGAAATGCTGTGAGAATTAACTTTATTGATCTACATGGACAAATTAAACTTGTTCTTTCAAGAGCAAGACGATATATTTGAACACATGAACAAGTACGCATCCGTACACATAACACCATCTGACATCTCATTTTACTGTCCTCATAGAAAGTCATTTTTCTTTTTATATGATTTATGATTTTTTTAAGCTTTAAACATTTATTCAATATTTTTTACTTATAGTAATTTAAATGAATCAGATTTTCATTTGTATTTTATTTTTGAACACGTTCAAATTGTTTCGTGGTTTGACTGTCTTGACTGTATCATGCACACTGAGAATACAGAAATGTCTATTTGGCTTTGTCTATTTATAGATATTACTCCTAAAAATAATGTAATAACTCCATATTCTCTGCGTGTTCTAGACAGGCAGCATTTCATCCAGAAAGTGGAAAACCCCACTAAACACAAGATATTACTGTAACACTCTAACTAGTGACTAGAGCAGCAATGTATCTAGTGACTGTAGTAGTACTGTAACATTGTAATTAGTGATTTGAACTGTAGCACTGTAACTGTGAATAGTACTGTAACACTGTAGCTATTGACTAGAACTGTAACACTATAACTAGTTACTAGATCTGTAACACTGTAGCTGGTGACTAGAACAGTAACAATGTAACTGGTGACTAGTACTGTAACACTGTAACTGACTATAACTAACACTGTAATTAGTGATTTGAACTGCAACACTGTAGCTAGTGACTAGAACTGTAACTAGTACTGGTAACTAGAGACTGTACACTGTAGCTAGTGACTACTATACTGACTAAACTGTAACTAATACTGTAAAACACTAACTAGTGACTAGAACAGTAACAGTGTAACTAGTAACAATGCAAATAGTAACTAGTACTGTAGTACTGTAACACTATGACTAGTGACCAGAGCAGTAACAATGTAACTGGTGACTAATAGTGTAACACTGTAGCTCTTGACTAGAGCTGTAACACTGTACCTGGTGACTAGAACAGTAACACTGTAACTAGTAACAATGTAAATGTGACTAGTTTTGTACCTAGTGACTACACTGTAACTAGTACTGTAAAACACTAACTAGTGACTAGAGCAGTGACAATGTAACTAGTAACAACGCAAACAGTGACTAGTACTGTAACACCAACTGCGACTAGTACTGTAACACTGTAATTAATAATGAACACTGTAACTAGTGACTAGTACTGTAATATTTTAACCGTGACAAGTACTGTAACAATGTAACTAGTGACTAGAACTGTAACACTGTGACTAGTGACTACAGTAGTAACATTGTAACTAGTGACTAGTACTGTAACACTGTAATTAATAATGAATTGTAACACTGTAACTTGTGACTAGTACTGTAATATTTTAACCGTGACGAGTACTGTAACAATGTAACTAGTGACTAGAACTGTAACACTGTGACTAGTGACTACAGTAGTAACATTGTAACTAGTGACTAATACTGTAACACTGTAATTAATAATGAACTGTAACACTGTAACTAGTGACTAGTACTGTAATATTTTAACCGTGACGAGTACTGTAACAATGTAACTAGTGACTAGAACTGTAACACTGTGACTAGTAACTACAGTAGTAACATTGTAACTAGTGACTAGTACTGTAACACTGTAATTAATAATGAACTGTAACACTGTAACTTGTGACTAGTACTGTAATATTTTAACCGTGACGAGTACTGTAACAATGTAACTAGTGACTAGAACTGTAACACTGTGACTAGTGACTACAGTAGTAACATTGTAACTAGTGACTAGTACTGTAACACTGTAATTAATAATGAATTGTAACACTGTAACTTGTGACTAGTACTGTAATATTTTAACCGTGACGAGTACTGTAACAATGTAACTAGTGACTAGAACTGTAACACTGTGACTAGTGACTACAGTAGTAACATTGTAACTAGTGACTAGTACTGTAACACTGTAATTAATAATGAACTGTAACACTGTAACTTGTGACTAGTACTGTAATATTTTAACCGTGACGAGTACTGTAACAATGTAACTAGTGACTAGAACTGTAACACTGTGACTAGTGACTACAGTAGTAACATTGTAACTAGTGACTAATACTGTAACACTGTAATTAATAATGAACTGTAACACTGTAACTAGTGACTAGTACTGTAATACTTTAACCGTGACGAGTACTGTAACAATGTAACTAGTGACTAGAACTGTAACACTGTGACTAGTAACTACAGTAGTAACATTGTAACTAGTGACTAGTACTGTAACACTGTAAATAATAATGAACTGTAACACTGTAACTTGTGACTAGTACTGTAATACTTTAACCGTGACAAGTACTGTAACAATGTAACTAGTGACTAGAACTGTAACACTGTGACTAGTGACTACAGTAGTAACATTGTAACTAGTGACTAGTACTGTAACACTGTAATTAATAATGAACTGTAACACTGTAACTAGTGACTAGTACTGTAATACTTTAACCGTGACGAGTACTGTAACAATGTAACCAGTGACTAGAACTGTAACACTGTGATTAGTGACTACAGTAGTAACATTGTAACTAGTGACTAATACTGTAACACTGTAATTAATAATGAACTGTAACACTGTAACTAGTGACTAGTACTGTAATACTTTAACCGTGACGAGTACTGTAACAATGTAACTAGTGACTAGAACTGTAACACTGTGACTAGTGACTACAGTAGTAACATTGTAACTAGTGACTAGTACTGTAACACTGTAATTAATAATGAATTGTAACACTGTAACTTGTGACTAGTACTGTAATATTTTAACCGTGACGAGTACTGTAACAATGTAACTAGTGACTAGAACTGTAACACTGTGACTAGTGACTACAGTAGTAACATTGTAACTAGTGACTAGTACTGTAACACTGTAATTAATAATGAACTGTAACACTGTAACTTGTGACTAGTACTGTAATATTTTAACCGTGACGAGTACTGTAACAATGTAACTAGTGACTAGAACTGTAACACTGTGACTAGTGACTAATACTGTAACACTGTAATTAATAATGAACTGTAACACTGTAACTAGTGACTAGTACTGTAATACTTTAACCGTGACGAGTACTGTAACAATGTAACTAGTGACTAGAACTGTAACACTGTGACTAGTAACTACAGTAGTAACATTGTAACTAGTGACTAGTACTGTAACACTGTAAATAATAATGAACTGTAACACTGTAACTTGTGACTAGTACTGTAATACTTTAACCGTGACAAGTACTGTAACAATGTAACTAGTGACTAGAACTGTAACACTGTGACTAGTGACTACAGTAGTAACATTGTAACTAGTGACTAGTACTGTAACACTGTAATTAATAATGAACTGTAACACTGTAACTAGTGACTAGTACTGTAATACTTTAACCGTGACGAGTACTGTAACAATGTAACCAGTGACTAGAACTGTAACACTGTGATTAGTGACTACAGTAGTAACATTGTAACTAGTGACTAATACTGTAACACTGTAATTAATAATGAACTGTAACACTGTAACTAGTGACTAGTACTGTAATACTTTAACCGTGACGAGTACTGTAACAATGTAACCAGTGACTAGAACTGTAACACTGTGACTAGTAACTACAGTAGTAACATTGTAACTAGTGACTAGTACTGTAACACTGTAATTAATAATGAACTGTAACACTGTAACTAGTGACTAGTACTGTAATACTTTAACCGTGACGAGTACTGTAACAATGTAACCAGTGACTAGAACTGTAACACTGTGACTAGTAACTACAGTAGTAACATTGTAACTAGTGACTAGTACTGTAACACTGTAATTAATAATGAACTGTAACACTGTAACTAGTGACTAGTACTGTAATACTTTAACCGTGACGAGTACTGTAACAATGTAACCAGTGACTAGAACTGTAACACTGTGATTAGTGACTACAGTAGTAACATTGTAACTAGTGACTAGTGCTGTGACACTTTAACTGTGACAAGCACAATGACACTGTAACTACTGACTAGTACTGTAAAACACTGTAACTTTTTAAATACGTCGCAGAAGGATACATTTAGAGATCGGATTTTCATTCGTCTGTTTTAGCATAAGTCTAGTGTTCTCACCTCACAGCTTTGCCATCTGTTTGGAATGTTGGGCCGTAGTTTCTGTTCACACACGACTCTCCTCATCTCCTCCACCGACGGGTCGGACTGCACCAGGTCATAGTACGGCAGCTGGTAGTCTTCATGAATGCCTGCTCAAAAACATGTTTGATTTAAGGTGGTGAGTCCAAAAACTCAACAAAAAAACAACAGATGATGCTGCTGATCAAAAGATTAGACAAACTCCACTGAAATCCTTGAAACAGAAAATGAAAGAAACTTGTGTGGGGAACTAAAACAGTTATTAAAGTAGAGCTAATTTCACATGAAGTGAGTCCTTATAATACCTCCAATAGAACATCTGCTGGCAATTTCCCAGAAAACCAGCCCCATGGCATAGATGTCTGCCCTCTTGAAAGACTCAAAATGCTTCATGTTTATTGAATCGTCAAGCACTTCTGGGGCCATATACCTGTTGAAGGATACAAGTGAATAGGGAGTTATTACTTTTGATGAAGCAAAGCAAAATCATAATCTAGAGATTTTTGCCTACATGATCCAACAGTAAGGTCTTTCTCAAGGTTGACTTTATTGTCATTCAGCACAACCAAATCTAAACGCAGTTTCACCAAGGGACAAAAAAGTGCCTCTGGAAAAAGGAGGAAAATCAGCCGTTTAGAGACGTGGAAATAAATCAATATGTAATTAAAACTGAATTTAAAAAAGCACAGAGGCCTGAACTTCACAACTGCAAAACATTTCTCAGTGTTTTGTATTTTGGTCCATACAAAAGAAAGCGTTTTAAAAATATAAAATTATTTATAACAAAATAGTAGCTTTAGATCCTCAATATTATGTATTTTTACTACAAAAACAAGTACATACCAGTGTTATTTTATCATTAAGAGAGATTTTTTTAAATAATATTTTGAAATAAATTTTAATAAACTTTTTAAAAATATTTTGTTTCCATTCAAATAAAAATAAAAATATATATACACTTTATTTTCTCATTTAATGTTTATTTTATTTCAATTAAAAAATATGATTTTCGTTTTAGTACAATATTAAAATATTAAAAATAACTTTATAAATACTTTAATTGACCGAAATAAATGTTTCAAAAATGTCATTAAAATTCTTTACATTTATTTGTAGAATACTTTTTTTTTTTTTTTTAATCACAAGCTTCCAAACATTTGCCATCACAAGTGCAGAAGCAGGTCTGCGCAGTCGTCCGTGAGGTGAAGTGTTTGATCAGATGCTGCGCCGCATCAGGCTGGGAAGTAGGAATATCAGCACACGGCTGCTGCGCTGCTCTCACGTGTTTCGCAGGAAGTAAAGCTATTAAAAGACTTGTCTGCACAATAAAATTCAGGAGATTTATCTGGATAAGTAGCTGAAGAGTCGCTGTGTTATCCAAGATCCCCCAGCACACCGCCGCTGACCTCTGAGAAGCTCCTTGAGTGCAGTGGAAAACGCTCTCGCTTCATGCAGGTCTGCTGACTTAATTATACGGCCAGGGAAAATGGTTTAAGTAAACCGAGCGATCGGTCCTTTCCAACACGTTAATTCAATCTGACGCAATTTCATCTGCAGCATGCAAATTACAGAGGATAAGTCATGAAACGTCTGCACGCTCTGTCAAAATAATGAGAACGGGAGGACACCTCCATCTGAACTGAGTAATGGACAAGCTAAAAGTAGAGCAAGACTGTTCCTCTGAATCACTCATTCCACATCCTAGTGCGGTAATTCACTTCATGATTCATGTGGGAAATACAGACCACGTCCACAAGCTGACAATGAGTCGATGGAGGTAAGACGGCATCAAGACGTGTCCAAACCCAACATCTGCATCAAAGCATGCCTGACAGAGTGCTTGAAAGTCTTCACTGAATAAAAAAAAAAAAAAGGGCTTTTCCCTTGAATTTATTTATGAGCACCGGTTGATAATTCAATAATGCTTTCAATTATGAAGACTTAAGAAGCATATTTAAACCAGGGTTTATGAAAGTAAAGACTTTTTGAAGAACTTTTTAAGACAAATTACAGAAAATTTAAGGAATAAATTCAACACAAAATACATTCATGTGTTCTCTAATGTCTACAAAATGAGTTGCTTTAGCAGCACTTTAAAGTTTGAAAATACGACTTCCAATTAGTGCTATTTTAGTATCACTGAGATACTACTATAGTTTGATTATTTTCAATTAGTTTTCCTTTTTTTCCATTTTAATTTTAAAGTTTTAGTCATTTTGTTGTGTATTTTGTCAGTTTTATTAGGGTTTTTAACATCTATATAGTTTTTATGATTTTTAAGTATTTAAGTAAGTTTAATGACTTTGTTGGTTTTCATTTTTAGTTTCTCAGAAAACAAGACTTCATCTTCGTTCTGCCTCTCCAGTAAATCTATCTTAATTTAAGCATGTTTAAATATTTGTATTAGAAAATAAAACAAAAATACAGAGCATGAGATTTTTTTTTTTTTTTTGCATTGCATTGCATGCAACATTTAATGCCATAATTCTATGACTATATTACTTTCTAGTCCAAATTCAAGACTTTTTTTATTGCATTAATTTGTTTGAAGCCAAATTAAGACATTTGAAGACCCAGAGAAACCCTGTAAATTCATGCTTTGCATGTCTGCAAAAATATCTACAGGTAATAAATAAAATACAATAAAATAAGTTCAGGCCATATAAATGTGTGTTTTATATGGGCAAACATGACACAAAATGTAACATGTTCGGTTTAAAAAACATTTCCCATTGACCCCCCCCTCCCCATAAAAAAAAAACAAAAATGCAGTTCAACTCTTGGAGATGAAGATTAACCATCACTAACCCATTATACAGATAAAACACCATCCCAGAGTTACATACAGCTCAACTAGTCACCTCAACCACTAACTACTGCTGTGAGCGCAAACGGCCAGCGGCTGAAAATCTGAGGAGCCGAAGAACGTGAGGACGGTACCGTTTGGTGCCCACTCTGTGATTGGGCGCGATGTCGATGGTGTCTGTGGCGGAGTCGTGGCGTACGGCCAAACCCAGGTCTGCGATACAGCACGTGCCGTTCTTCTTGACCAGGATGTTCTTTGATTTCAGATCCCTGTGGGCGATAGCAGGCTTGCCTGGAATCAAACACAGGAACTCGAGATTAGAGAAAGAGCCGACCATCCGAAGAGAAAGAGTTTCTCAAGAAGAGCGACAGAACATGGAGCAGATAAAGGATCGTTCACCCAGAAATAACCCTTCTGTCATCACTTATTCACACTCATGTCACTGCACACCCGTAAGACTTTCCTTCTTCAAAACACAAATGAATGCATTTTTAATAAAAGCTACGAAATTTCTGTTTCACCAAAACCCCACATAAAGATCACAGAGGAATGAATCATGCAGCAGTGATCGATCCCAGTGAACCGAGCGGCTTCATTTAATTTTTAGATGTAATTTAGGCTTTTATTCTCTATGTGCTGTATTTGGTTAACAGATGCTCAAACTGGTTTGCTTAATATACAAGAACCACATCTGAGCTTCTGTTCACCATCTTCATTCATGTTTTGAATGACTGAATGAGTTCTGAATGAGTCTTAAGGACTCTTATATGACATAAGAGTGAGTGGATATTGTGGAATGTCATTTCAGGCTGAATTCTCTCTTTAAATGAGGCCAGAATCTCTTATGTGGAACAGTATCAGAAAACTGCACATGTATTGTGGTAAAACAATGGTTTGTGGACATGTTGATTCTAGTGTGGCATTTTAAAAATAGACCTTTGCAAACACAACAGTGGCTTTTCTGAACAATACATTTTTTTCCCAATTTACCACAGTAAAACTGTGTTTCTGTAGACATGTCTCATTATAATAGCATGTTATTTAAACATGTATAATTTTAATAACATGTTTTTGTTTATATATATATATATATATATATATATATATATATAGATAGTTGTTTATATATATCATAGACATGTCTCATTATAATAGCATGTTATTTAAACATGTATAATTTTAATAACATGTTTTTGTTGTTTATATATATATATATATATAGATAGTTGTTTATATATATCATAGACATGTCTCATTATAATAGCATGTTATTTAAACATGTATAATTTTAATAACATGTTTTTGTTGTTTATATATATATATATATATATATATATATATCATAGACATGTCTCATTATAATAGCATGTTATTTAAACATGTATAATTTTAATAACATGTTTTTGTTTATATATATATATATATATATATATATATATATATATATATATATAGATAGTTGTTTATATATATCATAGACATGTCTCATTATAATAGCATGTTATTTAAACATGTATAATTTTAATAACATGTTTTTGTTGTTTATATATATATATATATATAGATAGTTGTTTATATATATCATAGACATGTCTCATTATAATAGCATGTTATTTAAACATGTATAATTTTAATAACATGTTTTTGTTGTTTATATATATATATATATATATATATATATATATATATATGTATATATATATATATATATAGTTATTTATATATATCAAAAACACTTCAAATGTTTTTGAAAGCAGTCTCTTCTGCTAACCAAGGCTATATTTATTTAATCAAAAATAGAGTAAAAATTGTAATAATATTTAATAATATTTTTAACAATGTGAAATGGCTGTTTTCTATGTGAATGTCTGTTAAAATGTAATTTATTTCCATGATCAAATCTGGATTTTCATCATCATTACTCCAGTCTTCAGTGTCACATGATCCTTCAGAAATCATTCTAATATGCTGATTTACAAACATTTCTGATTATTAGCAATGTTGAAAACAGTTGTGCTGCACAATATTTTGGTGGAAATGTCATAGAATATATTTTTAAGAATTCACAGATGAATGGAAAGTTCAAAGGAACAGCATTTATTTGAAATAGAAATCTTTTCTCACATTATAAATGTCTTTACTGGCACTTTTGATCAATGTAATGCAGCCTTGATGAAAAAAAAATATATATTAAAGTATGTCAAAAAACACCATGGTATGTCTAAAAAATTCTGCACCATTTTTGAGGCCCTTTTTTTAATAAAGTTTTACATAAAGATCATCTGACAGTATTTCATTAACAGATGATTTGCTCATAAGTGCAGGGCTCTACCGTGCTGTGACCATTTCAGTCACATTTGCAACTAAAAACTACTGTGTGCGACTATGAAAAAATAACGATCAGCATATTTGTGACCCTGGATCACAAAACTAGTCATAAGGGTAAATTTTTCAAAATTGAGATTAATACATCACAAATAAATGAATAAATAAGCTTTCCATTGATGTGTGGTTTGTTAGGAGAGGACAATATTTGGTTGAGATACAACTATTTGAAAACCTCGAATCTGAGGGTGCAAAAAAAATCATCTTTAAAGTTGTTCAAATGAAGTTCTTAGCAATGCATATTACTAATCAAAAATTACGTTTTCATATATTTACGGTAGGAAATTTTACAAAGTATCTTCATGGAACATGATCTTTACTTAATATCCTAATGATTTTTGCCATAAAAGAAAAATCAATCATTTTGACCCATACAGTGTATTTTTGGCTATTGCTACAAATAAACCCCAGTGACTTAAGGCTGGTTTTGTGGTCCTGGGTCACATTTGTGTTTGCACTTTGAGTTTTTGCAACGTTAAGTAATGTATCTCACCAATCCTTTCATAAATAAAGTGTAGAGAGAGTGTAAATAAGAGATTGATTGTGCAGTGTAGAGAGCTTTGTTCATTATAATGGAACTTTGTGAGATCATGATGAACTAAAATGAGTGACAGCTTTTAATGTTTTTTAAGGGAGTTTGTAAATGAGATACTGATTTAATACAACAGTTCAGTAAACAAGAAGTTAATGAGTGACTTACATTGTCTGACTATAGCACTATTGCCTGACTTTGCTCTGTTTCATTGTCAAAAATAGTTTGAAACAAGTCACAACTGAGCCGCTGCGCATCTCCATTCAAACACAGCGCTGTTTTGTTTATGAATGAATGTGCGTTTTTAAACAAATCTAGTGAGTCATTCATTCAATTTCCCATTCATAAAGACAGTCAGTGCTTTATTCCTGAATAAATCAACCGTTGGAATGAATCAAATGAATGAATGAATGATTCAGTAATTAAATCAGTGGCTTGCTGCCACCTACTGGCAAATTTAGTTTTATTTTTAAAGTCTCTTTTTCAGTTATTTAAATCATTTAATATTTCTGTATTCAAAATTTTATATTTAAAACATTAATCTCAACATAAATTTACGAATTTAATTGCACTCGAGCCACCTCTGAGCCTCATTAAACATCTGAAAATACACCTACAAGACACTTTCTGTGCACCTCTGTAGTTAATACTGATTTAATTTGGTTGGTAACTTATTCTTATTCTACTTGTTCTTATTCTGTTGTTTTAATTAGAAATTCTAAAAAGCTTAAACCTATCATTTTTAAAAAATTGACAAAAGATGGCATACTTTTAATAAAGTTTTAATAAAGTTAAAGTTTTTGATTATTGATTAGAAGATGCTCCTGAAATTTTGACTGTGCTGCTAAATTTTTTAAGAGGAAAGTAAGCGTCGAGCCCTGAAGTGAGAGTGGCTGCAGTGCAGCTGCATTGATTTCTGACATTGACAGCAGTGGGAAACGTCCAACAGCTTACAGTGAGACGCGCTCATGTCACGACTGCATAATGCATAATGCATGTAAACCCACACACAGCAGCGTGGTGTTCCCATGGGGAGTGTTTCACAGCGCCTCCATCAGCTACATAAACGCTTTCATTACTCCGTGCTGCCTCAGCACCAATCCGACACAGACACGCTCCAGCAGAACCTGCAGAAACGCCTGACAGGAGACCTCAGACACACCTGCACCATCAGAGGTGATACAGCGGCTGCTGAGGTGCTCTATGCACAACCTGCTCAGGGTGACTGACAGGCTGCTGTGGATTATTTTTAGATCGTTTTTAATCTAAATGTTCCATGTTTGATTGATTAACGGCTTTCTTTTTAATTTAAAAATACAATGCATGAGCGTTTCCACCAAAATATTGTGCAGCACAACTGTTTTCAACATTGATAATAATCAGAAATGTTTGTTGAGCAGCAAATCAGCATATTAGAATGATTTCTGAAGGATCATGTGACATGTGAAAATTCAGATTTGATCACAGAAATAAATTACATTTTAACAGATATTCACACAGAAAACAGCTGTTTTAAATTGTAATATTTTTTCATAATTTTTAGTGTATTTTTGATCAAATAAATGCAGACTTGGTAAGCAGAAGAGACTTCTTTTAAAAATGTTTATGAAGAACAGTCTACAATCCTCTTTTATAGTCCTTACTGTAATGTTTCTGGTGATTCTTGTAGCTTTAGTTTGAGTTCAGATCATGAGAGTCAGTGATGACAGGACTGTCACTGTGTTTGATTCTCAAAAGGGAAATATTGACATGAATGTCATCTTTTTTAATTCAAATGGGAGAGATGGACTTTCGATAGTTTTTATTATTATTATTTTGTGCTGTTTTATTGTTTACTGTGTTATTTCTGTTTCAAAAGGCAGCAATAAATAACGTTATCTAAAAAGCGTCCATGTGATTTTATACAATGGATACTTTAAATGCATTAAATTATTTAAATGCATAATAATAGTCATAATCGTGAAAACGTGATTATTTCTCAGACAATAATCGTACCAACAAAATCTATAATCGTTGCATCCCTAATGATTTCTGAAGGATCATGTGGCACTGAAGACTGGAGTAATGATGCTGAAAATTCAGCTCTGATCACTGAAATCAATTACATTTAACAGATATTCACATAGAAAACAACTGTTTGAAGTTGCAATAATATTTCACAATTTTTACTGTATTTTTGATCAAACAAATGCAGCTTTGGTGAGCAGAAGTAACTCTTACAGACCCCAACCTGAGTGATTTTTTTCACCGAATAAACCAGACTGCTTAGTGAAGTAATCACACTTTATGATGATGTCTGTAGCTCAAACATGCTGAAGTTCACTGCTTATGGTGACTGTTCAAACACAAGCAATAATAATCACATGCGTTACTTTATCAGTCAACAAATGAAAGCTTTATTATACCTTCAATACTACAACAGAGCGTGCTGAATTGATCTTCAGAGCTTGATTGTGAAACTCTCATGGTGTAATGAGGCATTACATCTCAATTATAGGAATGTAATAAAGCTGCCGTACCAGTAAATGAAGCTCACTTTAACAACAAACAATTCTGCTGATGAGAATTACTCACAAAACCCCATCAACGTCTCTCCACTGAAGTCTAAATCAAGCAATAATGCTTCAAATTTGGACTCCAAGAGGCAAACGGTGACTCAAAGTACTATTTTTATGCATCAGTTAAATAAATAAATGCCTCCATCGGTGGCTGAATAAGCAGGACTGTAAAGCTGAAGGCAAAAACAGCACAGGCCGTGTGAAGATGAATTAACGGCTCTCCGTAAATGAGCAACCGAACGAACATCTGCTATGACTCGCGTGGAGAAAACATCCCACACAGACGCCGGCCGAGGCCCGCGGGGAGCCCAGCGTCAGCCAACGGCGGCCCGCTCGCGCCCTACTGACGGGATTCTGCTTTAGTTTCTCCAGCATCATGTTCAGCTGCTCATCTCCAGTACCGTCACACCAGCACACCTCCATACCACATTATTACCATATTCATACATGATCAGATTTCTTTTTATGTTTAAATGCTCACAGACTACATTTATTTGACCAAAAATACAGTAAAAACAGTAAAAATGTGAAATATTATTGCAATTTCAAACAGTTGTTTTCCATGTGAATATCTGTTAAACTGTAATTTATTTCTGTGATGCGCAGCTGAATTTTCAGCATCATTACTCCAGTTTTCAGCGTCACATGATCCTTCAGAAATCATTCTAATATGCTGATTTGCTGCTCAACAAACTTTTCCGATTATTAGCAATGTTGTATTAGCAGTTGTGCTGCACAATATTTTTGTGGAAACAAATACATTTTATTTTTAAAAAAAGTATATAACTGACCAAACGTTTGAACAGTGGTGTATATCATAATCTGAGATACTTATACAGGTCAATATACAGAGGAACATCCAAGAAGATGAAAAGGAAAAATCTAGTTTAAAAGATGTGATAAATTCTTAAAAACATAATCCTTGTATTCATGCTAGTTTAATATGTTTGAAAACCTTTTCAAAAGATTGAATGATGATGATTAATTTTTTTTTTCTTAATTTCAAGGCAAAGAGCATTTTTAAATGTATAGTTTTATATATTTTTAATAATGAATACCACTGAGATTTGAATTAAGCTTGCCATGTCATACAAAGAAAAACTGAGAGATTTTTCAGAATTTGAATTACTTCGATACACAGTCCTGAAGGTCTATAGTGCAGCAATATTAGTTTAAAAATTGCTTGATTTCAAGAAATAAAAAAATATCATACTAAAGCTACTTAAGTTTTCCTTTTTAAGAATTTCAGCCTCCACTGAGACATTTGACGTTACACCTTGACATCTGCTTTATATAAAAAAAATCAAAATAACTTATTTAGAAATTTTAAATATTATATAAGAGCTGTACTGAAAGCCCTTGACTGTATGAACTGCATTCTCTGTGTATGTTTACATAAATGAACAGATTCAGACAAAATTGAAACTAAATTTTTAGCGTTTCAAAACAATACCAACATGAATTTCCCCAAAACAAACGTGCAGCAGCACATGCTAGCGTCCGTGAGCGTCGCAGCTGAACAAACACGTACCTTGAGTTCCCACGATCTCCATGTGCAGGTGAGCCAGACCGCTGGCCGTGGACAGAGACAGCTTGATCATGCCCTCCACCGTCACCGTGTAGCGGTTCAGATAGTCGAACAGAGAGCCGTGCTCGTGGTAGTCCGACACCAGCCACAGCTGCGTCCACGTGCCGTTATCTGAGAGCAAGAACGGAGACGATCAGATCAGGACGTTCAGAAATATTCATTTTCTCAACATAAACTGTCAGCAGCGAAATGGATGTGTTTGATGGGTAAAATATCAGGCAGAGCAAATTTACTGAGTCATTTAGATTTGATTTGATTCAGTTCACTTCTTGGTCATTACAGGTGGAGCTACAGTAAAATGAGGTATAATCAAGTACAGATGCACCGACATGGAGGTTGTGACTGATAATTGTTTATAATCGAAAGCCAATCACAGACATATTGGCCGATAAATATGAATCTTCCGATTTATTAAATGCATCTTGAAACTGATGCATTTATTAAACAGCCTTGTCATTAATTGTGATTGTTTATTATTATTACCTTATTTAAGTTTATTTGCAAAAACAGACCCCCCTCCTTTTTTTTTTTTTTCTTCAAAAATCATGTTTTTTTATTGTGTTTTATTGTGATAGTTAGCTGGATTTTTTTGTTATTTTTACTTCATTTCAAAATAACCCAACTGCAGTTTGATTGAGATGAACTGGAATGCACAATGAGTTATCTATTTTTTGCAAATAAGCTCTTCATATAATATTTATGGAAATGAAACCATCATATTTAAAATTATGATATTAATCATTTAATACAACATACTTATTGTTCATGCTAAAAAGCTTTTTTGTATTTTTAAAAAACATTTTAGTGAACAAAAATAAACTACTCATCAGAAAATAGTACAAACTTTGCAAAAGTGATTGTTTTGCACAAGCTTAATGAACTTATTAATGTATTTTGCAAACAAATGACTTATAATTAAATTACCAACAGTGCAGCAGTTGCATAAATAAACTGAACGTCACAACAGTAGCACTGCTAAACAGAGTTAATAAAATGGTAGCTGCAATAAAATGGTCAAAACTATATAAACATCAGGAATCAGCAATTATATGCACAACAAATTAGATATAAATATAAATCTGTGCATGCATGCATAAGCAGCTGCTTAAGCTTTACCCGTGTGCAACGCCGAAAATACAAAACAATGAATGAAAATCGGCTTTATTAGAGCCGATATATCGTGCGATCACGGTCAGACCCGTGCGCTCATCCCAGCATGCACCGGTGCTGCTGACCTTTGTTGTCGGCGGCGATGAAGCCGAGGATGTTCTCGTGCCGAAGCATCACGGTCTGGTAGATCTCGGCCTCCCGAAACCAGGAGCGCTCCTCCCTGGAGGAGAAGATCTTCACCGCCACCTCCTCTCCTCTCCACTTGCCCCTCCACACCTCCCCGAAGCGGCCCTTCCCGATGCTCTCCTGCAGGATGATGGTCCTGGCGATGGTCCGCTGCACCAGCAGAGGAAGACCTGAACCAGAGCGAGAAAGAGAAGAGAAACTACTGCAGTTACACAACATCCACATTGATCCTGTTTGCAAATGAAACAGTCAGTGAATATTAAAAGGAAAAGCATACAGGGGAAAAAAAGTAAAGTTCTGTTCCACACAGTTTGTGCTACAAACATCATTAATATCAAAGCGACGTTCCCTCACGAAAAAGAAGTTTATTCGAGTGTGCTATTACTATACTTCTTTTAAACTAAAACTAGTTTAAAAAACTATACTTTCAGTCTACTTTTTATGTACTTCTCAGAAATGTGCTTAAAATGACATTTAAGTATACTTGATTTATACTTATAAAAAGTCCAAATATATCTGAGCTGTACTTGTGCTCTGAGAATCCGTGTTTTCATTGTTATACGCTAGGGGGCGCTATTACACATCATCTGTACAGAATTTCCAAAATACAAGTGAAGAAGAAACCGAAACAACAGATGCTTCCACATGTAATCTGACACAATCATCAGACATAAAGCAGCATCAAAACCATAAATATGTAAAACTTCGTAACGTTACGGAATAAAATGACGACCCATGAAGAGGTAATAATGACTGTCAAGTTTTGGGATGTTGATCGACTCGTTCACAATACGTTTTGGTTATCATGAATAGTTTTTTTTTAAGCTTTTTGTTCAAAATGTTGTTTATTTTATTTATTTATTTATTTTTTTTATGAAACTTACCCACATTCAAGTATTTATAAAAAAGAATGCATGAAGCTAGAATACTTTTTTCGTCTACAAGCAGATATCCTGTTATTTCTTTTGATGTTTTATATGTTCAGATATTCATATAATAAAATGTATACAAATTAATACCTAAATAGGGACATTAAAGTATGATGTAAAGTTCACTTGTAGAAAACTTGAGTATACTTGCAGTATAAATCTACTAAACTAGTAGATTACTGAGACTATACTTTAAAGTGTACTAAAAATGCATAAAAAAGTATTTAATTAGTAAACTATCAGTATACCTATAAATTCACTTTTAGTATAGTCGCAGTACAAACTAAAAACATAGATGTAAACTAGTTGTGTACTCAAAGTTTACTACTGTTATACTTAAAGTATACTTAAAAGTATCCTTTTATATACTAAAAATATACTAGGCCAATTTAGTCCCAAGGAGCATTAAAATAGTACACTTACAAGTATACTGCTAGTATACTGATATCTGTATACTTACTACATAAAGTATAGTTAATAGACTTGATCTTTACTTAAGTAATAAGATAAACTTGAAGTATTCTTCTTTTTGGTAAGGGTTAATAAAGCAATCTACTTTATTTTTTTTAATTGGTGAAATAAAAAAAAAAGTGAGTAGAGTTTTTAATTAAAGTTTAAAATCTTTTCTGCTCACAAACGCTGCATTTATTTGATTAAAAATACTGTAAAAACAATAAATTGTGAAAATTATTACAATTTGAAATATCGGTTTTCTCTGTGAGTATCTGTTAAACTGTAATTTATTTCTGTGATGCGCAGCTGAATTTTCAGCATCATTACTCCAGTCTTCAGTGTCACATGATCCTTCAGAAATCATTCCAATATGGTGATTTGCTGCTCAACAAACATTTCTGATTATTAGCAATGTTGAAAACAGTTGTGCTGCACAATATTTTTGTGGAAACTGTGATACATTTTGTTTTTCAGGATTCACAGATGAATAGAAAGTTCAATAGAACAGCATTTATTTGACATGGAAATCTTTTGTCACATTATAAATGGCTTTACCGTCACTTTTGATAAATTTATTGCATCTTTGCTGAATTTAGCTGACCCCAAACTTCTGAACAGTAGCGTATATAAAATTTTGTATTTTTTTTATTATATGAAATGATACACTCTTATTATATAAAAAGCTAAAACAACTCCAGTGTTGACTGCTGAATCTGGGAAAACACTTTGAAGTATGTAAGAACAAACTTCAGATCAGATGTCATAAGAGAAAATTAAATGAATTGATGCTGAAGAATGAATTCATTCACGACGTTGAGCGACAGAATATTTCCCATCAGCAGACTCATCATCACATCAGTACAGTAAACTCAGACAGATCTGAGAGGCAATCTCACATCAGGACGAGTGGATCTCAATCCACCATCATGCGCTAATCGAGTCATCAGTGTCCTGATGTTCAGTGGATAACACTCCTAACCAGTTTCTGAACTCATGTGTATGATATAACCACTTACAAAAACCACCGAGATCCAGAAAAAAAACTATCCGCTAAGAATAAGAGCTGCGTGTCAATCAGAGATCATTTTGCACAGAAAACAATCAAACAGGTAAAGCAAAGCTGATGTGTGTGTACTTGTATGTATGTGTGTGTGGAGTAATAAATCAAGAGCAGTTTAACCTCTACGGCCCGTCCAGAGATTCATGTCCTCTAGCAACATTACAGTGAGTCATTTTACACTAAAGCCCTTCAGGGACCCGAAGCTCCGGCGACGCGTCAGAAATAGACACGCAGCCATTAGAAGCAAACGCAGGGTGTTTTCTGTGTCGGAATGCTGAGAAGCCATGGAGACAGCGGACGGGTCAGCGAGAGCCAATCAGAGCGCAGCTCACGGCAGATACACCAATGGAAGCTCACGATCCAGCAGATCCTCTGATAGCGAATGAACGCGGGAGTTAAAGGAGAAGTTCACTTCCAGAACAAAAAAGTACAGATCATTTACTCACCTCCTTGTCATCCAAGATGTTTATGTCTTTCTTTCTTCAGTCGATAAGAAATTATGTTTCTTGAGAAAAAAAAATTCAAAAATTCTCTCCATATAGTGGACTTCTATGGTGCTCCCAAGTTTGAACTTCCAAAATGCAGTTTAAATGCAGCTTCGAAAGGAACTAAACAATCCCAGCTGAGGAAGAAGGGTCATTTTTTAAACCAATTGACAATTTATATACTTTTTAACCTCGTCTTCCCTTACCAAAAAGAAGTATACGTCAAGTTAATTTCATTCAAGTATACTTTATCTAGTAAGTGTACAAATATCAGTGTACTAGCAGTATGCTTGTAAGTGTACTATTTCAGTACTCATTGGGACTAAATTGGCCCACTTTCTAGTATATAAAAGTATATATTTAAGTATACTTTAAGTATAACAGTAGTAAACTATGAGTACACAACTAGTTTACATCTGTTTTGGTTTGTACTGCAACTATCCTAAAAGTGAATTTATAGGTATACTGATAGTTTACTAATTAAATACTTGTAGCATTTTTAAGTATATTTTGAAGTATAGTTTCAGTAAACTACTAGTTGAGTAGTTTTATACTGCAAGTATACCTGTAAGTTCTCTTTAAGTGAACTTTACATCAAACTTTAAGTATACTACTGTGTCCCTATTAGGTATTACTTTGTATATATTTTGTTATATGAGTATCTGAACATACAAAACATCTAAAGAAAGATCAGGGTATTTGCTTGTAAACAAAAACATTTTATTCTAGCTTCATGCATTCTTTTTTATAAACACCTGAATGTGGGTAAGTTTCATAAATAATAATAAAAAAAGAAATGAATAGACAACATTTTGAACAAAAAGCTGAAAAAAAGACTATGAATTGGATTCAGAATGATAATCCAAACATAGCTGGATTTGATCAACACCCCAAAGCTTCACAGTAATTATTACCTCTTCATGGGTCACATTTTATTTCATAATGTTACAGTTTTGATGCTGTTTTATGACTGATGATAGTGTTAAAAATGTGTGGAAACGTTTGTTGTTTTGGCTTCTTCTTCGCTTGTGTTTTGAAAATTCTGTACAGAAGGTGTGTAACAGCGCCCTCTACCACCAGAACAATGAAAACATGGATTCTCAGAGAACAATACTGCTTGAATGTGTAGACTTTTCCCTAAGTATAAGTAAAGAATACTTAAATGTGTTTTTAAGTATATGTCTGGGAAGTACATAAAGGACATTTCTATGAAGTACATTAAAAGTAGACTGAAAGTATACTTTCCTATTTTTAGTTTAAAAGAAGTAAACTAATAGCACACTTGAATAAACTTCTTTTTCGTAAGAATTGTCTAAGTCTGTGTGAACTCTGGTTTTTTTTTCCATGTTCAATACGTTTAAGACAGTTAGGGTATGTCAAAAAACTCTTGTTTCTTCCCCAACTTCAAAATCATCCTACATCGCTGCAGAAGTACCGACACAGCGTTTACAAAGTGAACATGCAAAGAAGATCAAACACCCTTTACACAAAAAAAGATTAAACAGCGATGTAGGAAGATTTTGACTTTGAAGAAGAAAATGAGACGGGAGTTTTTCGACATACCCTAAGTGTACTGACCCGGATTACACAGACAACACATGTGCATCGCAGAGACGAGACAAGACGAGCATTTGAGGTTAAAAAGTATATCAATTTCCAATTTGTTTCAAAAAATTTGACCGACCATTTCGCTAGATAAGACCCTTCTTCCTCGGCTGGGATCGTTTAGAGCCATTTAAACTGCATTTTGGAAGTTCAAACTTGGGAGCACCATTGAAGTCCACTAAATACCTGAAATGTTTTTCTCAAGAAACATAATTTCTTATTGACTGAAGAAAGAAAGACATGAACATCTTGGATGACCAGAGGGTGAGTACATTATCTGTACATTTTGTTCTGGAAGTGAACTACTCCTTTAAATCAGTGGGACACAATGCTGATTAACTCCTAATAGCCGTGACTTTATATAGAATAAGCTGTCTGTGTTTCAAGTTATATCTTTGTCGTCATGACAACATAACCACGGTAACGCCTGTACACACGGTACCTTTCACAGTGTGTTCGCTGTGTTTATCTGACATGTTGCAATCTGTATTAAATCAGCAGAACAACTTCATTTTGTTAACAGAAAAAGTTATTTTAGACTGTAGATTTCAATTCCAACCCAACTCCATAAAGAGTTTGTTCTCTTCAGTTTTATTCAGCAAACTTCAGTTTTATTCCTCCTCATATTCTGAAGGTTTGTTCATATTTTACCCTGTTTATATGTGGAGACCAGCCTTAAAATCAGATTCAAAAGTGAAAACCTGGGAATATGAGGTGTGTTCATTTCAAGAGTGTGATTTCTACTCCTGGAAAACTATAAATTGATGCAATCTTACAAATCTGTACAAATATGATGAAGAATTGACATTTTTATAGTTATGCCAACCTTTAAATATTTTTAAACATCCCAAAATATGACCTTGGACCACAAAACCATAAGGGTCTTAAGGGTCAGTTTTTTGAAATTAAGATTTATACATCATCTGAAATAAATCAGCTTTTCATTGATGTGTGGTTTGTTAGGATGGGACAATATTTGGCCGAGATACAACTTTTTGAAATCTGGAATCTGAGGGTGCAAAAAAATCTAAATATTGAGAAAATCACCTTTAAAAGTTCTTATCAATGCATATTACTAATCAAAGTTTTGATATATTTGCAATAGGAAACTTACAAAATATCTTCATGGAACATGATCTTTACTTGATATCCTAATGATTTTTGGCATAAATAAAAATTGATTCTTGTAGCCAAATATAGCCATGCCAATATAGGCTGGTTTTGTGGTCCAGGGTCACAAATAATGATACGAAGCATCCGACAGATTCACTGAGAGTTTTTGCGTATGGTTGTGGACGTACAGGAGTCTCAGAGTCTGTTTCGTCATATCTGACATTCACATCCAACTGGCCTCCAAATGCTCAGGAATAATGAAAACAGGCGAGCGGAGAGAGAACGTGTGGGCCGAATATCATCTGACCTTCTCACTTATATATATGCTTCCGACCACTGATTCAATTTGCTGAAGACAGAGACGCAAGGTCAGGCGGGGAGACGGAGAACGGCAGAGACAGACATGAGACCGAACCGACAGAGCGATGTGTGCGATACGTGACTCACTCCTGCAGACCGAAGACGCCTAGAAGACACCAGACAGACTGAACGCATCAAGAAACAGCAGAACTGAGAGAAAACAGGCTGTCTAATGGACAAAAAGAGAGCGTCTTCAAATGTGAAGTGTGTCATTTATGTGAACGCTTCAGGAGAAGTTACAGCGCTGTCATTAAGACACACGTCACACTTGCTTTCTGAAGCGTCCTGCAACAGCAATCTGTTTCCTAAATGTCAAGTTAAACTAGTCCCGCTATTAAAGCGTGCAGTCACGGTCTCATGTAAAAGCTCCTGTAGAAACGTGTTCTATCAGGGTCAAACGAATCTGAATCCTGCCAAATCACACAGACCTCCAGCGGAGATCCATTAGATGCCATTCAAACAAACTTATTCATTATGAACATTTGCACATAAGTGGGATTTGATAATAAATCAAAAATAATATTAAAGATCACAGATCTTTTAAAGATCTTTTACCGCACACTACTAGTCAAAAGTTTTTAAACAGTAAGATTTTTTTCAGTTTTAAGGTTTTTAAAGAATTCTCATCTGCTCACCAAGCATGCATTTATTTGATTCAAAATACAGCAGGAGCAGTAATATTCTGAAATATTTTTAGCATTTAAAATAACCGCTTTCTATTCGAATCTATGTTAAACTGTAATTTATTTCTGTGATGTGCAGCTGAATTTTCAGCATCATTACTCCAGTCTTCAGTGTCACATGATCCTTCAGAAATCATTCTAATATGATGATTTGCTGCTCAACAAACATTTTTTTTTTTTTAATTCTTATTATTATTATCAATATTTAAAACTGTTGAGTAAAGATCAGCATTTATCTGAAATAAAAAGTTTTTGTAACATTATACACTATACCATTCAAAAACTTTTCTTTTTTTCTTTTTTTTTTTTTGTTTAGAAATCATAGAAATTAATACTTTTATTTAGCAAGGATGCTTTAAATTGATCAAAAGTAATGATAAAGACATTTACAATGTTAAAAAAGCTTTCTATTTCAGATAAATGCTGTTCTTCTGAACTTTCTATTCATCGAAGAAACTGGGAAAAAAAAATCCTCAGTTGTTTTCAACATAATAATAATAATAATAATAATAATAATAATAAAAATGTTTTTTGAGCAGCAAATCAGCATATTAGAATGATTTCTGAAGGATCATGTGACACTGAAGACTGGAGTAATGATGATGAAAATCCAGCTTTGAAATCTCATGAATAAATTACATTTTATAATCTATCCAAACAGAAAACTGTTATTTTAAATAGTAAAAATATTTCAAATTTTGATTTCATTTAAATTTTAGATGATAAATATATGCGAGTGAAATGTCTTTTCAACCCATCAAAAATGCATGTTCACCCAAAAATGAAAATTCTCACCTGTTTGACTTTCATTCATCTTTGGAGCACAAATCAAGATATTTTTACTGAAGCCTGAGAGATTTGTGTTCTTCCACTGAAAGTCATGATTCTACACCACCGAGGTTTGTTCTTAGATGTCAAATAAACACATCTGAGCTTCTGTTTATGTGTGAATAAAAGCCTAAATTAAATCCATTCATCATATCAAGTCTGAACACTTGGACTAAAGCACTTGATTCATTTGAATCACTTTATGAACTTCATGTTTAAGCAGAATGGACTTTCGGTGGAGTGACAAACACGGTCAGAGAATTACAAAAATATCTTCATTTTTCTAAAGATTAAATGAAAGCGGGTTTGGAACGACATGAAGGTGAGTAAGGATCAGTGTTGTATTATAAACACTCAGAGCTGCGTTGAGCAGTTTTCTATAATTTAATGCCAAAGAAGGTTATATAACGCTTTTTTTTAAATATTGACAATATGTCAAAAAACTTTAATGTACAAAGTAAATAACTGTGTGCATTGTGTTCCCCTCAGAAATGCGTCACATTACGCAGGTTTAACGTGCAGGAACACGTCATTCACAGGTCGACTTCACAAAGTGTGTAAACACACCGATTCAAACGCATCTCTGTTTGTTCGGCACAATGACTCTGTGCTGCTGTACGTGCAAAATCACCCTTCAAAAACACAAAAGAACCTGTAGGAAGGCTGATATCTTTGAGGAGATTCTCATGTTGGCTGGACGTGTTTGAGCGTCTCCACAGAAGAGTGTCCTTCACCAGACACAAGACACAGTCAAGATATCTGGAGTGTGTGAGTGTGTGACCTTCACATGGTTGTTTGGCTCTGTCTGATACAGACTACAGGACTGATGTTAGTGTATAGATGAGCTCACACATGCGGTGTGAAGAGAGTATAGAGGCCTCAGACACAAGCATCAGGTATGAAAATTTGTTGCGAATAAAATGAAAATTTAACTTGTAACTCAAACATCTGCATTCCCTCTTTTTAACAGAGAGTTTTCTAACCTCTTTTACATTGTATTGCAAAAATAACTAACTAAATAAATAAACAAAAAACTAGCAGTACAGTATTCATGCCTTAGGTCACATGATTACACAAAACCACAGCTAGGCGGCGCTCACGAGCAGACAGAAGATGGGAAATCCTGAACCGGATTCAGACTGGAAGAATCAAATCTGATTTGTTTTCCGTGAACTGCTTCTTCTGAACAGTTACTTTCAATGAACTTGTTCAAATGACCAGTTCACCAGTGTGTTTGAGTATTTGCACAGTGTTGTCACACAGTTCTGTAAGCACCAATAACGATGTGAAACCTGGATGTTTTACTTGTCTAAAGCATATGAAGTGAATAAACTACCATCTCCATCAAGTCACCTTTAAACATAAACCATCAGAAACCATAAAAAAGGTAACGCTTCACAAAAAGGCTACATTTGTTACCTATGTTAGTTAACATAAACTAACAATGAAAAATACTTCTGAAGTATTTATTCATCTTAGTTAAAGGAGAAGCTCACTTCCAGAACAACAATTTACAGTTAATGTACTCACCCCCTTGTCTTCCAAGATGTTCATGTCTTTCTTTCTTCAGTCATAAAGAAATTGTTTTTTGAGGAAAACAGTTCAGGATTTTTCTCCATATAATGGACTGATATGGTGCCCCGAGTTTGAACTTCCAAAATGCAGTTTAAATGCGGCTTCAAACGATCCCAAATGCGGTTGTAAACGATCCCAGCTGAGGAAGAAGGGTCTTATCTAGCGAAACGATCGGTTATTTTCATAAATATAATACAATTTATGTATTTTTTAATGTCAAACACTCATCTTGTCTTACTCTGCCTGAACTTTTTTTTTCCAGTTCATGTCAGTTAGTGTATGTCGAAAAACTCCCATCTCATGTTCTCCCTCAACTTCAAAATCGTCCTATATCACTGTTTTTTGTTAAGGGTGTTTGATCTTCTTTGCATGTTCACTTTGCAAACACTGTGTCGGTTCTTCTGCAGTGATGTAGGATGATTTTGAAATGATTTTTGAAGTTGAGGGAGAAAATATGATTGGAGTTTTTCGACATACCCTAACTGTCTTGAGCCAGAATACACAGAGTTCAGAGAGATCAAGACAAGACGAGCGTTTGACATTAAAAAGTATATAAATTGTATTTGTTTAATGAAAACAACCGATCGTTTTGCTAGATAAGACCCTTCTTCCTTGGTTGAAGTCGCATTTAAACTGCATTTTGGAAGTTCAAACTCGGGGCACCATATCAGTCCATTATATGGAGAAAAATCCTGAAATGTTTTCCTCAAAAAACACAATTTCTTTATGACTGAAGAAAGAAAGACATGAACATCTTGGATGACAAGGGGGTGAGTACATTATCTGTGAATCTTTGTTTTGGAAGTGGACTTCTCCTTTAATCTTAGCTAATGTTGGTTCCAACATTTACTAATGCATTATTAAAGTCAAATGTTGAATATATTAAAGTTATTTAATTTAACTTGAGTTGACATGAATTATCAATGAACAGCTGTTTTTTTTTTTTTTGTTTTTTTTTAACTAACATTAACAAAGATGAACAAATACTGTAACAAATGTATTGCTCATTGTTACTTGATGCATTAAATGCACAAAAAAAAAGCTTAAATTTCAAGTTAACTGCACCGTTTTAATAGTGCATTTCTGTTTTAATTCAATTAGCACCATCTTCTAACAAGGAGTGAACTTTTGAATATTTTCATTCAGCCTGACTGCTGTTTTTTTTGTTGTTTTTTTGTATGGGTCTGAACAGATAAATCGTACGCGGAAATCAAACCAAATTTCATGCCAGACATTGGTGTTGGTGTGAACACACCCTGTACTTTTAACGTCTTGAAGACGTGCCAGTGAGATAAGTAGCACTTTACTCTGGCAGCCAGTGTCGTCTGGTGTTTAATGTTGCCTGTCGTGCCATGATGCTGGAGGAACACAAACACACACACTAAAGGAAGGAGATCCACAAACTACACAACAAAGAGACGAGCAGACACGCAGACGCAAACACAAACAAGCACAATAGAGCGCAGGTGCTCACCAAGACAAACACATCATTATATGAAAAGAAAAGCGTGTAAATGAAGCAAGAATAACAGGAATCTCCTGAAATGTTTCCCGTCGATCAGACATGGGCGTAAAGACGCGACTCCACGCCTGAAACACGGATCACGCCAACTATGCGCTACAAGACAAAAAGTCACCGTCTGTGCACAGTTACAGCAGTGATGTTCAGGGTTATTATAGCTGAATAAAAGTAAAAACATGAAACAAATCACTTGACATAACTGAAATGAAATATAAAAAAACTTAATGTTTTTGTGAATAAAAAAATATATAGATACATTCAAAAAATAAATAATAATAATAATAATAATAATAATAATAATAAAACATAATAAAACTAAATAAAATGACGAAAAAACTAATACAAAATTACTGCAACTTTAAAAATAAGCAAACATTAAAAAAAAAAAACTAAAATAAAGCTAAAGTTGAATAAAATATAAATATTAGATAAAAACATTTTAACATTTTAGTTAATTGACTACATACATAACGTTATGTACTAGAACTACTAAAACTAAAATTTAAATAAAAATAAAAGCTAAATATAGTATATTTAATATATATATATTTAAAAAATGACAAATGCACATAAAACAGGCTAAAATGCGCATAAAAATGATTAAAGTTAAAAGTTTAAGTACTAAACCACCAAATTATGTAAAATGATTATTATTTTTTCAAACAATTAAAACTTAAAATTGAAGGCCAGTTAAAAACATGAATAAGTACTCTAACAGTATATAAATCATGTGTAGTTGCATGTTTTCTGTGTGAGTGTGGCGTACCGGAGCCGGAGCCGGACGTGGTCATGTCGTAGATCAGGTCTTTGAGCGTGGTTCCCACCGTGATGAAGGGGTGATCCATGGACGGGTCTTCCTCGTTAGGCACGCGGTGGTGGATGACCGAGCGGCTGTGGCAGATGTAGAAGACGGTGACCATCAGGAAGCACACCACACACACGGGCCCCGCGATCAGGGCCGCGAACGCTACGGGCCCCAACGCCGGAGGCTTCTGGGTCGGCACTGAACGACAACAAAACATGAGGAACATGTGAGACGCTTGCCTGAAGAGCGCATTACAAACCAATAAAAAACTGATCCAATAATGTGTTGTTATTTAATTTAATTTAATTTTGTTATTTAATACAGTGCTTCTGCACATACATTTATCACTTTTTAAAGGCCTTTTTTTCAGGAGTAAACTGAAGGGAACACAATATGTCCATGTGGTGTCTAAAGGTAAAGGTTTTGTATTTCAAACAAAAAAGTAATTTTCTTTCCTCTTTGAGAGATCTTTGTCCTTGTTTTAATAATAACTCACTTTATTTTGTTCAGTTTCTTAGAAGGCAAGACTTCTTACGTTCATGTTGCATCTCAAGTAAACGTATCTTGATTTAAGGTTGTTAAATATTTGTAAACAAGACAAAAACACTGAGGAAGACACTAATTTTTGCAGTATATGCAACATTAATGCCATGATTTTATAAAAGTGAGACTTTAAGACCTGTTTAGGGCCTGAATTGCAGAAATTACAACGTTTTAAGATCTTTTTAAATGGACACAATGAGACACTTACAAGCAAAACAATTACATTTATTAGAATGCAAAAAGTACAGTAAGTCTTAAATATTTCAGCTTCAAATGTCAAAATTTAATAATTAGGCAAATATTTACAGACCTACTTTAAACTTTATAAACGTTTGAAGTGTTTACGTTGATTTAAATTCCAGATAGTTATGCATAATGTGACTCTTATTTTGAAATGTCTACGATTTACTATTTTCAGCTGCTCATTCAAACAGATGAGAGATCTCCTAAAACGATCGTTAAGATGTTTGTTACATTTTTTACATTTCATAAAGTTTTCAGATTTAATAGCCAATTTTGTTTATTATACAGTGCATCTAAAAGCACATTGAAAATATTAGATTAAAACACTAAACTTCAAACCTGAAAATAAAAGTTTTTGGGTTTTGTGAACAAAAAAAAGTGTTAAAAAAAAAAAAAAGTAAAAGCAAAATACAAAATGTATAGGAACAATGTCAACTGGGGACTCTTTTGGATGAAAATGTTGTTTTTAATTTTGAGTCTGTTTATGACAAGTGTTGTAGATGGAGGTTTGGATTGTGGGAAGAGCTATCAAAACAGCACTTTCACACTAGAACTTAAAAACACCGCTCAACACTAGAACTGATTTCAGATCAGCTGTGAGCAGCGCTGCAACACTACATGCTGCTGTTTTTAGTGAGAACTGTGACAGTCTTATAATAGGCTGTAGTTCATCCTGACGGGCAGTGTGTTCTGACATTCATAGCTGAGTACTTATATTTATGATTGTTAATGTATGTGTGCACTTTTTACAATGCTATTATTAACGAAAGCTTTTGAACGCGTGAACAGTTGAACAGTGTTATTGTGTGCTCTATTCATCCATTTGCTTTCCTATGTTACTGTGTAGTAATGTTTGTTAAAGATGACGTCATTAGTATTTTCCTGTGCTGATTTGTGTTATCTGAGCACATCCTGATGCAGCTCCTACAGTATGAACACCAGACGCATAGAAGGGAAAAAGCTCATTATTTTCACATAAAGGCTATATTTGGCGCTACAGCAAATACAGTTGAGCTGTCTGTGAACACACATGCGTCATTTAGCCATAAAACTCATCTGTTCATCAGGTATGGATGTCATTTGCTCCTTTAAAAGGATCTTTAAGATTGTTTCTGCAGAGCTGCATGTATGTGAGAGACTATGAAAACAAATACAAGAAGAGCTGATGCTAAATGTGACCCTGGAGCACAAAACCAGTCTTAAGTTTCACAGGTTTATTTGTAGCAATAGCCAACAATACATTGTATGGGACAAAATTATGCATTTTTCTTTTATGCCAAAAATCATTAGGATATTAAGTAAAAGATCACGTTCCATCGAAAAGACTTTGTAAATTTATTACCATAAATATATCAAAACTTAATTTTTGATTAGTAATATGTATTGCTAAGAACTTCATTTGGACAACTTTAAAGGTGATTTTCTCAATATTCTGACTATTTTGCACCCTCAGATTCCAGATATTTAAATAGTCGTATCTCAACCAAATATTGTCCCATCCTAACAAACCACACATCAATGGAAAACTTATTTATTCAGCTTGTATATATCATCTTCCAAAGATTGACCCTTATGACTGGTTTGTGGTCCAGGGTCACAAATGAGCTTTCTTAGCAGATTTTACAAACACCACTTTTATCTATAAATTAATACAAATGTTTATTCTAAAACTACTATTAAAAGACATTTTCAGTAAATTAAATAAAGCTAAAATAATATAAAATAAATCAATATTAGTATAATATAAAAAAAAAAATAAATAATAGGTGAAAAATAAATAGATTATAATATATAAAAATAAATATTGGATGAAAAACATTACAGTTAGTTCCCAAGGCAACATTTCCAATTCTTAGATACTAAAACATCCAAAACTGAAACAAACAAACAAATAAATAGAGATACAGAAATAATAATAATAGTAATAAGATTAATGACAAAAGCACATAAAATTACTAAACTGTAAATTAAAATGAAAACTGAAAATATAGATATAGAAGTTAATAAAGTAAATAATAAAAGTCAAAATACTAGCAAAGCTTTAACACTATATAACTATAATAATAATAATAATAGTATATAATTGATAACAAAATATCACAGTACCCACTATAACGAAAATAAAAAAACTGTTACATAAAAGCAACCAATCAGATGAAGGGAGTGTGTGTGTGTGTGTGTGTGTGATGCGGTCAGTGAATGACTCTCATCAGTCAATGAGCTGAACTGACGTCCAAACTGTCTGTTCTGAGAGTCTAAGAGTGATTTGCAGTGAATCTAACAAACTCTGTGTGTGTCTGTGTGTTGTGAGTTCTCGTGCGTTACATTAGTCTGTGTGTCGATCATTCGGCGGCTCAGGTGACATATCGAGTGAAGACACACAATGACTCTTTGTTATGCAGATCACACAGTAATGCCAGACAACTGCATTTGGTTTCACAGAAACACATGAGTCAGGTCTGAGCATTTCATCTAAAGCCTCGTAACTCTATCATGTCATTTTTCAGTTAAGATGACCCATAGACCGGCGTCTAGACGCATTCCAGGACATCAGGCTCCTGAAAACAGTAAACACGGGCCCTCTGATTCATCTCGAGCGGATTTCCATGACATCCGCGCGAGACGAGTTAATCAGAAGAAAACCCCAAAAATCCGCAAGCAGACGAAGGGCCGAGGACAGTAAACAGAGGTTATGAGAGAGAGAGAGAGAGAGACGCCATCTGCTCTACAGGAAGCTCCGGTGTTTAGAGCAGCGCTTCTTCAGATTACAATCATCCAGAGCACAAAATCACACTAACTACACGTGTGTGAGAGAACAGGTCCTCCACCGACCGTTCGCTCTGGTTCTTCTCTGTCAGACGGCACTGGGGTTTACGTGACACGTCAGAATAACAGAGACACGGAGAGCACGCGCGATCAGTGTCGTGTTCAAACATACACGTGATGACAGCATCTTCAAGCAATTCATGCTATAAAAAGACACACAGTCACTGGGGATGTGAACATTAACATGTTAATTATACACATTTAAATAACCAGTCTGCAAAACATACTGCATATACAGAGTCTGAACACTGAACTCCCACTGACTGTCACTGAATGATGACAAAAACACTGATTTACAAAAGTATCTTTTTGTTTTTAGCAGCAGAAAGTCAGTCGTACAGGTTTAATGACAGGATGAGCATTTCTAAGTGAAACAGCACTTGAAAAAGTTCAGTCCGAAACACAACTTTCAAAGTCAGGGTTTCCGCACGTCTTAAAAAAGACTTAAATCGCTTTTCTTAAATGAGAGCACCAAGTCTTAAATTTATATGATCATGGCATTAATTGTCGTGAGTGATTGTTTCCTCGTGTTTCATTTTGAAGGGAAGCGAAAGCGTAATTTCTGTGCTACATGGTTTGGGTCGCTCAATATTCATGAAACAATCTGCGGTAGATGGCATCTGTCAGTCACCCGAAGAAGAACTTGTCGTTTTTTTTTATAGTAATAAAAATCATTTAGTTCAGTTTGAGAACAGACAATACAATTAAAACTGAAGGCGGCTGCACAATGCAGTGTGCCGAACCACAGTCGCATCACAGATCACACTTCATTTCTCACCTGAAGAGAGCGAGTGGAGCTGACTGACAAGAAGAGAGAGGTGACAAACACAAGACTACGGCGGAAGAGTTTCAAAACTAAATGCAAAAGTGCCTGTTTTAAAAATATCTTGGATTTTATTTATCTTGGATTTTGACTTCTGCCAATTTTTATTTATTTGAACTGTGTAATTTATTTATTTATTTTATATTACATCAAGCTGTACACCATGCTTCCAAGCTTTCTTATTTGTTTTGCTAATAAACATTCTACGTTTCTTATTTATTTGGTTACATAGTGTTTACTGATTTTCAGTTTTGTATACCTATTTAAACTTTGTGTAAGTTATTATTGTAACATGGTGTATTTTTATTCGTTTTGTTAATAAAAGTTTGTTACGTTACGTTATTGCCGCTAATTTAAAAGTGAAAGTAAAACGCCCACAACACTTTTACAAGCTATTAAAACTGAAGGAAAGCGAGGAAAAGAGGGAAAACTCAAACGAACTAAAAACAAACAGTTGCTAGCCACTGAATTGCTGCTAAAATTTGAAAGTGAAAGTAAAACTCAAACTATACTTAGAGAACATATTGCTGTATTGTTTTCACTTTGATTTTTTTCCCCTTAAATTTTCTTTAGTTACCCTCATAAAATCTGCAGAAACCCTGAAGGTTCTTTCAGAAATTATTCTGCTGAATATTACAGCGGCACAATTTGAGTAAAAGAAAAAAAAAAAAATCTAACTGCAATTTTTTTAATTGGAAATTTATTTATTTATTTATTTATTTTATATTTATGTTTTAAAATCCAATATATAGAAAAAAAGAACTACACGATTTGGCAAATTTTTTTTGATTAAATATCAATTCACCTATTAAATAACAATTACTATTGTACTATTTTATCTGTTTTGTGTATTATTTTTCTAAATAAATATTATTATTATTACGTACTGTAGCTGGGTTTTTATTAAGTACCAGCGACAACAAAAAGTAATCATAATAATAATAATAATAAACAATAATAATAACAATAATACATATTATTTTTTATTGTTATTTTTACTAATAAATAAAAAAATATTACAATAATAAATACTGTTACTGTAATGTTTTTCCTGTAAAAAAAACTTTAAGACAAACTAATTCATTTTACTTTGCAGTACAACAGTAAAATGACAATACTAATATTTATAATTGTCTTAATTTCTTTGTTCCCAAACATTAAACCATCTTTTTTTTATTTTGATGAAAACTTCAGGAGCTCTTAAAGCGTCTGTATTGTTGATAACAGCTGGTTTATAAACGCTTCTCATAGTGACTATGGCTGGTGTGTGTTGTGTTCTCAAATATACATTATAACTGACTCAAACTCAAGAGCAGGAGCTGAAATGAGTTCATGTGGAGAAACAAACGAGCCGCTTTCACACACTGAAAACACTCCATCATGAGCTGCTGCTGATGCTGAACAAAAAAACAACCTCCTCACTCTCAAACCTGCAGCACATATTCAACAAAATCACACGCTTCCGACGAGACGACGCCACTGAGCCGCAGCGTGACGTGGCTTTATTGAACACACACATGCACGGGCACACGCTGACCTGGGAATGAGGAGAGGTCGGGGTTCTTGTTGCACCAGTCCGTGTCGCAGCACATGGGGTAGATGCCGGTGTCGTGTTTGGCGGAGGGCGCGCAGATGAAGGGCCGGTCTCGCGGGATCAGCTCGTTCTCGCTGATGCACCAGCTCTGCTGCGTGGTGACGCTGCCCGACTTAGTGATGGACACGTAACACAGGCCGTCTGTGGCACACGTGTGGTTCGGGCACCGGTGACAGTAGCATTGTAAGGCTGCAAACACACACAAACAGATCACATCAGCATTACACAATTAGAAGAGGAAAACTAGGCCTGTTCATTTAATGCATTATTTTTTGCTATTAATTTTTTAACTATTTTATAACTATAAATAACATGTTATCCAGATGCACTGTCTGATGATCATGATGCAGGACGAATGACTGACTGATGGAGAATTCAAGATGTGAGTGCAAAAAAAAAAAAAAAAAAACTCTTATATTTACATCATATTTTAGCAATATCACACCAGCAAGAGTGCAGCTTTTCCACAATATCTGCACATGATTTATACAACAGAACAGTTCAATAAACAAGAGTGTTATATTTTAGACACAATATTGTCAATACTGTCTATTTCTGCTCATTTTCACAAATGAAAATAGTTCATTTGAGCGTCTCTGATCAGCACACAGAGGTGATTCATTACTGAATGAATCCACTTTTGAATGAATCAAGTGAGTCAATGATTCAGTGACTCATTCATAAAGTCAATCACTGTTACTGAATGAATCAGCTGTTTGAATGAATCAGTCGAATGAATGATTCAGTGACTCACTCATTGCAACCTAATTGTTCTTTAATTGCATTTTTTAATCATTTAATATTTAAATATTTATTTTGAAATAAAATTTATATCTGTTTATTATTAAGCAACGTTGAATAAAAATCTGTACAGTTTATTCAGTGCATTTCTCAGTGAACACAATGATGACTTTAAATGATGTTTTAGGAGGTAACTTCCCAGCCCAAACTGATGTGCAATTAATTAGGCTAGATTAATTAATTGGCACATTACGAAAGAATTAGATGCAGCACTAAATGCAATCACTAAAAACATCTTCCAGTTAAAACACAACAGCAACAGGTTCGGCTTAGACGAACTCAGTCTGAACGCAATCATTCTGATAAATTTCCCAATCGAACACATCAGATGCAGCTTTTGTCTGCAGTCAGCAGCGTTCAGATTGAGTCGTCCTGAAACAGCAGGGCAGATTTTCTGCTTATTGGACAAAATGTGGCTTTTCACAAGAGAAATCAAACCTTCTGGCACTGACAGACTGTCACTGGCATCTCCTCATCAACAAACATATGATGGCCGGCGTCCAGAAACAGCCCGTCTGCACTCAGGATCGGGAGGTTCAGTTAAAACCAAACCAAACCACAGCAGACCCACACCGCGAGGCAATGCATTCAGTGGATAGGGCCCTATGATTTCCTCAATGCGGACAACACGAACGGAATCACGAAATCCAGTCATGAAAATTGAATTTACTGAATAACGCGGAATGTCACTGAATTTGTCAAAGTCTGGATGAATTCATCAAAAGTAGGTCATCACACTTAAATCAAACCGCAATATGGACTAGTATCTGTAAAGTATCTGTATCTGACGGACTTCAGCGTCTGTCGTCTCACTAAATGAGGACACAAATACATGATCAGCATCTCCACAACTGCTCTGAGAGTCACTTAATGAACTTGACCGTTCCATTTGACTAAAACTAGCATCATTTCATACACACAGAACTGTAAAAACAGACACGGCAACCCGTCAAAATAAAAACCCTACTACTACTAAAATACAACAAACATTATTTTTAGGGTATAATCACACAACATTTCTTCCATGTTTTAATTTTAATAGTTTGTTTGCCAAAAAATAAAGTTTACTTCATTTTTAATAATTAAAAGATCAATTAAATTAATGTTTTGTGTTTTTCATTTGAGAAATAGAAAATGTTAAATACACAACACAGGGAATTTCTGAGGGAAACATTTCATAAGGCTATTTTAAGAATCAATAAATTGAATAAATTAAGTATGCATTGCAATAATTAGACAAGCTAAAACACAGAATTTGATAACAATAAAACATATGGTGAGAAAAAATAAAACATTTCATAAGGCCCTAAACATGTCATTTTTGTTGAGCTTTTAATAAATTGATGTGAAATTGTATAAGTTTCATGGTTTTAATTAATTAGACATGCTCTTTGATAAATAACATTTAATTTAACCATTAAAAAGGAGTCGAGAAAAATTAAACGGAAAAAAACGGAATTAGGAAAAAAATAAAATTTCATGGGGATTTCATGGGGCCCTAAATGCATTTCAATGCATTATGCATTTACTTGACCTGTTCTCAACTGTAAAACCTTACCCAGTCTGTTACAGTGTAAAAAGACTACCATTACACTGGTTATTTAAAAAAAGAGGCTTCTTTTAGAAACATCTGAGCAGCGGTTCACATCTCTGAGTGATCATTTTGAAAACTGTCAACCAGCTCACTAATTTAAGAACTGCAAAAAAAAAAAAAATAAAAAAATCAAACTTGCAGAAAAAAGAAGCTAAAAATATTTGATCTCATAAACTGAGCAATCATCACGACCGTCTGTAGCAGACGTGTGCGTGCTTCCGTCTCACAGTCTCGCTGAACCCGTGTGACGTGTGATGATAACACTGACATGAGACACGAGCACACAAACACTGAGCTGCTCTGCATGTGTGTGCGATTTCCATGTGGCACAGACGGGTCATGTGAGGTCATTTCTGCTGCTGCTGCTGCTGATAAGTGTTTCTGTCCTGATCTATCAGACCAACCCCAACTGAAACAACTCTTGAACTGCAGCCAGTCTGTGACAGCACACACACACACACACACACACACACACGAGATCACTCTACGGAAACACTCAAGATAAGAGCTGCAGAAAACAACAAGTCAAAAACACTATGTGTGAGACGGGTGCCTAACCCTAACCCTAATAACTCTATTTTCTCAAATCATCTTAAGGAATTCTAAAACTGAACAGGAACAACACAAAGATGAAACAATTACGGGTTACATTTCTAGCAAAAGTAGCTCTTTCTCCAAACTCCTGTAAATGTGAAGAGGTGGTATGATATTTTGCTGATCTGCTGTGCTGTAGACGAGACAGACAGAGAGGAAGATGGAAATTATAGGCGTGACGTAAGTCTGGGTGGAGCATGACTGAACAAAACCACAAACTACAGTAAAACCAGCACAGCATATCTGAGCGTCTAGACGTCTGCGAGCGCCGCAAATGCCACACACTTTCAGTATCGCTTCCCTCGGAACAACCAGAAAGTTCACACGAGGCATGTTGTGAATGTGTTAGTCTGCAGACGGTTGAGTCTAGTGTAGCGATCAGATATGAGTAGTGCAGAGGGAAGATTCACACACCAACTGAATGTTTCTGTGTGAAAAACACCGAGAGCGACTGAAGCCGTGAGATGACAGCATCCTGCTGAAGTGTTCGAGCTGCACTCAGAGAGAGCTCTTCACCGACAGCTTCACCGGAGCGCGGTCGAGCGAGTGTTAATGGCGGTCTGATGAGACGCATGCCGCTCCTCTTCATCATCACTGCACTCCTCATCCTCAGCGGCACAGATCACACACACACACACACACACACACGGAATCATGAGAGAAGACATCAGCCCACAGGACTCACACCTGACCAGTCAAACTAATATCACACTGATATCTGAACAGGTGAAATGACTGATGCTGACTGATCATTTCATTACAGCTCTAAAGAGGAAAACACAAGCAAGTTTTGACCGTGAATAAATCCTGTAATTGCTGTAACTCAGTCAAACCCCTAAAGCGCATCAGAATGTAGAGATGTGCAAAAAAACATCTCACTAACTGACTGGTCACGGCTTGCATGAACAATGTTGAGCGTGAAGGAGAGCCGATATTAAACTAAAACCAAACATTTTTTATTTCATTCCAAACAAACATCATATTTTCAGAAAACCCTTCAAGTCTGGAAGCAACAGCCAAAGGAAAATACAATTAAGCAATAAAAGTGTGTTAATCAACATTTACAATATACACTACCAGTCAAAAAATAGTCAGATTGCTTACCGAGCCTGCATTTATTTGATCCAAAATATTTTTACTATTTAAAATAACTGCTTTCTTTTTGAATTCATTTTAAAGTGTAATTTATTCCTGTGATTTTAAAGCTGAATTTTTAACATCATTATTCCAGTCACATGATCCTTCAGAAATCATTATAATATGCTGATTTGCTGCTCAAAAAACATGTATTAATATTATTATTATTATTATTATTATTATTGCATGCATTCACAACAAAAACAAACAAAAACAATGCAAGTATAAATTAAACCAAAACAAGCTAAAAAAAAAAATGCACTAAAACAAACCAAAATAAGCTGAAGAATGATTTGTGAAGCATCATGTGACACGGAAGACTGGACAAAAAACAGTTATTTTAAATTGTAAAAATATTTCACAATATTACTCCTTTTGATGTATTTTTTGGATCAAATAAATGTAGGTTTGATTTCTTTAAAAAACATGAAAAAAGTATGGAAACTTGTTTCTGCCACAGGATAAAAAACTGCAGCTTTTTATCTCACAATATGTATCTTGCGATTACGTCTCACAATTGGGGCTTTTCCTCACAATTGCAAGCAAAAATTTTTGTTTAATATTTATTTTTTAATCTGTGGCAGAAAAGAGAACAGAACTATGCAATACAAATTAGCTTTTTATATTTTTTCATCCTGTGGCAGAAACAAACACATATTCAAAACTGTTTAATTCATGTTTGAAACAGTTAAATGTAACAAAGTAGTAACTCATTTTTAAACTGTAACTTATTACATTTAAAATGTATAAAAATTATACAAATACTAATGTATTTTATTGTTACAATTAACAAATTAAGCATGAATTAAAGTGCTTAAAATATGTATTTATTTAGACAGTGATTTATTTATATATTATTTTTTAAAATAATACACTAATAATAATTTCTCCATATTATTTTTAAGTGGCAATCTATTCATTGTAAAAGCACAACATCAACATGTTAATTAACATGTGGCACTTAAATAATTATAAAAACCTATTAAACCGTACTAATTTACCGCTTGTCCCATCTCTACTGGAGACAGTAAAAGAAACACATGAACAATATGGCAAGACACTTTAATAAAATGGATTTACGGCTGAATCTTGACATTTATGTGGATATCTGGGTTCATGCGACTCACAGGCTCCACGAACGCAAGGTTTATCAGGTATCAGTGTTCACAAGTGCAAAAGCCTTCAGAAGGTTCTCAAGACATCCTTATAAAAGCCCATGCTGCAGTAAATCTCACAGGAGCACCAGAAAATATAAATATAATATCCGGCCGTCAGAGGTGAACGAGGCTGCGAGGAGCGCCGAAGGTGAAGGGGAACGGGACTGATGGATGAGAGAGAGACGGAGGCCGAACGAGCTCCACCCTGACGCACGACCATCCACAGCCTCACCGCCGCTGCCAGGCAACAGTCAAACAATGCACGGCTGTCAGCCGCGGTACGGGCCAATCAGGGGCCACGACAAACACACGCGAACGGAGAACATGAACGAACACGTGCAGCGATGAACAACCGGCGCTGAGCAAAGGTGAGGCGTGTCGCTGAACAGCTGCGCTCTCGGGGCATTCGCTTCCATTTGCGATGCAGAGCGCCGGGATTATCCTCCGCTACTTGCTTAAGAAAAGAAGAAACCTTGAAAAAGCTGAGGACGTGTATGAAATCCAAAGGCAGCAGGATTCAGCGTTTTGAATTCCATGTGTTGCTCAAGGTTTCTCTATTCTCTCAAGCAGCCTTGAACACTGAGAGCAGTTATAGTGACTCATTCAGACACCTTTTGATTAGAAAAATAAGCGACGTGGGTTTGCTAGAGCAAGAAAGGGAATGGAGCCGTAAGCGGGTGCGTCCCGCTGGCACTGTAAGCGCTAAACAATCCCTAGGATATCGCCACTAAATGCAATGCTTTCAATGGTGCTCTGACATTTCTGCTCCCTTGCAAACACATGCATTCACAACAAAAACAAACAAAAACAGTGCAAGTATAAATTAAACCAAAACAAAACAAGCTTTAAAAATGCACTAAAACAAACCAAAATAAGCTGAAAAAAAAAAACTAAAAATGAAACAAGCACAAAACAAACCAAAACCAAAACAACAAGCATAAAATAAACCAACCCAAAATAAAACAAGCAATAAAAATGCACCAAAACAAACCAAAATAAGCACGAAAAAAATAAAAATCAAACAAGCACAAAACAAACCAAAACCAACCAATAAAACAAAAAAACAAAAACAAGCACAAAATAAACCAAACTAAAATAAACCAAACAATAAAAATGCATCAAAATAAACCAAACCAAAAAAACAAGCATACAAGCAAAAAAATGTAAAAATAAATAAACTAAAATATTTTTTTAAAAAAGCAAAAAGATGAAAACACAAAGAACAAGCACAGAATAAAAACAAACCAAACAAACTCTATATTTTGAGTACCAGCAGGAACCGAAGAGAAACAAAACACACATCTGTAAGCTTCTGCTTGTTTTGATTATTTGTTCAGCTCTATATCTGACAAACAAGACAATCACATTTCCTTTATACAATCTCAGCTCAAACCATCCTTTGTGGACTGTTTTGTGCTATAAAGCTTACGACGAAGGAATATCATATATAAAGTCTCCTCTGGAGAGTAATAATAGCTTGAAGATACTGTTGATTATGAAGCGTAATCCTGCTGTCTGGTTGGGAATCTGCTGATTTATACAGTAAAACCTCTCAAAATGGAGTCCAGCTTTCAAGCCGGAGCGTTTCTCTTTGTCTGCACTGGCTCTCCTTTGTTTCGGCGAGTCTGTCAGCAGCCGCAGGTAAACACAGTCGACGGAGTCAACGAGTGCAGTGGCAATAACAGCCTCACATATTCATATGTATTTATACATCCCAGCAACAGGGCTGGAAGCAGAGCTGTCACCGTAGCAAAGACGTGGCCTTATTCATGAGACGCGTTTATTTACGACGACACAGGTGGGTGATTCTCGGAGGAGGAGAAGGACGCCTTGTTGAACGTCTCAAGGCTCTGCCAACAGCGCTGGGCGGATTCTGCCAGCGCTCTTCACGTGTGCTTTACAGATGGAGGACGGCGTGTGCTCGCACAGCAGTATCAAACACCATCTACTGCTGATGCCACAGACAGGATATTTTGTCTGGTGGAAATACACAAGGAAGCCCAGTTCAAATGAATGGCTCGATTGCACACGGGAGAGGAAAAACAGTCTATTACGGCTAGAACCTGTCTAAACCGAGCTGTACGCTAACAGTTGACTAGTGTTTCATTTAATTCGATTCAATTAGTTTGTGGCTCATTTAATTCAAATTCCAACTCATAATTTGAAAGGGAGCTCATTTCTCACGTTTATATTTTGCCTGACACGATTTCATATTGACTTCACAAACAATGGATGTATTTGAATTTGAGCAGAAGTATAACTGTAATGTCTTTAACCCTTCGAGTGCAGCACACCGACCGTTTGCAAACATCTTCGCAGCTCCACGTCACCAGAATGAAACGCTACAAACGAAGATCTCCGATCCATCGTCCAGTGTCCGACTATCAGCCTGAATGGATCCTTGGACGTTCACAGACGTGTGTAAACACTGACTCAGTGTTTGGCTCTGAAAGCTTGCGGTCTGGAGGACGCCGGTGCTCCAAAGACAGGGCTATTTTGGGAAGGGTCAGCAAACTGAGATGGGCGCTGCCGGAGGCGGAACGGGACAATGACTCACGAGACCAAAACAAAACCTACAGCCAAATTTGACCAGGGATTGTGGACTCAATGTGCAGAGTATTACTCAAGCGTATTACTCCAGATTATTACTCCAGAGTATTACTCCAGCGCATTACTTCAGTGCATTTCTCCAGTGTATTACTCCAGTACACTACTCCAATCTATTACCCCACCACATTACTGCGGAGCATTACTCTAGCACATTACCCCAACACATTATTCCAGAGTATTACTCCAGCGCATTACTTCCGTGCACTGCTCCAGAGTATTACTCGAGTATATTAATCCAGCGTACTACTTCAGCATATTACTACTACAGACTATTAGTCCAGCATATTACACCAGAGTATTACTCCAGAACATTACTCCAGCGCATTACTCCAGCACATTACTCCAGTGAATTGCTCCAAAGTATTAATCCAGAACATTACTCCGACGCATTGTTCCAATGCATTAATCCAGCGCACTGTTCCAAGTATTACTTCAGCACATTGCTCCAATGTATTACTCTACCGTATTACTCCAGTGTATTAATCCAGCGTATTACTCTAACTTCTGAATGGTAGTGTACATACCAATTTTAAATTTCCAATTAAACTTTCAGTGGTTTAATTAATTTAAATTGCATTTCTTGAACTGAAATATCTCACAGTGCTTTCTTTCATGAAATTCTGCATATAGTTTTTGACTTCAAAACTTGAAAAAGTAATTTCAATTTAACTCTGTTCACAACCCAATTAAATTGTTTACTGGACCTTCAAAACAAAGTACTAAAAGTATCTGCCATTCTGACAGATTCAGTTCTGAATGATTCAGTGAGTTCAATGAGTAAAAGATTCATCACACTGATTCCAAAAAGCAGTATTTTAAAAGGGGTCATCGGATGCCCATTTTCCACAAGTTGATATGATTCTTTAGGGTCTTAATGAAAAGTCTCTAATATACTTTGGTTAAAAATTCTCAATGGTTATGTAAAACAACACCCTTTTTACCTTGCCAAAATGAGCTCTGCAAAAATCAACCCATTCTGATGGATTGCTCCTTTAAATGCAAATGAGCTCTGCTCGCCCCGCCCCTCTCTCTGGGTGAGCTGTGCTCTGAGAGATTGTTTACTTTAGCTGCATTTAACATATTCTTGTCTAACTTACATCCCTGCTCCGGCATCGAAACAATGGAGGTCGGACTGTTACAGCTGATTTAGCCGGGTCCGAGGTAAGACGCTCATGTCAATCAACTATGGTGGGAGCGGCCTCTGCTGGTGTGACGCCACAACGACAGGCATCTGAGAACGGCTCCATTTGAAAAAGGGGATATTATTTTTACAGATTAATTAAAAACCACTGCATGGATTTTTATCAGTATAGGGTAGATGTGTACGTACACTGACAACACACATTAATGTCTTTGCATCTGATGACCTCTTTAATTCTTCTTTCAATGATTCATTAAAAAACAGCTCAGCTCGAAGCCGCTGTGATAGCCAAGTTTGATCAATATTTCTCTGAAGTCATCAGAGTTCACTTCAGCAGTGTGATGCCTGAGCTTACGAGACTCATTTGAGGTGTAAGGAACTAACCCTGTTTAACACTGCAAGCCTGAAGCAAACGAGTGTGTGTGTGTGTGCATCTCACACAATCTAACACTGTTATTTCTCCATCACAGCTCGCTTCAGCCATTCAGCTGTTACTCCATCGCAGTCGAGAACCAAACTACACAACCACTGGACACACGAGCTATAGTGTGAAAACACCAAAGCTGGGAGGCTTTGGTTGTCTGTGTGGATGAGGACTGGTGTTACGGAGGATCTTGCCGTGGGGTGACGCTGCCGTCAGCTCACATTCTCACACTTTCATCTTCTGGCTTTCACGTGATTCCTGCTGGAATCATGAATGATATTCATCACTCGCATGAACATGTCATTCAGAACAGATCTTCTGATTCAGATTTATGCATTTATTCTTCTTATTTTGCCTTAAAAGGATAGTTTATGTACAAATGAAAACTTTTGCATCTTGCATTCACCCACATCTCAATCCAAACCCGTATGAGATTCTTTCAGTGGAGCACAAAACATATTGGAATCCAAACTGACTCACTGTGTGGAAAAGAACATTCTGCAACATATTCTCTTCAGTGTTCTGCAGAAAAATGAACTTAATTTCGGTTTGTAATGACATGAAGCAGAGTAATTCGAGTTCAGTTTGGGGTGAAGAGTTTGGGCCGTTTATTAGTGGTCTTCATTTCTTTTCCTAGGAGCGAACTTCAGAAAAGTCTTGAAATATATACAGGGGTCATGAGATGCATTTTTAACAACTATTTTATAATGTTTCCTGAGGTGCACTAATAAGCTTAGTATGTTTTTTTTTTTCATCACAAATAGTCGTAATTTAGATATAAACGGTCATTTTCTCTCCTGATTTGAACACACTGTTGGAAGGGGCGTGTCTGCTGTCAGACTCAGTGGAAAAGCCCACTGCTGTGATTGGCTGACATCTTTGCGTATGAAATGAGCATTACACGTGGAACTCTCTGGAAACTTATACTGCGTGTTTACCATAACCTCAATAATTACTGCGGGAATGACGCATGTTAAGGGCGTGTCGAGTGATGTCACCGTTTCAAATCCTGGCATTTGGTAAAGGAAATAATTCTTTCTCAATGATTTTAAACTGGGGAGTTAGCAGTGATTCAGAAACTTGCAGTATGTTTTTATTTATTGTGGAATAACCTCTCATACATCTAAACATCAAGAACATTTTGATTCTCCATTTCGTGAGCCCTTTAAGAGCGCTCGCTGAAACAGTCTAAGAGGAATACTTTAATTACGTTACGGAATAAAACAGATCATTTCATTACTTTGCCGTCCGTGAAAAGCACGCAATTTTGAGTCACTCAACTCAATAATGCTTTCAATTAACCCAATTCAATCTGATTAGGAGCATCTAAGCCATTTATAAATGGACGTGAATGGGGGCGACTCAAATGTCTGCAGGATTTCGGTCTCAGAAATGAAAAGGACGGAAGTGGTTTCATCTAATGCCAAACACAAAGCAAGAGAGAAAAAAACCCCAAAGACAATGACTACTGATTTTGGGAATCAATGGCAATTGGATTTCACATCTTTGGAGCCTTTGGCTCGAAGCTCTAATGCAGTAATTGAATGATCCGGCATTGAAAGCCAAGTGCTGTTCGATGTCTTTTCGGCAGAGAGGGAGAAAGCCAGCGAAAGCTCCTGCGTCCTCTCGGCCGCCAAGGCAATTCATCGGTGTAATCCAAGCACGCAGCCGAGAGTTCAATGAATCGGTGTGCTGTTTGTTCACCGTCCCTTTAGTTCTCTGAACGGCAGACAGGGGATCGATTGAAGAGCGTGTCGGGTTTTCAGAGCCAAGCTAATTAATCTTCATCTGGATGTAAATTGGTAAAGTGGTTGGGTGGGTTGGTTAGCATTCCTGACAACAAATCTCACTCGATTAAGCTTGAAAGACAGAATCTGAGCCAAGACTCTACCGAACGGGAAAAAAGGCCGAATGCGAACGTCAGAATCAAGCAGCATCCATTCAACATCCGTAACGCGGCACGCTTCACTAAACTGAAGAGTTGGACTGGAAGTTTTTGCCAAAATACTCACACTGAGCCTCGCTCAAAAAATGGTTTTAATGCTTCAACTGAACTAAAACAAAAGAACAAATTAGCGATCGTGGGAACAAATTCTTAATTCAAGCCCACGATATCTTGTTAATACTCTGATGAATCACGCACATCTTGAAGATAAATTTTCCCAATTAATTCAATCGCATGTTCTATTTAAACGGACCAATCGCCTGTTAAGCCACCAACAAACAAACACGAAACTTCTGAACTACTTTAACATTCACCACAGTAATGAGTGATTGATTACCACGCTGTGTGTCTGTATAACACAGCAGTCCAAAGTGAAACTGAAAGAATGCTATTTTATTACCATGGTACACGTCTACAAATCACCATGATTACCTGGTAAAAGTCCAAAAAACCATGGTAATATTGGTCGGTGTGGTGCAAGTTCACATTGATTTCTCCTGCTAATATTTATCTGCTAATAGTGATGGTAAAACACTCGTGCAGGTACCTGGCACAGCTGTTTCTCCAAAGCCCATAATCCATCTTAATATTTCAAAGCCTATCTTGAAGACAGACTGTTGTAGGCTAAACACCAGAGCAGACTGTGTGCAAATAAACACGCAGACCAGACTCAAATCACACCAGCATAAAACACCAGAGCTCAGGATCAGGCCTGATGGCTGCGATTTCAGGAGATCTAGCGACACCGCAGTATACAGTCGTGTATCAAATGCTAAATATACACTTCTCTCATAACACACACGGTTTAGTTATGATAAGACGTGACACTTGAAGCAACTACAGACATTTTAAGCAGACGTCTGTGCCTTCTATACAGTGCGTCAATTAAATACAATCAGACAGATAAATGTTCAGATTGCATTCATAACCGATTCATGACCGATTCATTGCTGTGGCCGATATATCGGTCAATATTTGACATTTTTAAATGATCAGTGTCAGCCGATATGCTGAGGAGTGTTGGAAGCTTTTGTTGTGACAGCACTGGGACATTTATTTTGACATTGCTAAGAAGAGCAGCACCAAGTGCAGATGTGAGTGTAATCTTTAGAATTGTGATTTCAAACTGTAATACATGCAATTTGCTTTGTGGTCGCAACAAAGTGGTTGCTGAGCAACAGACATAAACAAAGGTTTATGTTTGTAGAATAATTCACAACAGTTTAAAACGAGACTCAGCCATTCAGAATCAAGGACTGGAACTATTTGTTTTATAATTAATTCTTTTTAATTATGCAATTTTTTTTAATAAATCCAAATTTCAGATAGCATTTGTTATGCATGTTATGCACCAATAACTGAAACAACTGGTTATCGGCAGAAATCAACACTGACAGATTTTCAGGGTGGCATTCGTTGCTGGATCATTATAGATCCTCTGTCATTATAGAGTATCAGAGCGGCCTCTAGAGACGGAATCGCACTGTTTGTTTTGACACAGGAGACTGCGCACAAAAAAGAATGGAACACTTAATTTTTAGGGGTTCAAGCAAAACCCTATTGTAATTGTTAGAATGGTCATGGATCAGCGATCTCCATGTAAAACTGATTGTGCAGATCAAACCGTAAGTCGTAGTGACTTAAAACTGCTTTGAAAAAACAACTTTTGCGAACTACTCCTAGGTTTTTCGTGCGATCGGAACCAATCCAGTGCAGAAAGATTCTCTGGGGAGCGAATATCAATAATTATCAAAAAAGACTAAAAAAAAAAATCAGCCACTGGGGGCCAGTATCACATTTTTCAAGGGAGCAAACAACTGTATGACATGAGTTTTTTTGCGCATACGCACAATATTCGTGGTTGTTAAATGATTGAAAAGATGTAAAAAAAACCACTACTTTTGCGAACTAGTCCTAGGTTTTTTGCTCAATCTGGAAAAAAACACTTTAGTACAATTCTCTGGACTCTCTAGGCCAGGGGTGGCGAACGTCGGTCCTGCAGAGCCGCAGCCCTGCAGAGTTCAGCTCCAACCATAATTTAAACTCACCTGCCTGCAGCTTCCTAGTAACCCTTCAGACCTTGATTACCTTGTTCAGGAGCGTTTGATTAGGGTTGAAGCAAAACTCTGCAGGGCTGCGGCTCTCCAGGACCGACGTTCACCACCCCTGCTCTAGGCCATCACTTGTCAAAAAAAATGTTGAAATTTACCCTTTGGGAAGCTAGAATGGAGTGGGCCTGTCCAAATTTACCCAAAATCCTATAAAGCCTAAAGGAAAACTCAAAACTTCACCCGCTGAGCACATGCGACAGGTGATTCTAAACAAGCATGCAAAGTTTTAAGGGGATCAGACCACAGCTGGTGCTCTGACGGTCATAAACGTTAAAAACATAATAATTCTATGGTAAATTACCTGGATTTGCCAAAAATGTTTTTTTAATCATAGATTTAGGTGGTTACAGGTTTGCTAAATAATGTCTTTTTTCATATGTGCTTAAAGCACTTAAAGTGCTTAAACCCCGGTAATCTCTGCTTGCAGCTATATTTATTTTTATATTTTTATAATAAATTTCAACACTATTTTATGCTTGTTTTCATTATCTATTTTAAAAACCATCAGTCGATTAATCGGTTATCGGCCAGTGCCTTCCAACCTGATTTTGGATACAGCGCGTGATTTGCTGATTGCCAACTGGTTATTGTTAGTATAAGAGGGCGGGACATTTTCAGCATAGAAAGAATTAAATTTTAGACCAATAAAACTGTTGTGTTGGATGAGTCATGAATATTTCTGCTGGAAGGGAATGACTGAAATTTTAAAAACATTTAAGGTGGATTTTGTCAGCATCTCGGAGTAAACAGACAGCTCATAAATCTGTCGTTAAAGTGCAGCTTGAAAATGCTGAGTCTAGCCAAAGCTAACAGTGCGCCCAGACTCCAAACGGCACAAAGGAAGCGCTCCAGAGCCGACCGGAGTGATTTAACACAGGAAGAGGCGAAGGTGAGCTCTGCATCATGTGGGTTCTTCATCAAAGAAAGGCTCTCCGCACAGCTCCTCGCGCTCACCTTCCGCGTGCGGCGGAATTAATTACGCCGCGTTTCCTGGCAACCGCAATCCCTGCACCCGCGACTCGCGGGGAGGAGCGTGAGCGTCACACACACACACACACACGCACACACACACACACAGAGTGCTAGCATCCAGACGCACCCTTCCCCCTTCACTTCACTCCAGTCCAGGAGCGCACGCTTTTCTCAGCACACATGGCATCCCAGAGTCATTTCCATAGGTCGGTGCTCGGCCCCTGACCCCTGTCCGCCCATTACTGCCAGGCCTTTGTCCTCGACAGATGTGGGTTTGGGTGCGAGGATCTCAGATGGACCCCGTCAACCTCCACCTCCCCCACAAAGCCTTCTGCTATACGTGTCTTTGTCTGCACACGATAAAGAGTAAGGACGGATCTGACGGCTCTCCCGTATATGTTCATTCACACTAGAATCACAAAAACGCTCGCATTTTATAGTAGGCTCACATGGAGAATGAATGCGAGTGTGGTAAAGCGTGTTAAACCGAGTTGAAAATGCTAGAATATTATTAGCAGAAACCATAAACGTTTCTGTTTATCTCAATGATTATGTTTTCAAGAGGCCTATTTGTTCCATACTATGTTTGGTTCCCAGCATTCTTCAAAATATGTTGATTTGTTCGACAGAAGAAAGAAACTCATACAGGTTTGAAATGACGCAAGGTTGAGCGAGTGATGACAGAATGTTATTTTTTGGGTGAACTGTCCCTTTAAAGACATTTTTTATATTTTTAAATTGGGAAAAATACTTCAGGAAACAAGCCTGCTGAAAATTAATATCTATAAACGTTAGCGCACTACTTGAGCACATGATGCATTTTCTGTGAGTCTTTCTGAGCATGTATATTTGACACAGACTGCAGTAAGTCAGAGCAAACTCCAGCGTGAAACTTGCACAGCTAAACCAAGAAAACCTCCCCAGTGAGCAACAGAGAGATGGATGAACAAGTTCTCTTTATGAATACATTATCAGGTTTATTTAAAAGATGCATCTTGTGAAGAAACACACAGCTCTGACAGATGCTGTTATAAATATATAACCAACTGACAGGTCATCAGCAAACTATCCACTGATCTCCTAACAAGTCTACTGCGTTTTAGACTATGTTTGGAGACCTTCCACTCCAAAAACCCTAAACAAATCATTTCAGATGGTGAGGTTGTGCTACAAATAATCCTCAGTTTGACTGAATGAGCTGTAAATGTTCTGTTTAAGATGTCAGGAGAATAGAGAGATGAGATTATTTAACAAGAACATTCTTTTCATTCTGATTATTTTCATTTTTCTTTGTATGTTGATGTAACAATATAACAGGTATACTACAAATGTGACCCTGGAGCACAAAACCTTAAGTATCACGGGTACATTTGTATCAATAGCCAACAATACATTGTATGGGTAAAAATGAGCAATTTGTCTTTTATGCCAAAAATCATTAGGATATTAAGTAAAGATCATGCTCCATGAAGATATTTTGTAAATTTCCTACCATGAATATATCAAAACTTAATTTTTGATTAGTAATATGCATTGCTAAAAACTTCATCTGGACAACTTTAAAGGTGATTTTCTTAATATTTCGATTTTTTTTTTGCACCCTCAGATTCCAGATTTTCAAATAGTTGTATCAAATATTGTCCTATCCTAACATACCATATATCAACGGAAAGCTTATTTATTGACCCTTATGACTGGTTTTGTGATCCAGGGTCACAAATCTGTTTTAATTTCAATATATCCTATGAATAATTCACTAAATGCACTAATAATCTGTTTTTTCCTCTCAAAAACTTAATTATCTTTCACTTCTGATCCCTATTAGCAGTGTTTACACAAATGTTTCTAAAGCAGGAAAATATAATACTTCGTATCTGTCAAAATGACAGAGATCAGTAAAACATTATCGCTCAAAGTTTCAGTTAATGAGCTTTTTTGATTAAGGCAACATATGCCACATAATATTACAGTGATGTTTAACACATATTGCTGTGGAAATAACTGAGCTTTTGTGTTTAGTAATTTGTTAATGCTTTTACACTGTTAAACGTGACTCTGGACCACAAAACTAGTCATAAGTCGCACAGGCATATTTGTAGCAATAGCTAACAATACATTGTATGGGTCAAGATTATATATTTTTCTTTCATGCCAAAAATCATTAGAATATTAAGTAAAGATCAAGTTCCATGAAGATATTTAGTAAATTTCCTACTGTAAATATATCAAAACTTAATTTCTGATTAGTAATATGCCTTGCTAAGAACTTCATTTGGACAACTTTAAAGGCGATTTTCTCAATATTTTGATTTTTTGCATCCTCAGATTCCAGATTTTCAAACAAGTTGTATCTCTGCCAAATATTGTCCCATCCTAACAAACCATACATCGATGGAAAGCTTATTTATTGTGCTTTCAGATTGTTAAATCTCATGCTGAGTGGTTTTGTGGTCCAGGGTCACAAATGTCCTTTTAATGTTGGATGTTTGAAGAATGAGTAGAAGAATGAAACTCATTGTTTTGAAAAACAAAACATTGTTTTGAAAAAATCTGTTGCTCATTGTTTACAGTTTAATGGAAGTCACTCCTATAATTCATGCTTAGGGTATATGAAAGGTGGACATTAGACAAACAGAAGAGTCTGACTGTACAAGAAAGACTGCAATGACTTCAGCATGAGTCTGCCAAGGAAGCAAGACGGACCAAACTGTTGTTTCACTGACAGTGACCCAGTTGTGAGCATCTGGCGATCACAGAGGAACGTCTGAGTTTGCGCACGCAGCTCCACGCTTCCTCCGTTTCCCGGGGACGTCTCGACCGCGGCCCGTCTGTGGGCGTATCGTTCCTGAGTACAAGTTAGCGGGAGACGGCTTTTCTAGGACACTCCGGAACCTGAGCGAAGCTGACGCGCTAATAAGCCTTCAGAGGGAAAGGCCAGCAAAGCGTCAAACACCAACTTTTCTGGCAGACTTTCTCTCTGCCCGAGGCTCTGCTAATTGCTGGTGTGTCAAAACACATGACGGACCGTTCTTTATAAATACCCGGCGCTCCAGGCTCCTCGGAGGCACACGGGGATCATAAACCCACCCGCCGGACAGGCAGCGTCTCGGGGAAACGAGCTGCAGGAGGCGGGAGGAGAACGCTGTAAAACCGGCAGAGCTCCCTTTCAGATCAGCCAGTAAAACTAATGAGTGGAATGGAGGGCAGGACTGGATTCCAGCGCTTCACCGACACAAAAGCATCCTGACAGGAACAAGATGTCAGATTCTGTAGCTCACTGGACGCACACTTGTTCTCTTTCACAGATTCAGATTCATTTGAGTCATCGGTTAACCCCCCAAAAAGAAATTCGGTCATCATTTACTTCCTCTGATCTTGTTCCAAACATTAAAGTGTTTCTAAAACAGCTTCTGAAAATCAATATTTAAAAACACTTTAGCAAATTTTAAAATGAAAATGTACAATGCTGAAATAAATGAGGACGGGTGCCATTGAGTTAAAAATAAAGACAAATCTTCTGATGATGTATGATAGCTTTGCGGTGGGAACACAACAATATTTAAAGTCATTTTTTTCCCAGTTTTGATGTTAAGAACTCCAAAATGCAACTGGTTGTGGCCAATCGTGTGAAGTACGAATAACAGTGTGGGATTTGTGAAGCTTTTTAGTGGAATACTGCCTTTAATTTTGGTCTTTTCTTTACATAAACTTACTGAATGACTTCGGGGAAATGCTGAATATTTACTGCATGAGTCATATGAACCACTTTTATAATGGTTGCTGGTGATTTCTAAACAACAACAACATCTGTCCCAGGACACTGTGTTCAAAAGTTTGTGGTTGGTTAAAGTATGTAATGTTTCTAAAAGAAGTCTTTTCTGTTCACCCAGGCATTTATTTGATCAAAAATACAGTAAAAATAGTGAAATATTTTTACAATGTAAAAAAGCTGTTTTCTACATGAATATCTGTTAAACTGTAATTTATTTCTGTGATGTGCAGCTGAATTTTCAGCATCATTACTCCAGTCTTCAGTGTCACATGATCCTTCAGAAATCATTCTAATATGATGATTTGCTGCTCAACAAACATTTATTATTATTAGCAATGTTGAAAACAGTTGAAATCCTGGAGTTTTCCAGGATTCCCAGATGAATAGAAAGTTCAGAAGAACAATGTTTATTTGAAATCTTTTGTAACATTATAAATGTCTTTACTGTCACTCAATTTAATGCATCCTTGGTGAATACATCTTTTTTTTTTTTTTCATTTTTCAAAAAAAGCAGCGTATTTCAGCATTTCCGGAAGTTAAACAGGTTTGCAATGACATGAGAATGATTAAATGTTCATTTTTTTGGATGAAGCAATGCACAAAGTGTTGCGTATGCATGATTTTCTACACGCGACGTTGATATGTTGACAGTGCAAGTTGCAGAAACGCTTGATTTATGTGCTTTGACAGGGGCCATTAATCACGCCACTATCTCCTATTGCATCCAAACCACAAATCCCACAGTCTGAACGTCCGTATAATAACACGCCGTAAAGTGATACGGGATTCCTCCAACAGGTACGGCTGGCTGATCGAATACTGGAAGCCGAGAGCGCTGCGGTCTGCGGGGCCTCCGTTTCATCCCAAAGGAAGCGTGTTTTAAACAGTCAAAGCTGACTTTGAGATAAATGACTTGAGATGGCTGAAACACGGGAACCCGGGGAGGGCACTTAACCCAAATTACTTCAGTAAATACAGACAACAAATGGACGGCATGAGAGCAGCTCTTACGGTGTCAGTAGAACAGCGCTTTAATAAAACAGACACTCGCACCGCTATCATTTTAAGACGAGCTATTCAGAAGATGCAAATGTGGCGTTATTAACTGGAAAATGTGAATAATGCCAAATTCAACTCTCAGAGACAGACAAAAGGAGCGCTGCTTAAAAGTAAATCGTCACCCGTAACCGTAGTCTATTACTTTAAAATGAAAGACTGAAAACTCTATTACTTTGTCACTTTAAGAGCCCAAAGTCAAGTCGAACAAAAAAAGCTCTAGATATACCGAAGCCTCGTGGCGTTTTATTTATTCCCCTGAGCCAGCTATACTTCTAAAAGCCGGCGTGGCTGCAAAATAGCGGTTCTGCCAAAGGCAAGGCCATCTGAATGCATCGCTAGCTCTCCATTCGCTCACAGCTGGCACTAATGCAACTTCTCAAATTAGTTTTGGTTCTTTAGGCCGGGACAACAGGCGGTTCGGGGTCACAAAAATACTTTAGATTCCCGTCCCAAAGGCAACTTTATTGCAGTGAGCACGTATCAGACGCTCGATCCAGAGATGAGCCTCTGAACTGGGCTTTAAATCAGCATCTTTGGATGAGGCCTCTTCACGTATCAGTCATGCGTCTGCTGAGAGATGCTCAGGTCATGTGCTTTTAAACACAGTCCAACAATGCTTTTCTCTAACGTACATTAGCAGGATACAATCCAGTCCATTTCACACGTGATTTGGGTTCAACACCAGTTCAAACGATCGCACTAGTGGCATATCGATAACCACAAAAATCAATCTAGGAAAAAAAAATAAAAATCCTCAGCTGCAATGAAGCACTTGCATTAAAATTTAAAAACGGTTTTAAAAGTAAATGCACAAGATGCCAACAACATCCAATATTCATTCCCAATCAAACAGCACGATGCCCAAAACGCTACTGTAAAAAATGACGAGAACAACTTTACACCTCGAATAAAAATACCAAAGACCATAACTACATTAACAACTATAAAGTGAGAACCGTTCTAATACTGTGAGGATAGTGAAGACCACACCGCAACTATAATCATAACCACGAATCACTTTTAGAATGAACTTTTTCCCAGCTTGACAGCCAATCAGAATCAAGCCTGCTTTAAAGAGCTTGAGCGTTTAATGCAGCAGACGACAAAATGAAGAATAAACAGAACACATTTATTTTTCATCATTTGCAATAAAACTAAGTTGCATCTAAAAAAATTATAATTTTGTATCATTTCAATAGTGTAATAATTCAATGTACAGCACCTTCATAAACTGAATGCATGCATGAAAAAGCAGACGGATGCACACGTTCTTTACACATCACTTTGTAGAAGAAGAGTTTAAAAAATGTGGATTTTTTATAACACTTTATAAGGTTCATTAGTTAACATGAACTACGAATGAACAATAGTTCTACAGCATTAATTACTCTTAATGTTTCAGCATTTACTAATGCATTAAGAAAAGTTGTGTTTGTTAGCATTAGTTGCACTGTGAACTAACATGAGCAATGAAGTGCATTTTAATAACTAACAGTTACAAAGATTAATAAATAGTGTAATAAATGTATCGTTCATTGTTCGTTCATGTTAGTTACTACATTAACTAATGTGAACAAATAGCACCTTATTGTAAAGTGCTTCCGATTTTTTTGTAGAAAAGGTGCATCAGCATCTTGCTCCGATCAAAGCGACATGAACACACGTGACACTGTAATTACAACTGTCAACTCGTAAATACTGACTTCCCAGGAGGACTTGAACACACCAATTATCGTTATCTTCAGTTAACGTTCTTGGTGCGGACGGGCCTTATCCTCCTCAATTCTCGCCTTTTTTATTTAAATTAGGAAAAAGTCAGTGATTTTTGTGCTAATCAACATAGAGTTTGATTCCACTGAATCATTTAAGGTGCTTTACAATTCATGCAAATATAGTGAACGTGAAACTACGACCAACATTATCTATTTGTTAATATGCAACACAAAATGGATCGCAAACGCCATTTCATGTTGACTTTAAGCATCACTGCTCTCCTGACATTCATGATTCATACGGTGCCAATAAAGCAGCACTCCCTGATTTAGTGAAGGTGACACAAATGCAAGTCACCTGGCCATAAACGCATGTGACAATAACTGTGCCTCAGACAAAGCAGAATTATTCAAGCCAGTGTGACACAAGCTCAAGTCTGCAGTCAAAGTGCATGTGACAAAACAGATTAAGCAGCAGAACAAACCCACAGGGCATCACAGGTACATTTAAAAATACTCCAGCAGAATGTGCTGTGGTGTAAATGGCAATGGTGTGGCATACCACAGACTTTACTGGGACACCCACTCATGCTGTCTAGCTAGTCAGCACACGAGGATTTGAGACAGCCACAGTCTACATTCTTCAGTCTACATACACAAACATCTGACATCATCCTGTGTGTTTACATCACTATCATTATTACAATTACTACTGCGAATGATCGATTTCTCCCACACGAAACGTGTTCAAACGGTTTATTTAACAGTCAGCTATTAAAGGCAGCAAATAAATCACTATTCCTAAAAATATATATGTTTATGCTATAACACAAACACAAATGGAGACACAGCGAACAGTCATTACCAGTTAACTAGCCTTACTGTGTTTTTTAGCATATTCGGTTTTCAAACTAAGCAGAACTAACGTTAAGTGGAAACAAGTTAGCCAAACAGCTAACCGCTAATAGCGTATACAAAAGTCAAACGAGGTGACGAAACACTATTTTTAAATATAACAAATGCGAAAGAAAGTACATTAAACTTGCATTCTGACCAAAATTCTCTCTATTTAGAACTTTTAAAGCGCTAGCAGCACTTGAAGCGCAGTTTAAGAGTCGTCTGGACAGTTAGCCCGATCCAGCTAAAATGTAAAAAATAAAAAAATAAACCCTTTTATGGCGTATTTTACGATTGTTTATTTAAGTAAGTAAGACCTAATAAGTAAAACAACTGTTTTATCTGGTAAACAATTAATAAAAAGCTAGTTATGAGCTGTTTGTCAAACTGACGATTATTAGGCGAGACCAAAATAAAGTTCGACTAGCGTTTCAGGAGCGAGTAACAACAAACTAATTTCTGATTACGAACACTTCATCGATATCATCTATTTATGAAACGAGTTTAACAGATAGATGAGGCAGTTTCGAATGAAAATACAACGCTTCGAGGCAGGATGAGTGTGTGTGAGTAAGTGTGTGTGTGTGTCACCGTCCTGCCAGACGAGCTTATCATCATATAAACTGATAAGCACAAACACGATCACCTACAATCAGAGTGTAAACACCTCCAGCACTATCCACACGTGAATCACCTAAACACACACATGTGAACGGATTCAGTCCGCTCCGCTTCCGAACGCAATCAGGTGTGATACAAAGGAGTTTTCAGCGCTTTCTCCGCTTTTCTTCTCATTCGCGACGGAATAAAGGAGCCTGTACCGACAGCATCTTTTTCCCTTTCTCTCTGCCTGTCTGTCGCGCTCTGACCTGCGCCATCTTTGCAGAAAGACTCTCTTTGGGGCTGCAGTTGCTTGCAAACAAAGAGCAACCCTCCGATGGCCCCCGGACGAACGGCATTCACTGCACAAAACCGCACGGACGGACGCGCCGCTGCTCGTACCTTCTGTGTGTTGGATCCTGGCTCCAAAGAACAGGGCTAAAAACACGAGACGACACGGTATTGCATCCATCCTCATCATCATCATCCTCATCATCATCCTCATCCTCCTCGCTCACGCTTCTTCTGCGAGACTCCAGTAGTTAAGTATGAGGCGGACCGAGCGCCGGAGGACTGAGAGGAACACTGAGAGAAAAGGGAAGAGGAGCCGCTCGATCATTGGCTGAGCGCAGCGACACCGATCCCCGCCCAGCGGAGTAAAAAGCCTCCTCTCCGCCCGTCTGGAGCTCAGCTGGAGAATAACACCCGCTCATTGCATAAGAACACATTCCTGTCCTCTTCGGTCTGATTGCTCTTGGCTGTGCTCGCTTCTCTTTCCTCTCTCCAATATTATAAATATGTCTGACCATGGCAACTGGACATTCACCAAAACTCCTGACTGGAGTAATAACGACTGACTAAACTCAGCAATATATATATATATATATATACAGTACTGTGCAAAAGTCTTAGGCCACTAGTATTTTCATCAACAAAAAATGGTTTAAAGTCAGTTATTTCTATGTTTTGCTGTAGTGTGTCAGTAGGAAATATCAGTTTACATTTCTAAACATTCATTTTGCCATTAATTGTAATAATCCAGTGAGATGTTTGTTTGCACAAGGAGTCTGACAACAGCCAGTGCTCCACACAGAGATCTGATCTCACCATCATCCAGTCTGTCTGAAATGACATGAAGAAACAGAACAAACTGAGACAGACTAAATCCAGAAGAACTGTGGCAACATCTCCAAGATGCAATTACAATTAATGGCAAAATGAATGTTTAGAAATGTAAACTGAGATTTCCTACTGATATATATATATATATATATATATATATACTACCAGTCAAAAGTTTTTAAATAGTAAGATTTTTAATGTATGATGTATTTTAATGAAGAATTCTCTTCTGCTCACCAAGGCTGCATTCATTTGATACGAAGCCTGCATTTATGTGATACAAAGTACAGCAAAAGCATTAATATTGTGAAAATATTTTTTGCTATTCAAAATAACTGCTTTCTATTTGAATACATTTTAAAATTAATTGATTTCTGTGATCAAAGCTGAAAAATGAGTGTTTTTTTTTTTTGTTTTTTTTTTTTTTTCAAAATTCTTTAATGAATAGAAAGATCCAAAGATCAGCAATTATCTACAATGCTGGGGTTCTAGAAATTAATACTTTTATTTAGCAAGGATGCTTTAAATTGATCAAAAGTGATGATAAAGACATTCAGATAAATGCTGTTCTTCTGAAGATTCTATTCATCAAAGAAACCTGAAACAATTCTACTCAGCTGTTTTCAACATAATAATAATAAATGTTTTTTGAGCAACAAATCAGAAGACTGGAGTAATGATGCTGAAAATTCAACTTTGATCACAGAAATAAATTACATTTTAAAATGTAGGTTATTCAAATAGAAAACAGTTATCTTAAATAGTAAAAATATTTCAACATGTTACTGTTTTTGCTGTACTTCGTATCAAAGGAATGCAGCCTTGGTGAGCAGAAGAGACTTCTTTAAAAAACATTAAAAATCTTACTGTTCACAAACTTTTGACTGGTAGTGTGTATATATGGTATTCATCAAGAGACTATCAAATCCTATTTTTGTGAAATGTACTGTAGTAGCTCCGTTGTGTTCTTCAGTGGACTTCAAATAAGCATATTAGTTTGTATGGTAATTGTGCTATGGTAATTAGAAATTTACCATGGTGCAGAGGTTCATTGACCAGGGTATTTACATACTCCAAGGTACTTTGATGAATACTATAGAAAAAAAAAAACAATAGAAAAACATGGTAGTTTGCTTCATGCCGCGCCATGCTATGTGAATATAATAACATGGTAACTAGATTTTCTGCCCAAACGCTATAGATTGTGAAGTTACTACTGTAAAAGCATAGTGTAATTCATTATATAATTGAATAAATCATAACTGATCTAAATTAGTAAAGCATTAAAGCAACACTGACTGTGAATGAAGACTGTAAACCAAAAATATATAGTTGGATTATGTGTTATTACAGAATTATAAGTGGATCAAATGCAATATTTTGCATTTGTTTCAACAATGGATAAAATCCAAGTTAGTCTGACAGCACAAACATGCTTGATCTGAAACCCAGAATCATCATTTTGATCAGTGAGTGACTGCAGAGCAACAGGCCACTTCACAATCTTCACTGTTCATCAAGTATGAAACAACATCTAAACACACCAAATACACACAGTAGCATATCTATCTGTCCAGATCGTCTTTGTGTCTCCTCTGCAGTCCCTTATGCATATATTCATCTGAGGGGACAAAACATCTGACCTCGTCAAGCCTCCATCCCCCCAGAGCCAGAGATTGATGAGGGCCCATTGTTAAATCAGTGTTCGTGAGTCCAGATTCAGGGGCCCTTCCCCCTTCAGTTCACTCACTGAGGACCCTGATGATTCCTCAGAAACTAATGTGATTTAGTGATTTAACCCTGTGCTGGACGGTCGTCCTCTTCCGTCACAGAAGGTGAATCGTCCTGGTGCGGACGGGCTGCTGGATGGGTCGTTACGAGTTCAGTTATAGATGATTTGGTTGGTGCGATGATAAGACCCTCCTGTGCAGTTTAAAAAAAAATCAATAATATTTTGGGATTTTTTTATAGTCAAAAAATTCAAGTTGTACCGCATTTTAAATATTTTAGCAGTGTTAAAATATGCATATTTTTAAGCTGTTGCTGGTAGCAGTGATTCTAAACGTAGTTGTTGAGCATAAGAAGTGATTTGCATCAAATATGTATTAACCTGACCTGGTTTTGGCAAGGGATGGGTGTGGTGTTTAACCTTGAGACGTGTTAGAAATGGCCCGTCTGGCGCACACCTCATTTAGAGCCCAAAACGCAGAAACACTCATTAATTCACGCTGCAACAGTGTTCTTCTAAAAAAAAACTTTCTACGCTATTAAGCAGTAATGGGGTTAACCATAAGTAGGGCAAACAAAAAATCTCTTCACTTAAGGGAATATTTTGGTCCACAGAGTAATTCTTCAACAAAGTACATGTTCAAAAGAAGATAACGCCATTTTTGTGCTAATTGGGCAAATAAAAGAGGTACAACGTGTGACATTATGATCAGCAGCGCTGAGACTGAGCACTGTTGGATTGAAGCAGTACGGAGACTTTAGAGAAAGCAGCAGATGTAGCACCTAATACATAATTTATACATTGCCTTTTGCCTGTGTCAAAACACAGCCCTTCTAATCTACAGAGATCAAAAAGATTGGATTTCATAGACGTACACCCTCAAAATCGGAAGGAAATGCGAGTGCTGCTCGTGAAACAAACCGCCACAACGTGTCTGTGGTTGCTAGGGTGTTCCAGTGTGGTTGCTAAGTGAATGCACACTGGCGTGAAATCTGAATTCTAAGTCTACGTCTTATAGTTGTTACTTTTTATCATAATTCTGACTCTTTCTTTTCTTTTTCTTTTGCAAAAACAAGCTTTTTAAAGTGTTTTCAAATCTTTTTAAAGTCTTTCATTATGAGATTAAGTCTACAGGTTATGTTGTTAATAAAACTGCATCAAACTTCCTTCAAGAGTTGTGGAGAAGTGATTGTTGTTTGATCACAGCAGAAAGCACCGGTGTTTTCCCGATCTAGCCGTGCAGATGCTGAAAACACATTTCCTGTTTCATAAGTGTCCCCAGTTGCGTTTGTTCTGCTTATTATTGGATATCTGGCTGGTTAACGAGAAATTCTGAGGAGACGTCTGGGTGACTTCACTCACACTCCAGTGACCAAACAGAACACTTCCTCACAGATACCAGACAGCGGTCAGATGAGTTACAGAGAAACCTCGCATTCGGTCTCTTGTGGTGCCTTTATCCCGACGGAGGAGCTTGTGATTTTTTGAGGCCGTGGCTCTCGATGCAGACGTGTGAATGAGGACACTTTGACTCCAGCTAGACTGGCAAATGAATCAGGACTGTCGTCACACACGTCTCGCCCGTCTGCTAGCAAACACACTCACGCTCCCTCGCGTCTCACGGGTTGCTGAGGGTCACGCACCATTTATCCTTAATTAGTGTTATTTAAGTCTTTCTAAATCACGCTCTCATCGGGGCATTCGTGTCTGGAAGGGAGGAGAGCGCTGTTGAGACGAGAGAGATGAACACATTCACACTGCCCCTGGGTAGACTTTGGCTTTTAATTATTTTTACACGCTTTGCTATGGGTAAAAGTATTCAACTGTTACGTGTAACTCTTTCAGCACTATTCATGCTACAGACATGAATAATACGTCAAGACTTGCTGAGGAAATGGCGTGCTAGACAAAAGAAACAAATCCAACATAAAGACGTTTTTAACTAAAACACAAATCCATAATAACGCTTCCTCCCGTGAAAAAGTGGTCTGGTCTGAATCAGGAGAGAAATCTGCACAGATCAAGACACAGATTACAAAACGAAACAGCTCTAAACAAATATGTGGCTGGATTTTGATGTGAGAGACAACAGGAGATGGACTTTTTCACTGGAGGAAGCGTTATTAAAAAAATGTCTTGATGGATTTGTTTCAGTCTTCTGAAGATGTGAACTGATGGACTGGAATGGTGTGGATTACTTGTGGATTAATGTGATGTTTTTATCAGATGTTTGGACTCATTCTGACGGCACCCATTCACATCCATTGGTGAGACAGTGATGCAATGACACATTTCTACAAATCTGATAAACAAACAAACTCATCCTAATCTTGGATTGCTTGAGGATGAGAACATTTACAGCACATTTTCACTTCCGCATGAACTATTCTTAAGTAATCTGCTGAACAATTCATCCATGTATGTTTCATTTAAAAAAAGTTTTGACAGTGAAATGTTTCAGGGTTTGTACAGATATTGGTACTGTAAAATGGAAAGTTTAGGACTTTCAATGACTTTTCAAGCACTACTTTTCTGTTTTTCCAAGGACTTCAGTTAGAGAACAATATCTATTTCAAACTCTAAAAAAAAAGAAAGATACATAAAAATATATTAATATAAAATGGCAAAAATAAAGTGAAGCGATCCACACTCTGAAGTCCCGATCTGAATAATGATTCGCAAACCATCATTTCAGATCAGGACTTGGAGCGAATCACGAATCATTTTACTTAGGTCTGAACTTTGCGTATTGCAAATCATTTGATTTAGATTGGGACTTCAAATCACATATCGTGAATCATTTGATTTGAATCATTCAGTTTGCAAAATGATGATTCACAAACCGATTCCGATCTAAATCGAATGATTTGCGATACATGATTTGAAACAAATGATTTGTGATACGCGATCCGATTAGAGCGCTTCGAAACAGTGAATCATTTTGGGACTCAATGGTTTAACTGATTCAGAGTTTTGAAAAGCTCCATTTCACCCAATACTATGTGCTTTTTAAAATCATTACAAGTGATGTTGAAATTCAAAAATGAATAGCTCTTTTAATTCAGTCTGGTTTTTGCTAGTGAATCACTTGAAATGAATGATTGAAGTCATGTGTTTGAATCAATCAGAGCCATTCCAGCATAAGTGACTCAAATGATTCGGTTCATCTGTTCCTCTTTTCACGTCTCCAGGCATGTTTACGCGACAGTCAGTATTACTACTGGCTTAACTCGATTGTTTTGAAATAAGCAAAAACTGTTTTTTGAATTGCATGAATTTTGCAAGAAAAGATGCGCTTATTGACTAAATTAAACACTTATTTCATAGATACATTGTCTTTCAATAATTCAAGCACTTTTCAAAAACATTGATATTTTCAAGGGTTTTCCAGCCCTTAAATTTCAAAGTCAATTTCAAGTACTTCAAGCACTTTAAGCACCTTGTACGAGCCCTGATGTTTAGTCAAAATATTATAACTAGATCTTTCAGTGAAGCATCAGTCTTCTCTCTGCTGACGTGTGCAGGACTTCTCCAATCATTTTAAACTCTGAGTGCCACGCCCACATCTCAACATCCAATCAACAACTCGTATACAGAACCAAACCCTGCCTTACAACTGCAATACTGAAGAAAAGATCTGTGTCGGTGACGCTCGGCCCAAAACGGAGCGCGTAGCACATTAACATTATTTTCTCTCGCTCTCATTTTCCTGATTGCTGTTTTGACGCGGGCTGCCAGGGCCCTCCCGGTGCTCAGGTGACAGTGGCAGACCTCTCTTTAAGTGTTAATGGGACGTCACCAGCTGTCCGCACAGGTAGATCCAGAGCCCTGCCCCGAACCATCTGTGCATCCTCCATCATTACTGCCTCTGAACACAGAACACAGAGAGAGAGAGAGAGAGAGAGAGAGACAGAGAGAGAGAGAGGTGGCCAGAGCTCAGGAGACACGAGCGGAAGGAGGGATTAAACAGAGAGCAGGATAATGAGAAGCGCTGGGGTCTCCCGGAGGAATACGGCCAGCTGTCACTCACAAACCCCACCGGCCACCTGGACCCGGTTCCCACACTCACCGAACCCGCTGTGACGCAACGCACGTTTCATTCAGACTCTGTCAGACTGATCCAGGATCAGCTTTCTATATCAGAATCAGATGATTTATCAATAGCTTCAGCTCAGGGTTGCCAGGTTTTGACAACGAGACCCACCCAACTGCTACTCAGTACTAGCTTGTGTTATTGAGGTCACTTCAGCCTGCGGCAACAGTGTTAAAGTAGCCCAATTCCGCGGGAAAATCACAGACTTGGCAACACTGGTTCAGCTCGCTCTCAGCGGATACGGCTCCATGCAGAACTGCTGTACTCTTGATGAGATGACTGCAGATTCTAACTATAATTTTATGGTGAAGTTGAAAGGTTTATTGTGGTCAATAATAGCTGACTTGTTTAAATATCAAATACAGTTTAAACCAAGATTACAAAATCATGAAAAGCTGCTACCACACAAAACAGCTGGCTAATCGCTTAGTAACACCTGGTATACTCTAGTAACCACTCAAAAAGCCTTAGTAATGGCTAATTGCCCTTGAGAAAAGAAAGGAATAGTAGGAATACTTCTTAACTTATTACAGAAATATTATTAAATGTTTTCAGAGACTTAATGGCATACTAATTGCAGTTGAATGAAAGTGTATTGTTTAAATTGATATTAAATGCAATTAGCTGAACCTAAGAGTGTTTTGACCTACTTAAGTACATTACTTCAGTACATCATCTTATGTAACTTCATAATTACTTCTGTTGTTTTTGAAATATGGTTATGATTCTGCTGAATGTACTGACAAGCAATTATGATCAACTAAAATATACTTTAATGTAATTTATTTAATAACTTTAAAAGTAATCTCACGTAACACAATACAGTTAAAATGATAAAGTGTCTACATGTGTTTTAGTATGTTAGTAACACATCAAAATAAGTGTATGTCCAAAAAATGGGTAAAATATAATGATTTCAGATACTTTTAAATCAAACTTTTAACTTGACATTTTAAAAGTGTACTTAAGTGTGTTAAGAAGCGGTCATGAAAGTGTCATTTCAGTGTTATATATATATATATATATATATATATATATATATATACATTTTTTTATGCTTTTAAAGGGAAAGTTCACCCAAAAATGAAAATTCTGCCATTAATTGCTCACCCTCATGTCGCTCCAAACCTGTAAGACCGTAGTTACAACATGAGGGTGACTAATTAATGAGAGAATCTTCATTTTTGGGTCAACTATCCCTTTAAGATCTAAAGTACACTACGAGTGCACATTCATTACAATTACGTAGCACTTCTTTTTCACAAGGGTACAAATAGTAAAGCTTCTGACTTGCACAACAATGGGGAAATTCTTATTATCACCCACATTTTCTTCATGAAATGTTAAGTGCAGTCGAACGCATTTTAAATCATTCAGCGCTTTATGGAGAATCATCACGTGAAGGAGAGATCTGACTGCTTAATCGCTGATGGATTAGCATGACTGTTAATTAAATTAAACTCTTCATTATTTATCACAGCGGTCATGACTTAATCATAAGCTTCTGAAAAACAAACAAAAGAGCCTCTTAAATCAGCTGAAGCCGCTTTGCTGGTCTTATGTAGTTCTCTGGTCCTGCACAAAACCCTCTTGAACCCGCAGACCAGACCGGACCGAAGCTAATGAATACACGATGAATGAGTTTGAATGAATCAGGATGACAGATCTATTAGTTCGTCCGCAGCAGAACACTGATCATCAAAAACACAGCACAGAGAGACTCTTTCATCTTATGTTTAATTACACCGTTATAAAACATCTATAAGCAGGGTCATGTGATCACAGGTCACACGTAGTAAATGTATTCATGAATGCAAACAGCATTATTGTGACACTGGTGATGAATGTCTCTGAGGCCCCCTTGAGGAATCAGTCTGTCATTACACACACAAACACACACGAACAAACCTTTAACTTCACTGTACACAGGATTTTTTGACATTGTTAATAAATTAAAGATTATTAGAGCACATTTTACAAGTAAGTACTAATTCAGTTTGAAATTTTACACTTCATTCAAGGTTACCTGACATTTCTTTGTAATCATTTGTGAAATGTACTAGCCTTTTTCAGTGTTGCTTGACACATTTATATCTACTCCAGGTTTCAGTAAACATGATTCATATATTCATATATGACATATATATTCAGCTCTACATCATCAATAACACATGATTTCAATGCCTCTTTCTGTTTACCTTCATGTTCTGTACAGAGACTGATGTATTGGCTAGTTTTGGGGTCCTATCTGTAAAATTAATGACATGCATTTTTAAATCCAGTATTTTTCCTTCCCCTTCTATAAATATTTCCTTCTGGCCTAATAAGGTTGTTTGGGTCTATCTGACAAACAAAACACGTCAGTGATTGTCAGGGCCGTGACGTGCGCCGCAAGCAGAAAATTCACTGCGTTCAATCCCGCTTTGTGACTGGAGACTCTTAGAGCCCAAACTAAATTATTGTAACATTATGATGTTTTATGCATGGAATTAAATGTAAATTCTGCTCATAATTGGCTCTCATAACACTAGGAAAATTTGTATCAACCTGATTATTAGAGCTTCAATGTCTCAGACAGTTTTAATGACCATATGAAAGAACTCACACTAGACGAGTTAAAACATCTGATATTCAAACTGTGTGCACATTTACATTAATGCATTTGGCAGACACTTTTATCCAATATGACTTTGCGTTCAAGGTGCACGTTCACATATTTTCAGTTCATGCATTCCCTTGGAATCAAATCCATGACCTTGGCTAATAAATTGCAGAGATGTTCCCTGTGGCTTTGAAAAACCTGGCTAGGGCACATTAAAATGAATTAAACAGTAATAAAATTAAATAAAATGCCCCTGCCTGCGTCATACAGTCTCTTCAGGTTTGGCTGAGATTGGAGAAACTCCAGTAAACAGCTGCTGAACCACACAACGGATTCCTGATGAGAGTCAAAAACAAAACACAAATCAAACACAATCTGAATCTAGGAATCATTACCACTCAATCAACAGCCTCATTCTCATCATACTGTAGATCAGTGCTGATCATTCTTACAGGTCACATCGTGTGCAATGCTTTCTATATAACAGATTTAGGATGCTTTTAAGGATTTTTAAAAATTCAAAAACGTTCTTCTATTAATTTGTGAATCCTGAAAAATGAAATGACAGTTTTGCACAAAAAAATATTGTGCAGCACAGCTGTTTCCAACATTGCTAATAATCAGAAATGTTTGTTGATCAGCAAATCATCATATTAGAATGATTTCTGAAGGATCATGTGACACTGAAGACTGGAGTAATGATGCTGAAAATTCAGCTGCGCGTCACAGAAATAAATTACAGTTTAACAGATATTCACATAGAGAACAGCTGATTTAAATCAGAATAATATTTCACAGTTTTACAGTGTTTTTGATCAAATGCAGCCTTGGTGAGTAGAAGAGATTTTTTTTTCAGAAACATTAACTAATGTTACTGAGAATAAAACTGGAGAACATTAGTGTATTAAATATGGAAGTTCAGTCAGTTCCGTAATAATAAACCAGTGCAGGATGTTCTGCTGAATGAATATAGCTTTCAATAATCTTTTATTAATTATGGTATGGTTTTCCGACATGTAGCAACTGGATTTATGGCCAATGGATGATATTAAAGAAACTGATATTAAATAAAACATCTAGACTCACAGTCACGTCTTCGAAGTGTTTACATAAACTGGCTCTTTCAGAGACTAGAGGAGAAAAACAAGACAGAATTATTACATATTGTACATAAACAATCAGCATGTTATTTTCACAGCAATACAATAACAACATATTATCCAAAGAAACAAATATGAAACAAATGTAATTATTTACCACATTTGATACATCAGTTTTTTCGACCAAAGCTGGTGTGGTGGATTTCTGACTGGAAGCAGGTATCTGTCACACACACACACACACACACACACAGTGTTCTTCAGCAGTGTTTTACTATGAATGAAAGGCAATGGATAAAGGGAAATGTTAATATCCAGACCTCACTGTTTGTTTCGAGTCCAGCCATATTTTCATACACTTCTTCCCGAGCAATACAGCCGTATGACTGACGGTGAACACAGAAAACAGAAACAGTGAGTTTTCTTTGAATGTGTTCAGTCTGTAGTTTGTTTGAATGTAATAGAGCACAGGTTTTCCTCTGAACTATTGCAGCACTATTGCTAAATCACTGTGGTTATGCTGTGCTGCTGAACTCACAGACGATAACTGATTCCTGTGCATCGTCATGTACTGACCCTCCTCCGCTTCATTCACCGACTGGAAGAATCCTACAAGAACAGCATTGTACTGTTTAAATAATACTGTGACTTTACATAGATTCACAAAACTAAAGATGCAAGTAAACAACTTACTTCTTTTGCAAAACTTAAACAGTCTCAGTGCAGAGTAAATGACTATGATCAGGAGAATTTCCAAAATCACAGGCAACAGAAATAAAATAGCCGTCCTAAAATACGACAGAATAACAAAAAGATTTATAGGTCTGAATAAGGGGCTACGTACTTCAAAACACAGTGTCATGTCAAAGTTAATAGTTTTGCAAAACTACATATCCTTAATTTGAAACGGACATAAATGGTTTAAAGAGACAGTTCACACAAAAGTGATCATTCTGTCATCATTTACTCTCTCTCGCATGTTTTTCCAAACCTGCATGATGTTATTTCTTCTGAAAAACACAAAAGTAGATATTTTGACAAATGTTCAAGCTGCTCTTTTCCTTGAAACAAATGCATTTCATCAAAAAGCAGTCCATATAACTTGTAATAAAAGACTTTTATTTTGACACCATCTGGCCACTATATGCTTTAATTAGATGGAAAATAGCAGTCTGGACATTTTCAACAATATCAGAAATATCTAGATCTGCTTTTGTGTTTTCACTGACACGTTTTTAAACTGGGGTTTGGGAGTTGATACAAAGCTAAAAATAAGTAAATAATAAAATAAAATAGAATAAATCATAATTTATAAATAAAAACATCCAGTAAAAGGCCCACATTAGTTTACCTGCATGTCAGTGACTACACTCTAAAAATGCTGGGTGAAATATGGACAAACCCAGCGCTATTGGGTTGTTTTGACCCAGCAGTTGTTTTAAATGTTTAACCCAACCTTCTGGGTAGTTTTATTTAACTCAACTATTGCTTAAAAATGGCTATTTCTTTTGTATTACAAAAAACCCAAAATAGGTTGGAAATTATCATTTGTTATTATGTTCAGTAAATGAACATTTATTAATAAGTTGAATCAATAATAATTGAATTATAAACATATAAACATATTTTAAATTGCTTATTATTAAATGCTCACTTTTTGATTATTGCTGATGCCTCAAGTACTTATGTGTCTATTTTTCAATTGACAACCTATTTTGGCTTCATTTTAAGCCAGCTATAGTTCTTTTTAAGCAATAGTTGAGTTAACCCTTTAATTGTCACCCCCATTTTTGAACATAGGTGTAAAAGTGCACTATCCAAATTTAAATTGTTATAATTCATAAACAAATACATTTTCTAATATGATTTTGAAGTGCCATTTCCATAGTAATGAAATGTCAGCTTTTAAAAAGGGTTTTGAGGTTTTTACATTTTAAATGATCATTTCTAAAAGATGATTAGGAAAAAGGCAATGAAAAAGGCTTTTGGTGACAAAGGTCAGAACTCTTGTTATGATAAATTCATTTATTACTGTTCTTACATAATTTGTAACACAAAAACAGTGGTAAAATATCTATTTAGGAGTCTCAGACCTTTCCAATCATATGTAGTTTATCATGATTAGATTAAGATTTAAATGTAGTATGTAGGTGTCCTTCTGAGGGTGACTGTTAAACGGTTAAATAAAACTACCCAAAAGCTTGGGTTTAACATTTAACCTAACCGCTGGGTCAAAACAACCCAATCGCTGGGTTTGTCCATTTTTTTTAGCCAGTGCTGGGTTGTTTCTAACCCAGCATTTTTAGAGTGTATTAACTGACATCAGAGAACCATGAACATGTGAATGTGTCAGTAAATTATTGAGATGTTAAAGGAGAAGTCCACTTCCAGAACAACAATTCACAGATAATTGCATCCAAGATGTTCATGTCTTTCTGTCTTCAGTTGTAAAGAAATTGTGTTTTTTGAGGAAAACATTTCAGGATTTTTCTCCATATAATGGACTGATATGGTGCCCCGAGTTTGAACTTTCAAAATGTAGTTTAAATGCGGCTTCAAACGATCCCAAATGCGGTTGTAAACGATCCCAGCTGAGGAAGAAGGGTCTTATTTAGTGAAACGATATTTTTTTTTTGAAAAATAAAAATTTAAAAATACTTTTTAAGTACAAAAGCTCATGTAGCACAGGCTCTGGGATGCGCGTCCACGGGTCGTTCTTGAACGAATCTTTAAAGTGACTCGCGAAGAACGAGTCGTCTCGGGCAGTGATTCGTTCAGTCGCGCATGCGCAACATCCTATTAGGTTCTGTACTGGAATTAGTTCACCTGTTTCGAGTCGTTCGTTCATCTTATGGGGCTGTCACGTGATGCTGATTTTGCTAAAATTAACAAAATGAACAAATGACTTGAAAAAAGATTAGTTTATTTTCCTGAACGAGACTTAAAGGTCCGAGTCGGTAAAATGATCCGAACTTCCCATCACTACTACGAATCACGTCTAAGTTCATCGTCTGTGTACTCCGTCTCAAAAAGGTAGAGAATGGCGAAAAACTCCATCTTATTTTCTCCTACAACTTCAGAATCATTCAACATCATGTACCTTTTTGTTTGTAAACAGCGTTTGACTTACTTGCACTTTCTTAGTCTTCGTGCGATCGCTTAGTAAACACTGGGTCTGTAGTTCCATGTGACCTTTCCACGTGATTCAATAGTACATGGACGTGCATCCCAGAGCCTGTGCTACACCAGCTTTTGTACTTAAAAAGTATTCAAATTTTTATTTTCCAAAAAAAAAAATGACTGATCATTTCGCTAGATAAGACCCTTCTTCCTCGGCTGGGATTGTTCAAAGCCCTTTGAAGCTGCATTTAAACTACATTTTGGAAGTTCAAAATCGGGGCACCAATGAGGGTGAGTAAATTATTTGTGAATTGTTGTTCTGGAAGTGGAGATCTCCTTTAACTTGAAATCTCAGTGGGACTGTTCGTAAGCGTTTTAGGTCAAAAGGCTGAAAAGGTTTGCCCTGAAGAAAGACGGTCGTATGAGTTTAAAGCAGCATGAGCGAGTAAACGAGCCGTTATATTAAGGATCATTACCTTTTACGAGGGCCGGGTGAGATCTGAACAGACTTTGCCATAACCGGACTCATATTGATCTCATTCTCATCTACAGTGATATGAACAGGCATCTGCAGATCTTCTGTTGAGCAGCAGTACCATCCCGTGTTCTCCTCCTTCAGTCCGCTCATCCTCACAGTCGTGTTTCTCAGACCGTGTCTGATCTCAACCCAGGCGCCGTCTAACGTCCCAAACGCTCCTGTGATGCACTGACCTCCAAACTTACACCATTTTACAACACTTTGCCCCTCATGGTAGCAGGTGACGGTAAGGTGGCCGTTCTCAGATCCCATCACATTCTGAGAGCTCACGTGAAGTCCAGGAGAGTCTAGAAATTTAATAGAAACATCAGCTGCCACTCAGTTAGAAGTGTGTTAAAGCAATAGCAATAGTAAAAAAGAAAATTAGCTGAAAATGTGCTCAGGCCAGCCTGTTTGTTCATCAGATTTGTAGAAATGTGTCATTCCATCACTGTCTCACCAATGGAAGCTCTGCAGTGAATGGGTGCCGTCAGAATGAGAGTCCAAACAGCTGATAAAAACATCACAATAATCCACAAGTAATCCACACCACTCCAGTCCATCAGTTCACATCTCAACAAGACAAAAGTGTTAAAGTTTAGAGCTGTTTTGGACTGTTTTGGCTTGTAAACGGTGCTTGATCTGTGCAGATTTCTTTCCTGATTCAGACTAGACCACTTTTTCACCAGAGGAAGCGTTATTATGGATTATGGAAGATTATTTTAGTTAAAAATGTCTTAATGATGGATTTGTTTCATCTTTTGTCTTCTCAAGATGTTAACTGATGGACTGGAGTGGTGTGGATTACTTGTGGATCATTGTGATGTTTTCATCAGCTGTTTGGATTCTCATTCTGACGGCACCCATTCACTGCAGAGGATCCGTTGGCGAGACAGTGATGCAGTGTTGCATTTCTCCAAATCTGATGAACAAACAAACTCATCCTAATCTTGGATGACTTGAGGGTGAGTAAATGTTTTATCTCGCTTTTATGAGTGTGTCTACAGTAACGACGCTCCCTATGCAGAGTACCCAGTTGCTCAAAAAAAAAAAGAAAAACCTTTTGTTCTATATTAATAGTAACATAAACATAAATAAAAATATTATATATAATAAAAAACAATATAAATCTGAACATATACATTAAAATGCATTTTATGGTGAACACAGTAGGTGTGACGCGCCATTCCCACATCCGCGGCCGCCCCACTTGTTTGCAGCTGACTGCAAATGATCATAACTGATGGACAGCTATACCTGAGAAAAGACATCAGCAGTCCGGCGCAGAGAAAAGAAAAGAAAAAAAAAAAAAGATGCATCACTTTCAGGTCCCCTGTGCTCATATCCTGTGAAACTTCTTTTTTTGGCTGTTGATGCTAATAACGTGTTTTAATGTTAGTAATAATTTCACCACCAATGCATCTGCTTTTATATTCCTAAGTTCCCTTCTGAAAATTAGCCAACAACCACCTTTGTAATAATAACTTTAAAATAACTTAGAATGCATTATTAAAAAAAAAACAATGAGGCAATAATGATTGGTTTATTAATAATAATCATACGGTTTCATTGAATAACACTGTTAAAATGCATAATGCAATTCAAAATAATTTATGTACATTACATATTATTACAAATCCCTGCAAAGGCTGTCAAAGGCCTGGTAATTGATTTTGTTGCACTTACAAAACATTTAATTCAAATATCCACTTGTTCTATCATTTTTGGCCACCTCTTTGCTGTAGAAATTCTACAGCCTCTAGAATTTCTTTGACAAAAACACGTGGACATCGCAACCCTTATAATAGGTGTTTTTCCCCCGTAATATTTTGGGGAGGAGGCACAATAATACAGTTCTGCTTAGGGCACCCATCTGTTTGTCTAGTTTCAGCTGATTCAAAGAACCGTAAGATGGTCTCACCTGCTGTGACGTTCAAGAAAAACCCTGCCCGTTTATCAAAAGCTGAAGGAACATGAACGGCACACCAGTAATAGCCAGACTCCTGGACGTCATCCATGCGGACGGTGAAGATGTGGCGTGACGTGTCGTCTGAGATCAACACTGTTTTGTGATGACGTCTCTGGTCGGAGAACTCCACATAATCGCTCAACAGCCAGAGGTATCCAGCACTCAAGTATTTGATTGAAAATGCGTATTTCTGATGATATAAACAAGGAATGATGACAGACTGTCCTCTCCGAACAGAGATCTCCTTGATTGTAGTGACGTCCAGAGCACCTGCAAAAAAGAAACGCTGTATATTAAAATACTATATTCATCCAAAAAAGCCTGTGGCTTTTTTGACGTTTCCGTCATATGCATTTCAAAAATAAATGTGAACAAATTGTAAACGTATTAATATAAACAAGTATTAAAATAACAATTTGATCCAGAAATGGTGTGAAATATTTTATATTTTTTATAAAAATGTTGTAAAGATTTTTAAATACAGTCTCAGACTTTTGTATCCTAGTATTTACTCTTTATGCCAATATCATAATATGGCTGACTTAACGAATGTAGTAGTTTTGCATCTTTGCATAAACATGCAAATGATTCATAGGACAATAAAGCAAGTGTAAACGGGTGTAAACGGTGCGGATGCTTGTGCAGTTTGTCTCACCTGAGAGTCTGATGAAGCTGAAGATGAAGAGAAGACTGCTCAGATCCATGTCTGTGTCATTGTGAAGTTGTCTGACAGGAGTGCATGTGAAATCTGCTCTTTTTTTCATCTCTAGTTCCTGTTTTTCAGCAGCTCCGGCCTGACTCACTCTCCTGCACGCAGCGCTGCGATTTTGCAAGAGTATTCGTGGATAGTGTGACAACTGCTTATTTATTTATAACAGATTTTCAAGTCAGGTGAAAGCATTGTGACAGATTTCCTCCGAAGCAATAATGAAAACAGCATTAACGCTGACGGAGACAAACCGACCGGTGGCTTTTTCTCTGCAAAAGTCTTTCCATGAATTAAAAAAAGAACAAGAAATAAGCACCTCGTTTACACCCACAGTTTTCCACTTCATGAAAACAAACACTCAGATCTCTGGCACTGGACGACTTTCATCATGAGACTAACCAGAAATCAACTAACCAGACAGACAGACTGGGGTACGGGTCAAAGAAATGATTCACCTAAAAATAAAACTTCTACCATTATTTGCTCATGTCTGTAATGTGTGATCGCAGTTTTGTATGTAGAACACACTGCATTCATTTTTAAAAAAAATTGGGTGCAATCACTATTTTTCAGATCCCTAATTGGGATTTGATACAATTTTCAAAAAAAAAAAAAAAAAAAAAAAAAAAAAATATATATATATATAATATATATATATATATAAATTTAATAGTAAGCCTTTAACATAACTTCTCATATATTACAAAAAAAAAGTCATTTTTAACTTTATAACTGTTGTTTTAACAAAATGTGATTATTATGATTCTTTTTTTTTTTTTTTTTTTATTTCTTACTTTTTTTGTAAACTTGATATGTGTGTGTGTGCTTTCCAAAAGCTCAAATAATTGACAACACAACTCTCTTAAAAAAAAAGGTTCTAAGGTAAAGGTGGAAACTATAGTGAGAAATATAGTGTATATTTATAGTGGTTCTTGGGGAACTAAAAAGGCAATGCAGCGAACATCACAACTGTAACATATAGTTTGTACACACACCTCAGAGCGCTGAAACTTTGCAGGCATGTTCAAACACTCACACAACTTCAAGAAAAACATCTGAGGTTAACCAGAATTTCCCACAAGTCAAACAATGCATTTAAGACAAACTGACCCTCATTTTGTAAGGGTTAAAAACAACACCACCTTAAATAAAGTAATAAAATGTGAAGTAATGTTATTGGTTTACTTAAGCTACACACATCTGGTTTAATACATAATTGCATTAATCTGATTAACAGAGAGGATAAACATGAGCAAAAGCCTGAGCCCGTTTATCTGCTCACGTTTTCACTTTTCTGACCATAGATGCATAGATGCTTTTATTATCTGTTGCGGTCTGCTAACACAAGAACACAGACAAAACAAAACAAAAAGTACAGTTAGACTGACATGAGCCCATATTAACACATTATCAGAGAGATATAAAATCCCTATCAAAATAATTTAAAAAGTACCTGACTGTTTCCTTTATTTACAGTCATGATTTCATAGAGATCTTCACATGCAACTTCATCTCTTTTAACATTTCCCTAAAAAAAAGAAAACAAATATACAAATAATTTAATAACAACAACCGTTTGTAGTGCAAGTTTGTGAATGCCACACATGTAATAAAAAGTACCTGAGTGTTTGGTTTAATCCCATTCATGATCTCATAGAGATTTTCACATGTAACCTCACTGTTTTTCCCAGTTCCCTATAAAAATAAAACAAATATACAAATAATTTAATAACAACAACCGTTTGTAGTGCAAGTTTGTGAATGCCACACATGTATAAAAAGTACCTGAGTGTTTGGTTTAATCCCATTCATGATCTCATAGAGATTTTCACACGTAACCTCACTGTTTTTCCCAGTTCCCTATAAAAATAAAACAAATAATATTAGTAATAATAAAAGCAATGATCAAAAGCTGAAAGTGTTGAATGTGAAAGCTGTGTTTCACCTACTTTAGGCAGCTGTTGTTTGTTCATGCCTTCATAAAGATTGAAGCTTTCAGCTCTTTGCTCTGCAGACACACACACACACACACACACGTAATATTGTACACATGCTGTCATTGCTTTGTCTTACCAATCAAATCATTGAATCACTCACTTCTTTTGTTCTTAGCTTTGATCAGCGCCACAGCACCACAGACTGAAATGGGCGGCAGCGCTGCCAGAACCAACAGCCACAGGGACCAGCTGAAATCAAATTACACAATAAAAACCAATGAAAGCTTGATGAGTTGAGGTCAGTCCACCACTGATGGGCGCTCTGATTTAACGAGGACACGAACTGACCTGTCTGCCTGGAGTTCTGTGGTGCTTTGAGAGCTGTTAGTTTTAACCTGTGTAAATTCTTGGGCCTCCATTACAGTAACATAAACGGGCATCTGTGAAACATCATTAGAGCAGTAGTACCATCCGCTGTCCTCTTTCTGCAGCTGCCACAGCGTCACGCTCACAACATCACCATCAACACTCGCTGCGGTTCTCGCTAGAGATCCTCCATCTGCCCCAACGCAAGATCCCCTGATCGTACACCAGCGCGAAGCGCCGTGACAGCGGATGGTGACGTTACCGCCCTCATGACCCGACACGTTCTGACTGGAGACACGGAGACCAGCTTCAGCTATACACATTTGAGAGAGAAGGTCAGAGACAGAGACATTTGCTCATTCTGGAATACGCTGCACAGAATAAATGATACCTTCTGTGACGTGCAGGTAAAGACTTGTGCCATCATCAGATCCAGGCAAGGAAACACCACACCAGTATTTGCCAGTGTCACTCACTTCAGCTTCTCTGAGTGTCGCCGTGAAATAAAGTTCTTCCCGATGATCCACGATAGACATTCTGTTGTGTGTGACGTAATGACTGAACAGCCAAACAGCTCCAGAACTCATGTACTTTGAGCAACTGATGTATTTCTGATCATATAAACATGGGATTGTGATCATCTGTTGTTTTTGAACAAATATTTTCTTGACTGTACGGACGTCTTGAGTTCCTGTGAAAGAAAAATTGAATAATAAACAACAAAGACCAAGACCGTTTACAAGACAAAGCAAATATGTGGCTGGATTTTGATATGAGAGACAACAGGAGATGGACTTTTTCACCGGAGGAAGCGTTATTATGGATTATGGACTTGTGGATTTTAGTTCAAAATGTCTTAATGATGGATTTGTTTCAGCTTTTGTCTTCTCAAGATGTTAACTGATGGACTGGAGTGGTGTGGTTTACTCGCAATGTTTTTATCAGCTGTTTGGACTCTCATTCTGACGGCACCCATTCGCTGCAGAGGATCCATTGGTGAGACAGTGATGGAATGACACATTTCTACAAATCTGATGAACACCTGGTCACTTCATGTTTTTTTCTCTGATCAGATAGCAATCTGATTTGTTAAAGTAGTTCCATTTACACTTGCCCATGTGTCTCTATCAATCTGATCATCAATTCCTGCGCTATATACAGATTTAACAAAGTTCACATCCACAAAAGCAACAGATATGCACCGCATTTTATTCATCATCGGCAAATTTCAAGATCAAAGAGCGCAATAGGAGAGAGACAAGCATCAGCACTGGAAAGACAAGTTAGTCTCACTTCTTGTAATGAAGATGATTGTGTGTTAAGCATCAGCGTCTTATTTTCAGTTTGATGAATGTACAAATGCACGTTTTATGTGACGCTGGTTTTGTACGCGTCACCGCAGTTCTGACTTGAAATGTCTGTTGAGTGGCGCTAAATCTCTAATGCTCTGTGACGTTTAAAATAAAGTACCATCTGCACTACACCTTAACCTACCCGACAACATGAACAAAAGCGAACGTGATAATAAAAATGCAATCGCAAGCATGCCGTTTTGGCTTGTTGTTCAACCTCACATCTTTCAGCTCTTTCATCGTGGATTCATACCCAAAGATTTCGCATCCTAAGTCTAATTCTGTGCCCGCTGAACTATCGAGCGAGCTTCTTATGTCCAGAAAGGAAAACATATGTGGCTGTAATCAAAACTATGTACGAAAACGATTACAAGTGCTCGCTGCTTTACCGCCTTCAGTGTTCATTTCTGCTGGAAACTGTAGTGATATAGACTTACTGGTATGTTCTTATTGGTTCCACAGGTACATTTTCATCATGAGATCAGATAGGCATTAGCGCTGTCCTGACTATAACATGTCATATAGCCTAATAACATGCTCATAACAAAGGGTCATCGGATGCCCATTTTCCACAAGTTGATAAGTCTATAACATACTTTGGTTAGAATTTCTCAGTGGTAGTGTAAAACAACACTCTTTTTACCTCGTGAAAATCAGCTCTGTTCACAGCAAGCTATTTTGGTGAATGTCCCTTTAAATGCTAATGAGCTCTGCTCACCCCCCGCCCCTCTCTTCTGTGAGGCGACGAGCCGTTCTGTTTACTTTAGCTGTGAAACTTGCTAACTAGCACAGTATTAGGAAAGCCGATTTGCAAAGACGCATAAAAACCTGTGCATAAAAAGGCGCATTCCCTTCACAAACAAACGTAATCCACTGCGTCTTCAGCGGCTCAGATGTCAGGAGTAAATGACGACCGACGATGTTCATTATTACATCCGACAACAAAACACCTCAATCGCTTGGGAGGCATTCTTGTCTACTCCTGCTCCAGCATTGAAACAATGGCGGACTGTTTACAGCTCACTCAGGGCGGGTCTAAGGTAAGACGGCCTCGTCAGTCAACAATTGTGGGAGGGGCCTTGGTCGCTTGATTTGAGAAAGAGGATTTATAAGGATTTAAAAAAAGATTTTTATGATTACAGGGTGGTTGTGTACACACACTGCCAACACACGTTTATGTTCAAACAACATGTAAAAGTGAATTTCGCATCCGATGACGCCTTTAGCATTCGGGAGGAGTAAAATTTACATATGTTGTTTCTACAACCAGATGCATTTACACTCATCCAGTTTCATCTGGAATGCATCTTAAACCACCTCCTCCAGCGGTTTGAGCGATCCGATTTAAATCTGTCTCAAAGTCGTTTTTAGAGAGCATTTACACCTGGTCTTTTCACGATCGAATCGGATAGCTAGACGATGAGAGAAACACAAAAATAATGGCTGTTGTGACAGAGACGCAGTGTTTACACTTCACAGAGAAATTCATCTGCAAGAAAAAAAAAAAATGTACACACAAGATGAAACATGTAATTTAGAAAACAATGTCTTCAATGCACCTGCAGAATTTGATCTGAAACCATACATACACCAGAACACGTGTAAAATTCCCAGCCTGCTGAACATACATGCATCCCCAAACCATCTCAACACAATAACCACATGTGGATGGACCTACAACACCTTGTACCTCTATATGCATGAGCTCTCATGTGATGATTTACATTAGCATTGCCATCCATCTTATACTACTGCATCTGACGGTACACAATTTGGAAAATGGCATCTGTGCCGAAGCATTACATGACTAAATATCATTCAAATTAATTTAATCATTCATCAGATTAACTGTAGATCCTGTGCTGTTTGTTCTTTGTTAAAACACCTAGATTCTGTTTTACTAACTGAGAATCTGCAGCGACTGATTACCATTAATGAGTCAAACTTCAGATCATTCGGTGAACCCATCTGGCCAATTCACTCAACAGAACAGACTCAAAAGTGTGAATAAATAGTAAATTAATCCTTGGCATTATGCCATTTTAAGCATAACATTTTAAGAGAAAAATTTTAAGCATTGAAGACATACATGTCTGTGGTCTATCACACACACCATTAAACAGAATACATATGCTGATGAATCATACGACGATGAAATAAACCAAATAGAGCCTCATGCCATATTAGGTAAAATATCTAATTCTTGACATCTTAGTTAAGATGCACACGTTTGGTTTCATCTGAAAACTCAGTAAAAGTAGATAAAAAGAGATGCGATGACCATTAAATATTAACACTGCTAGTTCTATGCAAAGATGATATAAAAACATTTTGAACTTTTCATTTGTTTTGCAGTTGCACAACAACTAAATTATAGGGCAATCTGTTCCACATTTATGATATATCAGTACATATTCCCAAAATGTGCTCAATACAATGGGAGAAAACAGCAGAATTGAGTGTTTTTCATACCTGAAGCGTGTGTGAGGAGGAACAGCAGCAGCACAGTCTCCATCATCATCGTGGCAGTGTGAGAATGAGGTGATCGTAGCATGACTATATATTTTTCACCACATTCGAGGGCACATTTGTGTCACTGCATTTAATACGCAAACATATCATGCACTTCACATCATCTCCACAATGCACATCATAATAGCTAACATTTTAATGCTGAATGTTAAGTCAATGGGAAAAAAATATAATCTAAAAACTATATTGTTGTATTTGATTCTGATCTCTGTACCTCCTTCCTGCTGTGTCACAGTAAGCTGCGCTCATGAAGATGCTGCTGATAAAGCCGTGTCTGTGAGAGCGGTGTCTCTCCTACAGACCTGACCAAAGTTCACACCAAACTGTATATAGATCAAACAGCCCTGTAGATAAAACTGCCTTTCTATGAGCTTGAAATAATTAGACAACACTTAAGGGGAAAATATCTTTTTAAATTCATTCCAGTGACAGAAAACCTATTATGACATATAGCCATAAACCAGTTTCCCATCCCATTATTGTTCCTCATGCAACTTTCAATCCAGGATCAGGTTTCAGCCAGAAAACGATCAACAGCTGCTTTTTAACATGTTTTACACATTCATCTGAACTCTTACTCCACATTTTCGTCATTTATTGCTAACTCACAATTTCATAACTCAAAATCTTCAAAACTGGCCCTTCGCTTAACATGACTCCAGGGAGCCTCTAATTAGGCCTTGGTTGTATTTTCTACACTGTATTGGCTTGGTTTGACCTCGAAGGCCCAGCGCTCGACTATCCTCTCTACTGGTCGCTGTGGTGGTGTTTTTTTTTTGAGAACTAGCACTCACTTCCTGTTTAGGCCATGGCATTTCACTACAGTTAACCCACTTACGGAGGGCTCATGAAGCGATCGGGGAGACTAAACTAAAAATGAAATACTGTCAACCAAACAGGAAGATGACTATTAAAAACACCAGTGCTTTAGACCAGACGAGAAAACTAACCACCTTGAACAACACATTTACATGATATGAACTTGCAGCTGAGTAAAAATACATATACATCATTCTTTTTTTTTTTTTTCATTTTTGAGCCAAATGTCAAAATTGTCCTATGGTGTGACTATACAGTGTGCTTAATTGCAGAAAAAAGGTGTTCGGTAGTGACGTTCCTTAAAGTTACACACAGATTTTCAGACTTTTGAACACATTTTCCTCAAAATGATGGGGTCTTTCTACTCACACCTTGTAACCGTGAGAGAGAGGGACACATGAATATTTCCTACATAAATGTAGTGGTGTAATAAAAATCGGTCTCGGTCAATGAACTAAAACTGTTTCAGTAGTGACATGAAAATGCGGGACACCTTTTTTTTTTTTTTTTTTTCCCAAAGTTTCATATCGTTTAGAAAGAAATCTATATATTTTTTTTTTTTTTACAAAAAAAGATACTTTTAAAAACAACAATGGAAAAAAAAATACAAAAAAATATTTCAATATCATTTTCATAAGTTGAAATTTATGGGTCAGGGTTTGGGACAACCACCTTCCAATTGAGAGTACCCAAAAATTGATGATAGTATATATTTTAAGCTTACTGATATTTTAAATATTATTGTGACTTTTAATAGATAACAGAAGGATCTTAGTAAACACACATAAACACACATGCTTAGTGGAAGCACTCTTTATTGCATTCATTATTATTTCAGTCCAATGACGAGTCAATCTAGAAAAGGAGAGACAATATGTTGATATAATCAGGGTAATACTATTTAATATTTAGGAATAAAAATGAGGCTGTGAGGGAGATTAATGCTGTAAATACTGCAGTCTGTCCCTCACAGCCTCATTTTCTTCCATGTAAGTTTCAATATGGATGTTATGGATGTTCAATATTTCAATCAAACCTGACTATTGCTTTAAAAGTTGGTTGCAACTTTTTTTAGTGTGTTCACCTCATAAAGGTTTCCAACTGACACTGTGGAGTGGTTCACTTCTTCATTTCTGGAAGCTGCCTGCAGCAAACATTAAATACAACCCTGGTCAGATACACTGAACATCAACACACCTCATAATATAGATGCAAAATATGCAGTATTATGCAGGAATCCTTAACCAGAACTGACATAAGCCAGGTGTCACTCTTTAGGGTAAATAAAAGAAGGCAATAAAATACTTGAATAAGTTATAGTGAGAGATAGTAAAAAAACTCATTTACTTGGAGATTCCTTAGGCTGGTACTTCTTGGCAGCACTCGCTCTGTTCATTTGTTGTTGTTGTTAAAAAAAAAAAAAAAAAAACAAGACTATGATTTGATAATTTCACAATTTAATTGTATTTATTAAGCAATGTATACATGTTAATTGGCTGAATGACTCACTGATTTTGCACAGCGCGATCATAATGACGGCACCACAGATCACAGTGAACACAACCACCAGAACGATCACACACAATAACGACCGTCTCTCACTGGAACTGCAACAAGAACCAGTGAGAAATTCATATAAATGTGCTTTCAATTCATATACTCATACAGTTGTTTTTTTCTGTTTATCCCCCTTTTTCCTGATTAACCGATGAGTGGCACCATGATGGATTCTAACTTCCACTTGGATGCTTTCGTGTTCCAGTCTCCATAAAACTATGGAGTAAAAATGGGGTAAAAATATCGACTGAATTGAAACTTTTTCAATGCAACTTATAACCACTGTCCACTAAAGAGGCACGTAGCTATATGTGAAAATTAGGAGGGGCCACCAACTACTGTATTCCCCAATGCTGTTGTCACAAACTTAAGACTGAAATTCAGTTTTTATACCTTTTTATAACTTAAATAGAGTTTTAGATAAACCAATATATGTACACACGAATGAGAAAAAAAAAAAAAAACAATACAGTAACATCTATATACACGCAGATGGTTTGCTAAATAATGTGAATTAATACAAAAGAAAAAGCAAAAAGAAGAGGCAATGACAATGAATCTTATCTGATTAGTTCAGATTTGTAGATATGTCACCTTTTGAGTACGGAATAACTGCAATGAAAGTTGCACCAGTCAATGTTCACATATCCAAATAATCCTGTCTCGTTAAGAAAAAAAACAAAAACAAAAACAAAACAAAAAACACACCCACACAAAAAAATAGGAACTAGCCCTTTAATTGCTTTTCAAGGAATCCAAACAAAAAAAGGGCCCACAGGATACTCAGGATATTTGCTAATCCACAAGGCAACACAGCGCAGACAATCCACTGAGAAAAAACATCTTCACATCAATACAGTGAATTATAATATTTATATTTGTAAGGTTTTTAGAAGAAACAACACATTTTTCAGTTAACTAAAATTAAAACTTCACAAACTTTCATCAATTGAAATTAAACAAAAAAAAGTTAAAGTGCTCCTTTTCAAATATGATCTTTCATGCAGTGTGTCATGTAGCTGCATGTGAATATAAACTATCTGCAAAGTTGTGAAGCCGACAGTGCACGATAAATAAAGTTACTGTCTATCAAAACAAAGAGTCGGCTCATCATCGCCTGATCGAGTCGTCAGGAATTCGAATCTTTTTCTGTTACGGCCGCACGTCACAAAGTAACACATTTGCGTAATGTCCGCCCACGTTCTACGTCGCGAACAACTTGTCCGCCCACAAACAGTACAAGTTATGTGGTTTACGCGATGTCGAGAAGACGCTGTATCCTAAGCCGTGAGTAAATTTGTTTTATATTCACTTCCAAAAGATGAATCCACAAAGATTGTATTTTCTAGTGATCGTTCAAAATACGTAGTTGTGTATGTTATGTTGTGTAACAACCCCGCACATGTCTTGCTAACCGGCTAAATCACGCTTCTGTAGTTCTGTTGTTCAGCTGTGGACCCACTGTAGTCTAAAAATTTGCGATTGATACAGCTTGACTGTCTGTCTGTCTCATTAGTTGGAGTAATGATAAAGGATGGCGCACAAAGCAGCTTTCACCCCGAATACGGCAAGCGCTGCGCTATGAAACACATTCACTTCAATTGCTTGCGCCACGTGAGGAGGGCTTGTTTCTGCGTCGACCAAAGCGCACGCGCAGCAGAACACACTGCTGGCGTGCACGCCGCGCTCAAAGTTCAAATTACTTGAACTTTTGGGCTCTGAAGGGCTGCACTGAACCCAGCGGCCAGCGCGGCGCTTTCCGCGCTCGGTGTGAAAGCTCCAGGGCTGTCATTCAGTTTAGTTTTCCAACACACGCTATACGCGGTAGACCAATCATAAAGGACTGCGCCATCTGACCAATCAGCAGTGAGGGCTCACGGAAAGGAGGGGTTTAGAGAGACTGATTCTTCGAAATTAGGTAAAATTAAATCTATTTGTTTTTTGACCTTGCATACATGTAAACCTGTTTTAGGAGTCTCATAAAACAATATTAGCAACCTTTAAAATGGCATAATAGGAGCACTTTAAATATTTTCCAATGCATAAAGGGTATAAACTGAAGGTTATAGAGGCCAGACAGATACAGTATATAGATACTGACTCATGTAGATTGAAACCAGATCAACAGAAATTTTGGTCTTGATTCAGGGGTTTGAAAAACAACTAACCAAAGTTTATACAGCAACAGTAAGTTAACTCTGCCGTGTAGAGTGTTGGTTGTTGGTTGGAATCTTTTTTATTGGGCAAACTATACCATAAGACTGTACAAATGCATTCATGACACCAAGTGTAAATGAACAGATTCTTACCGAGGCGTTTGAGCGGATGAGAAGCTTCCTGTGGATTTTATAGTGCCGGTTGACCTGAGAGATTAAATAGAGATGAGACAAAGCAAACAACGACAACTACAATTTTGCTGTGAAGTTATCTTACATGGGCTGGCTCGAGGTTGTCTCATGTGTGCTGGTGAAGATGGTGGTAATGGTGGTTTCTTCTCTTGTCAATACAGTGATATGAACAGGCATTTGTAGATCCCTCACTGAACACCAGTACCATCCCGTGTTCTCCTTCTTCAGTCTGCTCATGATCACACTCACCACTCCATTATTGTTACTGATCTTAACTAATGCACCATCCAAGAGCCCGCCTGGCACTACCACACAGACCCCTGCAAGTTTACACCATATTATACCAGTTTTCTTGGGCAAATTATAATGGCAGGTGACGATAACACTACTGGCCTCAAAAGCAGCCAACATCTGATCCTGAACATAGATACCAGCAGTACCTAGATATGAGAAAGAATGAACAAAACAACGTTACTTTATGTTATGTAACTGGCAATTATTAAAAAGATTTATTACATCTGATCAATTTCACCTGCTGTGACCTTTAAGTTGAATCCGATTCCAATATGTGATTTAGGTCCATCAATCCCACACCAGTATTTTCCACTTTGGCTCTGCTGAATATTCCTCATTTCAATAGTCAAAATATTAGTAGTTTTGTTATCTGAAACAGAAACTGTCTCATGTTTCTCTCTTCCATCTGAGAACTCAACATATTTACTAAAGGTCCAGTGATCTCCAGAACTCAGATATTTAACATTATTTACATAAGCAGGATTATACCAACAAGGGATTATGATAGAACTTCTTTCTTGGACAGACACTTGACTGACTGTGCGGACATCTTGTGCACCTAAAGCCACGAGATAAATACTGTTATACTGACACAGATCATTCAAGCTGTAAAAACCGAAGATAAAGTTGCATTTTATAGTCATTTAAGATCAAACACCAATTGTTACGATGAAGGAAAATCATATCTGACTCACCTAAGTTGTTGAAAAGCGTGCAAATAAGGACAAAAAGAATCATTGTTGTTGACGTGCGAGTATAACGAGGACAGCCGCTGAAACGCCTTTTACCACCAGCATTTCCTTCAACACACAAAAGAAAATGTCACCTGCGTTTCTGGTTCAGGAAGCCTGAATTATGTTCACGCTAAATGCGAAGACATGATTATTTTAAAGCTATTTTACATTACGTTTACATTGGTTCATTTAAAATCACAGGGCTTAGGTTTACAGTCTCTCCTACAAAGGAAATCCTGGTTAGCTTTGGAACAAATCGAAAGCAAATAATGACTGCATTTTCCTTTTTGGAGGTCTGAAATTTTTCTATTAACCACTGAAAAAGCACTGGCACCTTATATTAATTAAAATACCATATTTAGATTCAAACACTATGAATGTGTCACAGATGCCTGATGGGATGACACATGACGTTTGTGATTTCCATGATTACTTGCACATTCATCTACGGGGGAATTAGACAAAAAGGGAACAATAACACTTGACATAAAGGGTGAATATGACCTTTGTTGTGAAGCAAACCCTTGTAGAATATGCTGTCATCACGGTGTGTGCGTGAGAATGTTCCGATGGACTACTTACGTTACCGCAGCTCAGCACTTAATGCTTGTGGTCACTGAACTTCCTTCACAATGTGTTTTACACAAATGCACCGTTCCCGCTGTCATTTTTCACATGTGTGCATTGTGATAATGATGCACCCTCCTCTGCAAACCTCATATTTCAACACATTTCATTAGGATGTAAGTCTGTCTCATCCTGTCAAGGTTAATGGAGAAAATCCTAGCAGGCTGCTGAGGGCTGTAGATGGGTAATTTCAAGCGCGGTAGGTGGCGTGTGGGCCGCTGTAATAAGATTCACATCACATGTGGATTACCAAAGCTGGCTTCCATTCCATAAGACGGGACTACGTCACAATTTTTGCTCATTTTCAGTTCCACATTTGCAGCCAAGCTTGTGCGAACAAATACACTTTTCTAAAGAACAGTAGCTTTGGCAGTCAACCACAGAGAAACTGGTATTTTTCTCCAGTTTTTCAGACCATCTTATTAAAGACACACAGCATATCCTGCAGTGTTTCGGCACCTGTGCACGTTCCCCAGTGAGGTCTGCAGGCGGATGACGAAAGACCTCGGGTGTTCGTGCAAAGGATGAAAATTCAGTCCTGAGTAAAGGCGACACAGAGCGGCAGACTCGATAAGACCTCACACACTTTTGTCCTGAAGCGCTTAGCCGTACATTTCAGAGACCCGTCTTTCTTCCTGATGTGTAGAGCGCTGCAGCCCTGATGTCAAAACACAAAGACTAATTCACCACTGCTTCCCTCCAGAATTTCCTGTGTTTTAATAATGGGGTTTTTCCAATTCATGACTAAAACAAGGCCTGTAGCAAACAGAAAATGACAATACTTGGATCAGGGTTTCTTCAGGTTTTAGAAAGGTAAACTTTTTAAGACCTTTTAAAGGAGTAGTTCACTTCCAGAACAACAATTTACAGATAATGTACTCACCCCCTTGTCATCCAAGATGCTCATGTCTTTCTTTCTTTCTTCAGAATTATGTTTCTTGAGGAAAACATTTCAGGAATTCTCTCCATATAGTGGACTTCTATGGTGCCCCCAAGTTTGAACTTCCAAAACGCAGTTTAAATGCAGCTTGAAACGGCTCTAAACGATCTCAGCTGAGGAAGAAGGGTCTTATCTAGCGAAATGATCGGTCATTTTCAAAACGAATTGACAATTTATATATTTTTTAACCTCAAATGCTTGGGGGCACTATTGAAGTCCATTATATGGAGATAATTCCTGATTTTTTTTTCCCTCAAGAAAACTGACTGAAGAAAGAAAGACCGAACATCTTGGATGACAAGGGGGCGAGTAAATTATCTGTAAATCTTTGTTTTGGAAGTGAACTTCTCCTTTAAGATCAAGTAAAGATCAATATGATCTCTAAATGCAAATGTCGACACAATAAGCAAATGTGAACACAATAAGTTGTTTAACCAACCAGATCTCCACAGCTCAAGGATTGAACACTGGGTTCCCAAACGTTGGAATATGGAAATAACCATAACTTTTCCTGTACCTGCAAAAAGTATTACTCATTTGAAGCAGTTGTTTTCTAGTCTAGCACAAATGCCTAAAGATTCTTAAATCAAGACACATTGACTTGAGAAGCAAAATGTCAAGATAAGAAATGCCGAAAACAGCTTAATTCAAAGGGAAAATGAGGTTTTCATTTCCCATTGACGGATATTAATCTGCATGTAATTTAATCTTGATTTAAGGACATTTAGATACTTGTTTCGGAAATAACACAAATACAGGTTTTTTAAGATAGATTTAATGCCATGACTAAGATTTTAAGGCTTTCTGCTCTGATTTAAGACCTCTTTAAGGCCTTAAAGGCCATGAAGGTCATCTGATGAAATGTGTGTATTAGTATCAGTTGCCACAATCACTGGCTCTAGGAATCTGAGTTTTTCTTAAGAACTGACATTTACACTTTCTGTTTTGGTCAAAGTGGTTTAAGCAAGCCCATGTTGTATCACTGCAATCAAAGAAACCAGCAGGACTGTATAAAAATTAGAGATGCACCGATTGCAAATTTCTTGGCCGATTCCGATTTTACAGTAAGTGTGACCTGCCGATTCCGATTTTTTTTTTTTAAAGAACTGTAATGAAAGCATATGATGTATTTTTTTCATTTAAATTTATTTTATAATAAAATGAATTATTATACATTACAGGATCTTCTCACAACTAAATAATTATAACAAAAAAATAAAGTGCGTTGTAAGGTATAAAATGAGTTCCGGTATTTGTTGTCGCTAAAAAAATCTTTGTCAATCCAGTGAGCAGTCAGGCTCATCATTGACATTAAGATAAAGTTACATGTCCAGATATCAGTAGTAAAACTTATGGCTGCTTCGGGATCGGCTTGTAACAGGCTTTGTGTGTGTTTTGACACAAGGTTAAACAACTCGGGTAAGGCAATGTCGGAAAAGTACCGCCGGCTCAGTATAATATATTTTGGACTGTGGTAATTCATCAAATTTCTGAAACCTCTGTCTTTGACTATGGAGAACGGCTGGTCATCAAGGGCCATGAATTCCATAATTTTCCTCGTAATTGCTTTGGTCTTCTCACTGCTCATCCCAATAAAGGATAGTACAGGCTGCTGACTTGTGGCTGACGAGCTTTGGCTTGGACTCGGCGCGCTAGCTTTAGCCACTTTCCCCTTTTCAAACTGGGCATATTCAGCTAAATGATAGTGTTTTAAGTGTCTTATTAGGTTTGTTGTTCCGAACGTTTTTGAGCTTGTTCCCCCACGCACGTCCTGATATTGCTGAGTTAGATGTGTTCCTGGGTCAGCATATTTTGTTGACCCTGGAACGACGTTTAAATCCAAAAATTTAAACTTGACCACATCCCTACACCTAAACCTAACCTTACCCATGAGTAATCCCTAAAATCAGAGGAAATGATAGATGAATGACACTGATGTACAAGCACCAAACACTGATTGTAAGCCTAAACTTCACAAAAACTATAAACTGTTTTTTCAAATCTGATTGGTTAATCACCATGTTGTTCCAGGGTCAACAAAGATGTTGATCCAGGAACATGTCGTACTTGGTAAAATCAGGTTCTGCGTTCCCCCACGATGTATTTTTGCTTTACAAACGTTACAAACTGCGATCTTTGTGTCATCTCCACTCACAGAAAAGAACTTCCACACCAACGACATGTTAACACCAGACTGTGAGTGTGCGCGTAGCTGTGACGTAATCGCCTGCGCCGTCGCTGGCGATAAAAGGATCGGCGGACGTGAACCTGACCGGCCGGTCACCGATCTGGGTCGATCATACGAAAAATCGTCCGATTCCGATCACTAGCAGGTCAATCGGTGCATCTCTAATAAAAATTCTTTGAAGTCAATGTGGCAACAGAAGAGCAGGACAGTTTTAAATCGTTCATCTAAAAAAAATGAATTCTGTCATCATTGTTCAGCCTCATATCATTCCAAACCTGTATGACCAAACATTTCTTTTTTTCTGTTGAACATAAAAGAAGATATTTTAAAAAACGTTTCAGTAAGGATGTCATTGTTTCGCTCTTTGGGGTTACAGGCATTCTTTAGTAACAAAACTGAAAAAGTTGCACAGAGAGAGAGAGAGAGAGAGGGAGTGATCTGACTGATTCATCTGATCTCAAAGTCTTTGTGCAGCTGTGGAATTATGGCTTCTCTAGAAGACACAAGCTTTGACGAGCGATCACCGTGTTCTAGGTCAGTTACTAAAAGCGATGGTCTCCTCGTTCTGTGCGTCAGAACAATCTAAAGCGAGCAATCACTGGGTTCAGAACCCGACGAACTTATCCAACTGTTGTGGGACTTTCAGTGACTTCGGGAAAACTGAGTTTTCATAGACATTTCTTGTTTCTTGTTTGATCTGTGTTTTACACAAAATTACCGCTAGTTAACTTTTGAAATGGGTGAGGTGTTTATGTAAAATGTAAATAACTCAAGACTTCCTTTCCAGATATGATAAAGCCTTCACTGAAACTAGCTGCAAAATAAGCAACTGGTCTAAATCTGTCAGCATGTGGTGACAATGCATCCGCCCCAATTCTCACACTAGCGGTATTTGCGCTGGGCTGCTTGTTTACTTGCATATTTACAATTTTAGTCTGCTTAATTCTTTGCACTTTTAAAATAAACTTCTAAACTTTTGTTCACTTGTTTCTATGAACAACTTCATTGTGGTGATTTTAATTAAGTGATAAACATTTTACAAATTACACGTACTCATCTCTGAGCTCAACGCTTTACAAACAATATGCAACATCTAAAGTGAAGAGAAAGTGACAACGTATTGTCAAGTATGGTGACCCATACTCGAAATTTGTCCTCCGCATTTAACCCATCATGAGTGCACACACACAGCAGTGAGAAGTGAACACACACACTGTGAACACACACCCGGAGCAGTGGGCAGCCATTGCTCCAGCAATTCACCTTCAATTCCTGCTGGTGCAAGAATCGAACCAGCAACCTTTGGGTTACAAGCCCGACTCTCTAATCATTAGGCCATGACTGAGTAATGAACGATGGGATACGCTTACCCTAAAATATTAAGGCATTAATAGGTTCATTTTAAAATAAAAAGCAGCCTATTGAAAATCAAAATAAAACTCAAGTGTCCTTGTGGTTCGAGTCAAGGGTGGTGAACGTCGGTCCTGGAGAGCCGCAGCCCTGCAGAGTTCAGCTCCAACCCTGATTAAAACTCACCGGCCTGCAGCTTCCTAGTAACCCTTCAGACCTTGATTAGCTTGTTCAGGTGCGTTTGATTAGGGCTGAAGCAAAACTCTGCAGGGCTGCGGCTCTCCAGGACCGACGTTCGCCACCCTCGACTTTGGCCAACGCTTACGAAAATTAACCATGATTCTACGTACAAATTAAAAAAAAAAAAAAACACAACACTGTTACTACAGTTGCTACACTAACCATAGTTTAACCATGGTGTTTGTAGTAAAACTATGGTTATACAAATGGTAATCAATATGTCAAAAACCTCGGTTACTACACTTTTACTACAGTAAAACCATGGTTAATTTTCGTAAGGGAAATACAGGAAAGACATCATGTGAGTAGACAAAGGGTCAAGCGTGGGTATTTGAACAGGCCCTTAGAGCAGTGTTTCCCAACCCTGTTCCTGGAGGCACACCAACAGTGCACATTTTGGATGTCTCCCTTATCTGACCAATATATGTCTGGTCCTCGAGTCTCTACTAACGAGATGATGAGTTGATTCAGGTGTGTTTGATCAGGAAAAGTTGGAAAATGTGTAGTGTTGGTGTGCCTCCAGGAACGAGGTTGGGAAACACTGCTTTAGAGTGTGAATTTAGAATTTTGTGCATTAAGGACACTGAACTTTGCCACTTTTCAGACGCAGGACAGTCTTGCGCTCTTGCTCACAAGTGGCCAGGACCGCTAGTGTGGTTATTGGGACAAACCCATTAATGCTTCAACATCAGTCCGGTTAGACGCCATATTGAATTCAACACGGACCAAAACAAGGCTGTGAGTGAGGGACAGACTTAAGTCCAAAATCACGTCATTTTCACAACTCATGTTCTTGTCTGCTGAACATGTTCTTCAGAAAGACATTTAGTCTGAATGGTCCTAAGTTATATTGAACGCGCTGTAGGCCTACTTCAGTCTCTCACAGCCTCATTTTCTTTCCTATTAAGGTTAAACATACACACTCATCTGACTAACCTACATTCGAAATCGTCATTTTAAACCACTAAACACACCACTGCTTAAAATGATGTTTTATCAACAATGTTCGGGAGGAGCGCGTCAGATACCTAGCCTAATTATCACAAGAGGAGCTCACTCAAGCTAATCAACGCTATAGATTCAAATCAGCTGATTTACCTCTAGCCATTTGACGGTTTATCAGCATCCCTCCACCACCCCCTCTCCTCACCACCTGTGGGGGTTCTCTGGGTTCGGGCCATTCCCGCGCTCGGAGCTCCTCCCCGGACGGCACGCCAAATACGCATTACTGTACTCCGGCTAATTACATGTAAGCGTGAACTCGTGAAACAGCAGTTAAATAAACCAAGTTAATATCGAGTAACTTACACCCTAGATACAATATTCCAATATGACTCGCTCATAAAGATAGTCACTTGTCGCCACCTACTGGCAACGAGATGAATGTTTCGCTAAAAATCCACTCCAAAAAAAACAACAACAAAAAAACATATGATAATAATAATAATATATAAGCATTTTTTAGATTTCTTTGCAATCTAGTAAAAAAAAAAAAAAAAAAAATCTACATTGTACAGCAAGTTCTACAAATGAATTTTTCTGCATTAAGGAGAAGTCCACTTCCATGTCCATTTCAGGATTTTTCTCCATATACTGGACTTCACTGGTTCACTGGTGAATGTCCAAAATGCAGTTTAAATGCAGATCCAAAGGGCTCTGAATGATGAAGGCTCTTATCTAGCAAAACGATCGCTTATTAAAAAAATAAAAAAAAAATTACAAGTACAATTTATGTACCTTTTAACCTCAAACACTTGTCTTGGCTCGTCTGCCTGAGCTGTTTTTTCCGGTTCATGACAGTTAGGGAATGTCGAAAAACTCCCATGTCATTTTCTCCTCCAACTTCAAAATCGTTCTACATCCCTGTTTTACCTTTTTTTCTTTTTTGTAAAAAAAAGTTTGATTTTCTTTGCATGTTTGCTTTGCAAACACTGGGTCGGTACTTCTGCAGCGATGTAGGATGATTTAAAAGTTGGAGGAGAAAATGAGATGGGTTATCTAATATCTTTTGTTCTTCTTTAATTACCCTCTAATATGCTGCTCAATAAACATTTCTGATTATGATCAATGTTGAAAATATTTCTGCTGCCCAATATTTTTGTGTCAACTGTGATATGTTTTATTTTTCAGGATTCACAGATGAATAGTTGAAATAGAACCCTTTGTATCATTATGAATGCCCTTTACTGCCACTTTTAATCCATTTAATGCATCCTTGATGAATATAAGTATTCATTTCTTTCAAAAATGTCTTACTGGCCCCAAACTTTTGAACGACAGTGTACAAGGTTTCATTTTTTGATTATCTAGAAATTGTACAACAATAATATCAACTAGAGCATTCTGATGAAATCCTTCGGCAATATGATCACATTTATTATTATCGTCGTATAAAAATATACATGGGAAGTGTTACACACAGAGACAGACAGACAGACAGGACACAGTAAGGCCCGTCCCATCATGCTACACAGCTGCCAAAGCCAAATAATACTGTCAGGAACGGGGCGGCCCTTAATGTGGCATCGACACGACACTTCGACAACAGCACACATTCAGTAAAAACACGTCAGGACGTCAATCATGCAGGCATTCGCTTTCAAAATGGCACATTGTGACGATATCATTTCAAAATAGAACATTTTGCTTCTCTTTTCAACATAAAGGTTTGTTTTTGCAATACTTCATATTTTAAACAAATCTATACACATACATTTATATATATATATATATATATATTTATAAATTTATAAGCAAGGCATATTGTGTTTACCACTTTATGGATAAGCAGTACGATTGTCATATTTGTTTACATGGCTGGGTTCCTCTTTTTTGTATTTTTAAAAATTGATTGACATTAGAGGAACAATAAAATATTTCAAACAATATATCATACTTATAAAAAAAAAACAACAACATGTTTTCCTCAGGCTGTTTTTACAAACATACAAAAGTGTTGGAAAGCTGATATGTGCTGGTTGGTGAAAGCAGCGATCTGTCCGTCTCACTGCACCTCAGATTCCTTCAGGAAGTCTTTAATACTGAGAAAACAGTCTGGGGTTCGATTGTCCTTGTCGGTTTGCAGCGTAATTGACGACGTCGTCGGAGGTCAACGGGCGGCTACGAGGAGAACAGGGTCCCTGTTACAGAAATCAGGAGAGAGGAGGAGAAAACACAGAGGGAGAGGGAGAGCGGGCCGAGCGCGGAGGAGCTGATGGTGGACAGCTTGAGCTCGGAGTGCAGGAAGGCCGACAGAGGCACGTGGGACACCAGCGTCGGGCTGGCCGAGTTGATGAGCGAGTCGATCTTCTCTGCCTCCTTACTGCAGGCTTCGATCTGCACAGGAGAGCACAACACACGCTTCAGTCTCAACCTCCGCCGCGCGGCAGAAATAGGGCACGAAGTCCTCGCGGACGGCTTTAATATTTTTAGGCAGATTTGAGGAACATCTGGAGCGTATGATGCAACCGCATGAAAGCCCGAACGAGGAGGGAGAGACTCCTCCACACGCTCACTTCCACATTCACCGTTAGCCGGGGAACACAGACGCTCACCAGACCAAGAGTGCTTTAGTGTCATAAAAACGGCTTTATAGGAAAATAGATCAACACAGATGTAAATGATTGTGAAGGCTACAGTATTACTTGATATGAGTGAATCACTCAGACAGTTCTGCATGTTTTCACTAGAATTCTGTGATGCATTTTTACTATATAGAACATCAGTCAAGTTGTTCATGAATTCTTTATAAAATTTAGTTATTACAGTTATTGTTTTAGGCTGTTAGCAAATATTGAATTGCTCACACTGCAAAAAAGGCGTATCTTCTTTAGTATTTTTGTCGCGTTTCTAGTCAAAACATTTAAAAATTCTTATGTCTGTTCTTATAAATATGTCATTCTGGTTATCTAGTAAATGCGTCTTAATTTAAGAATTTTTGACTAGAAATTTTTTTGCAGTGCATGCTTTCTCAACTATTTTTACATTAAGATTACAGCATATAACACTGATTTACAGTTTATCTCTAATCATTTAATAACCCTGTTAAATGTAAATCTCATTTTATAAAAACGAATCTGTTTTTCATACTAAACATTGTAATGCTGTGATGCCTAAATACATTTTTTAAAATAACTAATTTCAGTTTTTAGTTTAGATTTTTGTTTTACATTTTACCTTTATTAAATGAATATATAATTAAATAATTGTAAATGTATTCACTTCATCAATATTTATTCTATTTATTTAAAATACTACTGAATCAGCCATTTACTGGTTATTGGCCATAATCCTCATTGAATTTTTTTTAATATTTTGAACATTTTCAATCATTTTAATGCCTTTATTAAATTAATATATAATTATTTAAACAATTAAACTGTTAATCAATTCTAAATTTATTCTGTCAAAACACTCGGAATCAGCCATTCCCATATACCTAGCCATAATCCTCACTGCATTTTTAGTTTTGAATGAATTTTTTAATTAAATGATTATTAAATTAGTTAACTTAATTCTACATTTATTCTAAAAATATACAAGCCATAAAATAAAAATAACATCCTTAATTTTTCACATTCACAGCAAATGCAGCAGGTCCAGATGGAGATGAGACAGTATGCAAAATGAACATTTGAGGTATTATATGTTTTATCAATATTTGTAGATATTTTTGGGATGTTCCTGGACACTGACTGGTTTACATACTGTAGAAGCTAACACTGTAGTGTGACTGATAATTACTACATTGTAGTTTGCTGTACTGTATTTGCTTGTGTAGACACACCTGCAGTGGCGTGGGCTGCTGATCGACAGGCACGATGAGGATGATGAGCTCAGAGTCGATGCTCAGATAGCCGAAGATGTCACACTGAGGAACAGAGATGTGCAGCCGCAAGATCCTCAGGATGTCATGGACCGTCACCGGCTGATTCCGGTTCAGCTGAAACACACACACACACACACACACACACACAGTGTGAATGTGAATGCTGCCTCACACAATATGCATTCATCTCATAGCACACATACATCTTTTCTTAACAAGCTCCGTAATTTAAAGCCTCGTTCATTCGTTCAAATCACTAACTCTATTATGAGCAATAGTAAACACTGGAGGTTGCAATGTGGTATTCATTAGTACAGCACTGGCGAACGTTATTGATCATAACTGCAGCATTTACTCAATGCAACATCTGTGCCATTAGACTTTATTTTGTGTTTTTGGAGGAAGGCCAGACCCCATCCAGAAACACTGACTGTTAATAGTTCATAAAAGCACTGGAGACTAATGTGCTCAGAGAGCTGGTGTGGCTGATGTAAAACGAGCTGTTCAGGAGAAACACAACCATACGGGAATACTCAGGCGGTGCGTTCATACTCTAACAATGCTATTACATGATCCACACTGCCTCCTGCTGGATGCCTGATCTCAGTGCGCTCGGCTTAAATCACAGGACACTTTAAACACGAGCAATTCTCAGCTCTGTGCAGTGCAGACCGAGAAGATGAAACACTTACCTTAGCGAAGGTGTTCATCTGCGCTTTATTCCAGAGGATCTGCAGCATTCCTGCACACACCGGACAGCAGGCGCCTGCACACATTTACATGCAAGTTTATCTCCATTAGTTTTACACAAATGCCCTCACAACTATCCCTGAAAACCAAATAAATCCTCGTAATAGTTCATTCGGAGTGCTTCTCAACCAGGGTGTCTAATCTAATCTAACATAAAATACTTTAAATAATTAAATAAAACCAAGATGTACACTACAAGCCCAATACTCCCTAATATCAACACTGTCAACTTTTTGTTCATAAAAACATTTGAAAACAAGCAGCTTTGCCATAATTTCAACAGAAATGCTGGAAATATCTTATACAGGAGATATTGTTGCAGTTTTTGAGAAGAAAAGTCAGAATTGTGATATATGACTTCAAAACCTAGACAACAGAATTGAGAGATATAAACTCCAAATTGCAAGATATATATTTAGAATTATGCTATATACACTCAGAATTGTATATAAACTCAGAATTGCCAGATATGAACTCCAAATTGTGATATATACACTCCGAATTATGAGATAAAAGCTCAAAATTGCAAGATAAAAACAGAATTACATGATATAAACTCAGAATTGCAGAATTATAAACCAATATAAACTCAGAATTGCAAAATAAAGTCAGAATTAGGAGACATAAACTTAAAGACAAACATAAAGAATTGTGAGATATGAACTTCAAATTAAAGCAATAAGCCCCGTGAAGCCGTATTTTACGGTAAATTTATAACAGCTAAGAGCCGTTAGGCACAACGCGAAGCTGTTATAGCTTTTATAAATTCACTGTAAACCATGGCTTCACTGCTATTATAAAACGGTTATTCCATATACGTAGTAAGGTTTCACAAAATAAAACAGAGCAGCTAAAGTGTAATGATATTAATAAAAACATTATTCTTCTGCCAAACAGTGTAGTTCCTCAGAAACAGTTGTGGTTGCAACAAAGTGGTTGCCGAGCAACACACAAACGTAAACAAAGGTGTATGTTTGTAGAGCTTAGAATGTGGCTCAACCAATCAGAATCAAGGACTGGATCTACTGGTTTTAATAATGCAAGATAGGAGAATTATGAGATATAAACTCAGAACTGCATTATAAACCCAGAATTATGAGATATGAACTCTCAATAGCGAGTCATAAACTAGGAATTATGAGATTCTGAATTGCAAGATATAAACTCGTAATTATGAGAATATAATTGTGAGATAAAAAGTCTCTCTTGTCTCTCTTACCGGGCGGCGTGACGGGTTTGCATGCGCGGCTGGAGAGCGGAGGGCAGGGAACGGCGTTACAGCCCGAATCTGACGTGAACTCTGACACGACGCCGACCGCATGACAGCGGCCCTGATAGTCCACAGCCACACGGTCCGAGAACGCTTCACACACCGTACCGTACGTCTCTCCGTTATGACCGCACACCTCTCTGGGCTTCCTGCACGCGTCCTGAACACACACACACACACACACACACACACACACGTCAGAAATCAGACTCGTACACAAATCATAACGAAACACATCTGCAATTACAATCTTCATGTGAGAGTGAGCTGTTCAGTGTGGTGTTGTTGTACCTGACAGTGTCCCATATACGCCAGGCTCTTGCTCCGCTGGTACAGCAGACACAGGTTGGCGTGTTCCATGTTGTCTGTGTCACAGACCGGATCCAGCTGGGTCTGATCACAGCCGGCCGGACGGGAGACACACTCGTACTGAGGACAGGGATATTCCGACAGCTCCGTCAAACACACCTGACGCTTGGGGATACACCTGAACCGCAATTTCATAGAAACACGAGGGTCACCGCATTTGGAGAGGCTGGCGATCTGTGTGAGAACACAAGCTGTACCCCTGGGGTGCAAAAGCCCCCCACAGCCTCACCTAGCTAAATGTTAAAACTTGCTACAAACATGCTAAAATATGCTAGGATCACCTACGCAGAACCTGATTTTACCAAGTACGACATGTTCCTGGATCAACATCTTTGTTGACCCTGGAACAACATGGTGATTAACCAATCAGATTTGAAAAAACAGTTTATAGTTTTTGTGAAGTTTAGGCTTACAATCAGTGTTTGGTGCTTGTACATCAGTGTCATTCATCTATCATTTCCTCTGATTTTAGGGATCACTCATGGGTAAGGTTAGGTTTAGGTGTAGGGATGTGGTCAAGATTACATTTTTGGATTAAAATATTGTTCCAGGGTGACCCAGGAACACATCTAACTCAGCAAAATCAGGACGTGCGATCACCTACTTAAGTGCTAAGAAATGCTAATAACATGCTAACTTCATGCTAATGATTTATTAGCATAATGGTAAACATATTAACATATTCTTATAATCATGTTAATGACGTGTTGATTGAGGTAATTACGTTAGAATCTTGTTAAAAACATGCTAGCAACATGCTAATCACGCTAACTTCATGTTAACAACATGTTAATCAAGTCAAGTCACCTTTATTTATATAACGTTTTTAACAATACAGATTGTGTATTGTTAAAATCATGATAGAATGTTGCTAGCATCATGCTAATCAACTTAGCATCTTGTTTAACAAATCTTGCATCATGCTAACACCATACTAATCATGCTAACTTCACATTAACAACATGTTAATCATGTTAGCATGTTGTTAGCATCATACTAATCAAGTTAGCATCTTGTTAAAAACATGTTAACATCATGCTAACACTATGCTAATAATGCTAACTTCACAATAACAATGTTAATCATGTTAACATATTGCTAGCATCATGATAACACCATGCTAGTCATGTGAGTTCATGTTAACAACATGCTAATCATGTTAGCATATTGCTAGCATCATGCTACTCATGTTAGCATCTTGTTAAAATCATGCTAGCATTATTAACAACATGCTAATCAAACTAACTTATATCTTAGCTAAAATATGCTAGGATCACCTACTTAAGTGCTAATGACTCATTAGCACAATGGTAAACATTATCTTCAAACATGTTAACATCTTGTTAAAAATATGCTAGCAACATGCTAATCGTGCTAACTTCATGCTAACACAATAATCAAGTGTTGTTAAATCTTGTTAAAAACATGTTAGCATCATGCAAACTCCATGCTAACTTCATGTTAACAGCGTGTTCCTAGCATCATGCTAATCAAGTTAGCATCTTGTTAAAATCATGCTAGCATCATGGTAACAACATGCTAATCAAACTAACTTGCGTCTGGGCTCCACAGCATCACACAGAGATCGTGGATGTCTACAGTGCCGAGTTTTGCCACGGCAAGCATCACTCATAATTCCGTCAGGAAATGTACATATCTAGTTATTCATTACAGCTAATGATTTTCGGATTTCTATGATGGCGACAATACTGAAACTCTCTTCTTTGCTACTAAACTATTTAAAATTTAGATACATTAAATGAGCAGTGAGATGCTAATAATAATAATAATATTAAAGGAAATAATACATTATTTTATAAATATTTCTAAATGAAGTAAACTTTGCTTTAATAAGCAGGTCGAGTGTAAAGTGACCGTCTGGCGTCACGTTCACGTGTTAAAATGCAATAGAAAGCTCGGGTGGTTTCAGGCCGGTGCTAAACGCTTTATTCTTGGCTAAAAGAAAACACGATTACATTTTTCAAATAATTTTTCCAGGACAACAACACGATTTTCCAGGACATTTGACATTTCTCTCATTCCCACGTGCTAAATCAGTCACGAATTTTCCAGGTTGTCCAGGAACGGCTCTGTCAAATCCAGCCAGCAGAAGTCAGCGCTTCACACCGCTCAGACGAGCCGCGTTTTCCCTGCAGTCTCTCGGCGTGTCGGTCCTCTGCTCCGGCGGCATCATAAAAGCGCCTCGGTCAGATGTTTAAGATCAAGGCCTCGCCATTTTATCATCTTGTTTACAAAGGAACAAACATTTCCTTTGAAACGCGGGCCAAGGAGATGTTACGCAACACGCTGCTACGCCTTACATAAGACAGATGCCGAAAGGCTCTCGTCTTGGACGGGAAGTTCACTCAGAGACCCTCCATTGATGTCTGACAGACTTGTGTGTGTAATAGAGCTCCAGTCATTGTGCTTCTAATTTAATGTTATCCTGAATGTGAATTCAAAAGCCTCCGAGTGCTTCTTCAGAGACATCTGAACAAACAAACCTTCACAAACACACACAAAACTGATTGCTTCCACTCTCAATCACGACCCACGTCACTCGAGAAAGAAGACATTCAGCCAGCGCAGACTCAAGAACCACTGACCTACAGAGGAACATTTCATTCAGAATATTACTATTAATTATTACTGCCATCAACTGTAGTAATTCATACAATGTTAATTATTATTTCCGTTTTTTACATTTTACAGTTATTATTACATATTAAATATTTTAAATATTATTAAATATAAGTTAATGTATATCACTGCAGCAATTTACAAATACTAGACATTATTATTACTGATTATTTGTAATCATTGATATGGTTTTAATTATTAATAATTAATATGTTCATGAATAATTACTTATATCCATTCTTATTAAATTGCTCTATTATTAATAACTTATTATTTATTAACCCCTGTTGGATTTTGCCTTATTGCTTATAATCATATATAATAATCATATATAATAATAAAGCATGTTGAAGGAACACTTTATTTACATTTTTTTTGTAGTTTTCATTGCAGTTATTAATGACTGATATTTTATTTATATTCTAAATAATTTGACGACAAATTTTTTTTTTTTAGAATTTCTAACATATCTATTATTATTATTTATTAAATATCATATTGCTAATATTAATTCATTTATATTCACGTGGCAAGTTTGAATTTTTTTTATTTTAACAATTACAATTACAGTTATTAATAATTGAAAATATTTTAATATTAATAATCTGTTGACTAATAAATTACTAATCGTTTTTTTTATTTGTTTTATTTCTACTTATAAAATTCAACTATTATCAATTATTGTAATTTATCAAACATTAGTGGGGTTTTTTTTGTCATATCAGCCCTTTCCCTCAGTCTCCTGTGTCTTTACTGATTGCAATTTGTTTGATGAATCACACTAATGAATTGTAAAATCAAACTGTGCACACGTTGCTCAATTTCACACGTGAATCTGGAGTTTCCACTGCTTGGTCGGCGTTCACGTGCGCCGAGTGACTGGATCTGTGCCGTAAGATCCGTTTCCCAGCGAGGCGCGATCCCTTCAGGACACGAGCGCTCATCAGACGGGTCACACAAACACCGTCCCGCCGGAGGAGGAAACTGAGAGACACCTGAACAAACAATCTGAGCCGAAAGGAAACGCAGAGATAGAGCAGCCCTGGACAAACTCCTCATGACAGACTGAGCTCACGCTTCACACTTAAACACAACAATCACCATATTTCCGTTTGCTCAGGCCTCCAGCAGAAGACTAGCAGGTAATGGGTGCCGGAGGGAAGTGAACGGAGCTGCGCGTGTTGTGACGTGTATTGAGATGTACGTGGTGAAGGTACCTCTGGTTCCTCTGGCAGGGGTTCGGGGAGCAGGGGTCGATGCTGCCGCAGGAGCCGAACACGAACTGATTGTCCTTGAAGCCGACGCAGCGCGCGACACAGGCGCTGGGATACGTGCGTCCGTTACGAGCGCAAACCGGCACGAAATGATCAGCGCAACCACAGGGAAGCCCTGAGAGAAAACACACTAAACCACTGAGCCACAACAATTCAACTCATTTAAACACAATTAACTCGTTTACTTGAAAATAATTGTTTTATTTAAGCATATGTTTTAAAAAAGATGTTTTAATTATCTACTAATTTTATTTATTTTTTTTAATTTACATTTTTTATTTTTATGTCTGTTATTTTCTATAACTGTTAGCAGTTTGGAACATCTTTTAATAGATACTGTTGTGAAGTCTAAAATCTACTGAAGCCTGTTTCCACCAAGGAATAAAATGCTAAAAAAAACTTGAATTGTGAAAAATAAAAAGTCTGAATTCTGAGTTTATATCTCACAATTAATTTTTTTTTTTTTCAAAGTCACAATTACTAGTCAGAAATGCAGGATATTTCAGAATATTTCAGAATTTTTTTTCTTGCAATTCTGGGTCTGTCTCATATTTCTTTTTTTTTTTTTGTCCCCCAACATGGAATAAAAAATAAAAAAAAGGTCATTATGAGTTGTTTCACAATTCAGACATTTTCTCAGAACTGCAAAAGTTAGAACTGAAAGATGTAAACTGTAAACTGCAATTCTGATCTTTTTTTTCCCTGAAAAATTGCAAGAAAAAAAGTTTACAATTATCTAAAAAGTCAGAATTGTAAAATATAAACAGAGAAACACAGTTTATATCTTAAAATTCTGAATTTATGTCTCACATATTGTGATTTTTTTCACATCTCATAATCCTGTTTTTTTTTTTTATTCTGCCACAGAATAAAAAATAAAAAATGAATTTAAGAAAAAAAAAAGTAACTGCAATTTTTTCTTTTTTTTTTTACAAGAACAAAATTGTGAGGAAAAAAGTCTGAATTTCATTATAAAAAGTTGCAATTACCTAAAAGGTTATAACTGCGAGACATAAACCCCAAAAAGTGAGATAAAAAGTCAGGCCTGCTTTGTTTATTTTTCATGCTATGATGTAAACGGTCTTTCATAAACATCAGTAAAGATGACACTGAATCACAGACCTGTGAAGAGGCGTCGGTCCTCGTCTGAGCCGTCGGAGCGCAGACACTGGCGGGACAAACAGATGCTTTCACCGGCGAAGCAGGAACAGGGATGACAGTCGACCCGGAACGACGTACCGTGATCTGAGCGAGAACGTGAGATGAACAGAGAAACGGATCAACAAAACATTCTGCTGCTGCTCTTGTGTCGTCTACCCCGCTGAAAAATCCAGCATAAACTAGCAAGGGTTCCAAGCTGGTCCAGGCTGGTTTATGCCGGTGTAGTGCTGGTCCAGGCTGATATAAGTTTGTGGACCAGCAAACCAGCAACCAACATCCCAACTTTCTGAAAAATCCAGCATTGCTGGTCACCAGCATGAGGTACGTTTTGCATGCTGGATTTTTCAGCAGGGTAATGTATGCATTAGAGGAGAACACACAGGAAGTCTGACGCCACGTTTCCAGTTGTCTCTTCCTGTTGGTGACTCTACATTAAACAAAGTGATGATTAGCTCACAGCTTGACAAACTACAGTTTCAGAGCAGCTTCCCCAACACGGTTTTGGCCATTTGTTATTTCCTTTCCCGAGAATGAGAAAGTCATACAGTTACATAAACAAATTCTCCTTTCATACAAGCAAGAATACAGCGTGCTATACGTTTAGTTTCCATAAGAAGAGTGAAGACGGCTGTGAGATGAGTTCATGTTTCCAGGCGGCAGAGCTCGACACGACTATAAAGCGCAGCACATCTGTCTCCAATGAGCCCAAGATGGCCGAGCGCTTTAGAAGTGGAGTAAAAATAAACATGAAAGAAAAGGCAATAAACTCATTCAGGTTCAAACCGACAGGCATAAAAATGAGCTGTTTACAAAAAACACATACCAATAAAAAACTGAAAAAAAAGAAACAAACAAACAAACAAAAAGGTTTGCTAATGATATGCGTTTATTCTAATTTAAAGCTTTTATTAAATCTATTTTTAATAAAATCTGATATATTTCCTGTTAGATTGTTTGTGTTGTTTAAAACATATTGGAAACATTTCTAAATGTCAGTCCACTGAGAATTCAGATTATTCAGCTGTTATTAATGCATCGCTTCACCAACAGATGGCAGCGTCCACACGAAACACGACCAGTGCTGGAGCCAGAGCTTACATAAACATCACACACGTACATACGCTCAGATTTTTGCCTTGATTGCTCTCATGTTACACTAATAATAGTTCATTAAATAAATAACAAACAAACAAACACACACAGGTGTCTGTTTCACAGCATTCATTTGTGAAGCAAGTGTTGAAAATGAGTTGTATTCATTAACGTGAGCACTAAGCTGCATATGTAAGCGCACAGGCTCTTACTCTTGCGTTGTCCTCCTACGAGGCAGGTCTTGCTGGTGTCGAAGCACGGCATCTCGGCGCAGTTCTCCAGACGGCCGCTCTGACCGCAGGTGCAGACCTCGTAACAGCCCACCTGACCGTTCCTTGTGGGCACCTGGATGTGGCCGTCCACCGGCACCAGGAACTCCGACGCTTCTCCCAGCTTACAGCCTTAAAGACATGAAAACACCGTCTGAGAAGAGTTCTGCACAACAACACAATCCTCATGCACTTCACACGTCATTCTCTGGCATATCAGTGCTATGCTCTGACTGTGCATAGTGTGCATACTACTGTTACTGTGAGTACTGTGCACAGCATGTCAGTGTTCTGTAGTAACAAAGTACACGGATGTGCAGTATACAACAGAGAACATAATGCTGACTATCCCACAATGCAGTTCACTCAACTTCACATTTATTTTCTGGTGTGATGAATCTACTTCTTGCAATCAAAAGTTAAGATATTTTAAAACAAAACAAAAACTAAAAACGAAACCAACACACACACACACACACACACACACACACACACACACACAAAAGAAAACAGAACAAAAACTTAAAGATCTACTTGGATTTTAAAGTTTTTTTTTTTTGTTTTGTTTTGTTTCAGTTTGTTTTTTATTTAGTTATTTTCTTGCTTGTTTTGTTTTGTTTCAAAATGTCTTGTCTTTTGATAGCTTTCAGTCAAATAATGAGTCAAAAAGTAGATTTTATTTTTTTTTAATCAATTATTATTATTTTTTTTTTTTGTGTGATAGTTTCCAATCAAATAATGAGTCAAAATGTAGATGTTAAAGTTGTGTTTTTGTTTTTTTATTTTTTTATTTTTTTTATTTCTTTTTCTTTGTTTGTTTGTCTGTCTTTTTTTTCTGGTTTTAAAACGTCTTTAAAACTTTTTAGATTTTCAGTCAAATGAAGACTAAAAAATATAGGTTTTAAAGTTTTGTTTTTGTCTTGGTTTGGTTTTGGTTTCTTTTTTATTTATTTTCTCGTTCATTTATTTTTGTTTTGTTTCAAAATGTCTTTTGATAGTTTCCAATCAAATAATGAGTCAAAACCATTTTTGAGTCATTATTTAATTGGAAACTATCTAAAAAGTTTTAAAGACGTTTAAAAAACAAACAAACAAACAAAAGTAATTAAAGCAAATTAAAGCAAAAACAGAACTTTAAAATCTGTTTTGACTCATTATTTGATTGGGGGGGGGGGGGGGGGGGGGAAGAATAAGACGTTTTAAAGCAAAACAAACTGAAAAACAAAAAGAACTTTAAAAATCTACTTAACTCAATATTTGAGTGGAAATGATCAAAAGTTAAGATGAAAGAACGAAATCAAAAGTTAAGATGCTTTAAAACAAACCAAAACAAAACTTTTCATTCTACTTTTTGACTCATTATTTGATTGCGCTGTCAAAAGTTAACATGTTTGAGACCAAAATAAAGCAAAACATAAACAAAATTAGATTAAACCAGCAAAACATGCCTTTTTGTCTGACGTGTTCATCGACTCACTGAATTAAACATCCGATGTGGTAAAGTCACGTGACAACAAAATAACATATTACAATCTAAAATGTTTATCATTGTGAAGGATTTCACATGGAGTGATTTCAGATACACAGGAGCGTTTAATGGCAGTCAGCTGTCCTGAATTCACTGTACTTTAGGCAGTAAGCAGTATGCAGAGTGTAGTATTCAGTAAGCAGCACTCTATTATTCCATTCTGAAAAACCCCACATATTTTAATCACAGTTTGAGCTCATTTCTCATTCAAGCGAATAATCTTTGGTGTGTACCAGGCACGCAGAAGTACGGCAGGCAGTCCTGTCCGGGGTGGCAGCCCTTCCTGTTGACCTCGCAGAGATGATTGCTGGGGCAGGGGTTGGGGTTGCAGGGGTGGATCACTTCCTCTATGACGTTCTCAAAGGGACTGGGAGCTGTGGAAAGCGTAAAGGCGTCAGTGACACGGCCTAACCCACGCAGACCCGAGCGCAGCGGACGAGCGCACACTCACTGAGGTATCTGTTGAGAGGGATGCAGCGCTCCGGGTCGTCGGTGGGCGACAGCAGGTCGCAGATGCGCTCGGGCGTCTGGCCCTCGAGAAAACGCTTGCGATCGCCGCACTGGGTCAGGATATCCACGCAGTCCGACCTGAGGACACAGCGTTACTATTGATCAATCAAATGCACAATTATCATGTTCCTCTAATTCTAGTGTAACGTTTAATATGTAACTGGAACCTGAAGGTAATGTAGTGTTCATCTGATGGTCATGTGGTGTTTTTATCGTTTTAAGGCATGTTGATGTTATGATACAAGTTGCTACAATGTTTCTCTGATTCTGAAGTACTGTCAGATTTCATGTAACGTTACCTGATGGTTATTTAGTGTTCATCTATAGGGTTGTCTATAGAACCTGGTTTATAAATGCAACTTTTATCTCACAATTCAGACTTTTTATTGCAATTCAGAGATATAAATGTGAGATAAAAAGTCACAATTAGAGGGAATGTTATACTAAAATACAATATATTTGTTAATTTGTGCAGCAGCAGCACTACTGAATCTACATTTAGTGAACAAAAACAAATGACTCTTATGAGTCAGTTCTTTTTAGTGAATCAAAAGCATATCATGCAACCAAATGCATTCTTCCAATAACAGTGAGGGAATATTGTACTAAAATGCAATATATTTGTTAATTTGTGCAGCAGCAGCACTACTGAAAGTATAGTTAGTGATTGAACACATGCAACCAGTGTAGTCCAATTCCCAATTGAATGACTCTTATGAGTCAGCTCTATTCAGTGAATTAAAAACAAGGAGCACAAAAACTCTAGTCTGATTCCTAAATAAATGACTCTATTGATTTGGTTACTTTTAGTGAATCAAAAATATTTTGTGCAACCAAATGCATTCTTCCACCAATATAGAGGGAATGTGGTACTAAAATACGATAGATTTGATAATTTGTGCAGCAGCAGCTCTACTGTCAGTAGTCTCAAGTCTCAATTTAGTTTTTGTAGTTGTTGTTTTTTCAGTTGTAAACTCAAAAGGAAAAAAAGTCAGAATTGTGATATAAAAACTTGGAATGGCAATTATAGGATAAAAAGTTGCCCCTTTTTTTTCTTTTTATCCCGTGGTGGAAACAGGCTTTCATAGTGATCTATCATTCTGACAGTGTTAATAAATTGTTGCGTCATGTTAATGTGATGTTGTGTTCAGTGTTCGCAAGATGTTTTTATGAAGTTCTACAACATCAAAACAAGTTTTAAACCATTCCAGAAAGAACTCGCATTCGTTTAACACCGCTACGCACACGTTAAAATCACGCAATCAAGAGAGGCTTTAAAAGCGTCACGCGGCAGCGGTGTGAATCTCCAGGAATATTCTGGATTATCATGAAAGGATCCGGCGGTGTCATTTCTGGTCACTCATGAGTTATGTTGCTGTAAAGCGCTGGTGTCGGAGGAACAGATCGTGGCCTCTCCGATTCTTCTGTCAGTGGTGAAATTAGCTTGAGCTCCGTCTGTGAGCCGGACGAGATAAAAGCGTGTTTCCTGTTGACAGCACACAACACACAGCGTCTCGCTCTCAGATCGCCGCCATTCCAGCTGTTCCTCACCGCCGTCCACATGTGGCGTTCTCATGAGACGTCTGAGATCCTCGTGTATTTGTTATTTCACATTCGCTCACACTGATAGAAACATTTGTAGTGTTTTGTTTAGCAGCACATTGTAAGACACTTAACTGGCACACTACTGCGTCAGACGCACACATCTGCATGACATCAGCACAACACGACCAACAATATCAAACAAAACACACTCAACTAAAGCACACGCTCACATTTTACTTTGGGGACCATGATTCCATTTCTCACTATTTAAACTGCAACTTTTGATTTAGTAAACTACTGATTTGCTGCTTATTAATAGTTAGTGAGGTAGTTGTTTTAGGTGTAGTTTAGGTGTGAGGTTGATTAAGGAATCTTAAATATGATCCTGCAGAATAAGACATTAATATTCTTTTTTTTCTAATTATATTATATTTTTCATTTTCATTTTAAAAGTTTTAGTCATTTTAGTTGTGCATTTTTGTTTTGTTTATATGTCTATATATTTTGCATTCATTTTTATTTCAGTTTTAGCTTTAGCTATTTTAGTACATAAAGTTAACTTAAACTAAATAAAATGAGAAATGTTGCCTAGAAACTAGATTAAAAAAAATGTTTTAAAAAAGTAGTACATATATATTTAATGACTTTTTCAGTTTCTCTAGAGGCAGCATAAATGAACTGCAACAACTGACCTTCAACATCAATAATAAACAAACAAAACTTTCGTGAAATATTTAATTCATTTAATTCATTGTTTATTTATTTTAATAAAATGCTACTAACAAACCAAATAATGTGCATTTGATTCACTCAAAAGAACCATTCACTCAGGAATCAGACTACAGTTTTTGTGCTCCATAGTTTTGATTCACTGAAAAGAACCGACTCATAAGAGTCATTTGTTTGGGAGTCAGACTACACTTGTTGCATGACTTTATTCACTAACTATACATTCAGTAGTGGTGCTGCTACACAAATTAACAAATACAATATTTCCTTACTATTATTGGAAGAATGCATTTGGTTGCACGATATACTTTTGATTCACTAAAAAGAACCGACTCAAAAAAAGTCATTTGTTTGGGAATCAAACTGCACTGTTTTGTTCACTAAATGTAGATTCAGTAGTGGTGCTGCTTCACAAATTAAATGTATTGTATTTCTGAACAACATTCCCTCTCAGTTGGTGGAAGAATTTAGCCGTCTGATGTTTTTGATTCACCAAAAAGAACCGACTCAGAGTCATTCACTTAGGAATCAAGACTACACTGGTCACACTGTATACTTTTGATTCACTACTTACGAGTCATTTATTTGGGAATCAAACTACAGCAATTGTGATTTATTTTTGATTCACTAAAAAGAACCGACTCACAAGAATCGTTTGTTTGGGAGTCAGACTACACTTGTAGTGTGGTTTTATTCACCAACTATGCATTCAGTAGTGCTGCTGCTGCACAAATGAACAAATCTATTGTATTTTAGTACAATATTCCCTTACTATTATTGGAAGAATGCATTTGGTTGCACAAAATATATTTGATTCACTAAAAAGAACCAACTCAAGTCTTTTATTCAGGAATCAGACTAGAGTTTTTGTGCTCTATGTTTTTGATTCACTGATAAAAATTGACTCATACGAGTCATTCAATTGGGAATTGAACTACACTGGTTGCATGGTTTTGTTCTCCAATTATACTTTCAATAGTGGTGCTGTTGCACAAACATATTGCATTTTAGTACAATAGTCCCTTAATATTAGTGGAAGAATGGATTTGGTTGCACAAATGCTTGTGATTCACTAAAAAGAACCGAAGAGAGTCATTTGTTTGGGAATCACACTCCACTGGTTGCACTGTTTTGTTCACTAAATGTCGATTCAGTAGTGGTGCTGCTGCACAAATTAACAAATATATTGTATTTTAGTACAATACTTTTTCTCAATTGGAGGAAGATTGCATTCAGCCGTTTGATATGTTTTTGATTCACTAAAAAGAACCGACTCAACAGAGTCATCAGACTACAGCAGTTTTGATTTATTTTGGATTCACTTCATTAGTGTCGGTAACACTGCCGGAGTATTTCAGTACGGCGTTTCATCCACCCGGGCGGAAGAACGCCCTTGTGAAAGCCGTTACCGGAAGCGAACACTCGTTTTAAAGCAGTCCTGGGTTCCCTGGATGTGCTTTCTTTTCTCTAAAAAACACAAACAGTGAGTCCTGCTGGAACAGGAGCCGGAGCTTGACTGATGCATGCTGGGTCGCACCCTGCCATTACTCACAGTCACAGCTCTTTATTCTGATCATTCCTCAGCTTTCTCCTGCGTGAGGACGTCTAATCCTCACCAAACCAGAGACACGTCCATCCCATTCAACAGCCGAACAAAGCCGTCTACGGCGGAACACGGCACAGCTCTATTTCTGATGAAAACTCCACACTATTGACTAGAATCCGTTTCTGAATGCTGACAGTGTTTTGATATGATTTAATCTCTGAATGCCCATAATACTTACATAAAAATTCAATGCAGCAGAGAAAGGCCCAACAGATACTTCTGTTTCAAAAGATCTGCACTAAAGCAACACGCAGGTTTAGAACTCAAACCCTTCACACGACAACCTGCAATTACCTGGATCCGTTTCATTCTCACCGCATTACAGGAATCTAAACACTGTGACTGAACACACACTAATCACACCGGCATCAACTGTCAACGGCTTGTTTGTGGACAAAAAATGTGGATTATGTGACTTTTATACACCAACAAAATGTTTTTGGTCTAGTGCATGAAAAAAGATTTGTACGTCAAGAATATGTGAATATATTCCAATTCAAAAGCAAAACAAAAACACAAAAAATTATATTTTTCAAAAAACAAAACAAAAAAACACTGTAAAATTATTTCCATGACAATAAAGCACATTTTGCCACAAACTGTCATTACTATAACACAAAAAGTCATTCTATTTAATGCAACAAAATAAATAAATATGTACATACATCAATAAATGCTTCATTATTAAAGCAATTATATTTTATTACTACAACGTATTATAGTTTTTATCGTGCATGTCACTGTTTTACATTTTTTAACAGTATTACATAAAAAAAATGGCATTAACGTATTAAGAATTAGGGCTGTCAGTCAGTTAACATTTTTAATCGAATTAATTACATGATGTTTCGATTAATTATTCTAATTAATTGCACATAAGAAAATTTAAAGTCATTGTTGTGTAAAGCATCGAACAGACATTACAAAAAGTAGCTTCAGCAAGAAATAATTTGTTTAATAAAATCTATTTGATTTGATTCAAAATAGAATTCATTACACATAAACATTTAGGCTGCAACAGCCTAATGTAAACTATGGAAAATAAGATAATTTGATAAACATCTCAGTATTTTTTGTTTATACGATGAAAGTCATTGGTAACCAAAACAACTTTGTTAGCAACAGTTTTCAAAATAACTTCATGTTCCACAAAAGAAAGGTTTGAAATAACATGAGGGTGAGTAAATGATGACAGAATTCAAATTGTTTTGGTGAACTATCCCTTTAATGTTTTTCATTTTCTTCTTCCTCTTTTATTATTATTATTATTACTTTTTTTTTTTTTTAATGAAATAATACTCTAAATAAGAAACTAAATCTGCGGTAAATGACTTTGATTCGTTCAAACGGCTGATTCATTCAGGAATGAGGTAAATGGCTCTTTATGAATGGACCTTTGAATCATTGATTCACATGATTCATTTAAAAACTAAACACCGCTGTGCTGCTCAGAGATGCACAAAAATTCTGCTAAGGCTTCAAAGGTAATATGTTCTCTGCAAAATTAAGCAAGAACACGTAATATAGTGTTTAAAATGCAACACAATATACAACTTCTTATTTACTGAACTGTTGTATAAAATCACATTTAAGCTCGTGATAAATCGGGACAAAATCAGCACCCGTGTCATATTGCTCTTGTGTGATATCACTTATCATATGATATGAATGTGAGACAAAAACACACACAGGGATATTTTTTGCACCAATGCCTTTAATTTTATGGCATAACTGCATTTGTGGAGTTGTTGCCCTGCATCATATTTGTCAACAGTCAACCATATGAAATATATAATATATAATAATAAGATGACGTACAGGTCAGGGGGCTAAAATATTTAAAATATTTTAATCGCGTTATTTTTTCATTACTAATTAAGTTAACATGTTAAACTGACAGCCCTAATAAGAATAAAATGACTTCTGAGAATAAATGTAAATTACTGGGGGGAGGTTTTATTAATTGTCATAAAATACATTCATGATGAAAAAAAAAAAAAAAAACCTTCACAGGCTTTTTAGATGATTTATTTTGCTTTTGAGGTGTAATGTGACCTGGGTGTGTTTTCATAAGTTTTACTCATTGATTGAGCAGATGATGAAGACGAAGCCTGACCTGCAGATGACGCTTCCTCTGGACTTGCTGTAGCAGGGCTTGATCTGCAGCGCACAGGCCACGGCCTTCCACATCTCCGGCTGGCACTTCCTGATGTCCAGCACCGGGATGTTCATGAAGGGCATCTTGATGGTTCCATTGGACCAGAGTCTGAAGTCGTTCATGGCGCCCTGATCCGACTGAACGTTACAGCTGCGAAACAGCTCCGTTGGCCTGAGAACACAAAAACAGCGTCAGATGATGATTTACAATATACGAGACTCACAGCACAGCAACAGCACAGACAAAGCCTGCAGAACGGCACACAGACTTTCATTCTCCACAGAAGCAGCGCATGATGCTAGAAACACTGCAGCCATTAAAAAAAACACCATAAAAATCAGTTCTGTCCTTAATTTAGCACACTCGAGTTGCAGTCTTATTGAATCCCAGAAGGCCATTGTTCGCTAGCAACCACGTCCCGACAAAACTTTGGGAAGAGGGACTTCCTCAGGAAACCTGAAGCTGAGAGACGCTTTCATTCCAGGGTTTCATTCCGTCTAATGATCGGCTCTTTTTATAGCGCTCCGTGTGGGACGGGACGATGGTGAAGCTGAGGTTCCTGCATGCGGTTAGGAGCTGATTCCTGGTCATTTGAAGGTTTGTTTACAGCCTTTTTGTTTGGGTGTGGTGATGATGGGCTGATTTATGATAGAAAATAAAAGAAAACCTTGACCAAAATGAAAAACACTCTGCTGGGTTTATATGAACCTTATATTCATCTGTGAATCGGGTTGGTTTCCACAAAAAATATTGTGCAGCACAACTGTTTTCAGCATTGCTAATAATCATAAATGTTTGTTGAGCAGCAAATCAGCATATTAGAATGATTTCTGAAGGATCGTGTGACGCTGAAGACTGAAAATTCAGCTTTGATCACAGAAATAAATTACATTTCAACACATGTTCACACAGAAAACAGCTATTTAAAATTGCAATAATATTTCAACATTTTTACTGTATTTTTAATCAAATAAATGCAGCTGTATCTCTTAAGCATTAACCCCCGGTTTAACAGACGAGGCTTGAATTTAGTCCCAGACTGAAATGTATGTCCGGGCTGTTTAAACGGAAAGAAACTTACACTGACCGATCTTAAAATATGTCAGTGCCATTGTTTTGTCTCAAGAGGCACTCCAGTAGTGTTTTTATGTAAACCATGTTTAAATGTCCTAACTCAACTACAGCCTAATTCTGTCTTAACCCTTTCAGAGCTGAATTTTTTTTACTGAACAAAAAATTGTTTGTCCTCTTGATATCTGCTCTTCTCCAACATGTAAATGAGTCTTATTTGTGCAAACTCATTTTTTATTTGATTTTTCTCATGTCCACTATAATGGACGCCAGGACTGAAGAAAAAAAAAATCTGCATATTTTAACCATACATCATAAGTAGAGTTTATGCACTATAGTTGAACTAGTGCTTAAGATTTTGAACAGAACACATACTGTAAGAATGAATGCAGGAACCTAAGACCTGTCTGTGAAACTGGACCTACATGTTTGTCAGACTTACTGAAATAAAGGTTCACAAAATGAATAAAATCCACTTTTGCTTTTTCCATTCCTTACATTATTCATTCTGTGATTTAAAAAGAAAACATAAATAAATAAATAACTCATCGGTCACTGTTAACCTGGTGTGGTCAGGATGAAGTTGTGTGTGTTTATCTGTCTGTCTGTCGTCTGGGTTTATTTGTACTGTTTACATTCTCCATAGGGTGAGTGCAGACGTGCTGTGATGAGCATCAGGGTAAGTATACGGCGCTCCGGCCGCGTCCGTCCCCTCCGCTCTCCTCCCTGTTTACCTTCAGCGCTCTTTGAAATCTGCAGGATCCAATCAACCGCAGGAATCCCTCCGAGAAATCAAAGCCAGCGGCTGTTTGCCTGAACTCACATCCCGTCATCGTCATCACTCTCAGCCAAAGAAAATAATACTAGAATATTTCACACTGTACTGGATTCCTTCCTCAGCCGCCAATCGCAGACACTAGTAAGGTGTTCCGAGATGCTGTTGCTGTGCTGCAAGGGTGATGACAGGTCAGAAGTGCCCACCCCGATCTCTAAATACTCACGACTCCGATCGGTACATCTCTATAGGATTTTTTTCACTCGTATTATTTCCCACTGAGCTGAAATAGTGTTTCAGAACACACCGTGTGTGTGTGTGTGTGTGTGTGTGTGTGTGTGTGTGTGTCAGCAGCTCTCGTCTGCTTTGATCATGTCTTGAATGCATTACCAAACCCTGAGCTATGACAAAGGGTCAGCGTGAGTTTAAGTGTGTCGGGTCAGCCAAACTCTGTTTACTCAGTATTGAATGATTCTGTTCTTCCACACATCTGTCAGAATCTCCTCCACCTTTAGCCACAAGCTGTAACTGGATTCAGAAGTCACGGAGCCCCTCAGGAGGTCCGCACGTTCACCGGGAGCTCTCGCGGGGGTCTGAAGAAACGTGTCGTGCCGTTTCATCATCTAACCGAGCTTGTTATGACACTTTCACAAGCTCTTTGAGTCAGTCACACTCGCAGGACTGAATCTCTCTTCCCTCAAACTTTTGAGAGGACTCGTGGGATTGACTTCAGCGCTGGGCAAACCATGTAGTTGCGGTTAGGGAACCGGCGGTCCTATCGTAAAGCTCCGTGCCTGTTTGACCTGAAAACAACGCTGGACTACTTCTGCCTTCATAAATCATGCTGTCTACATCTGTAACCCACAGAGACAATGCACAGGCCAGAGAAACCCAACAATATGCCTGCTGGATATTCATTTTTCCATGTAACATGGCCCTCGTGTTCAGTTACATAATAGCATGCAAACTTATGAACCCAGTCAACCCCTGTCTGTTTTCAAAGAGCGTAACGATATTACAGATGGGACAGTTGGATATTGAGGATATATGTCAATTAATCATATGCTCAATCTACACAACAGTCCGTTAAACGAAAGGTCAAATTGAGTAACGTACATTTAAAACACAATATCAGTTCACTTTTACTCCACAATGAAAAGACGCCGTGAAACAAAGACATTTCTTACAGCATAGTGGTGTTTTGTTCCTGAATGAACTAATGATTTTGACCAAATCAGTCAAGTAAACGATTCAATGACTCACTTCTGTAGACGGCCACTTGTTTTGTTCCCGAATGAATCAGCGTTTTTAAACAAACTTGTCGAGTGAATGATTCAATGACTCACTCTATTGTTGGTACTGAGAACTAAATCTATTAAAAATCATGATCTTTAATTGAAATAAATTTAAATAAAAGTTAGTTGAAAAACTTAGACTTCAATAACTTCAACAGAAACTAAAAATAAAATACATTTTTAGCTATAGTACTAAAATGACTGAAATAAAAAGCTAAAATGAAATACAAAAAACAAAAACACAAATGTACTAACAAACTAAATCAAAACTGTAAAGCTTATTCAAAATATGACTCACTCATAAAAGACAGCTGACTTATTTTGTTCCTGAATAAATCTGTGTTTTGAATGAATCAGTTGAATGAAAGATTCAAATGACCAACTCATTGTGTTCAGTCTCTTGTCGCCATGTACTGGCTGATCAAAGTAACTTTCAGAAAGAGTCGCTAAATATTGCCCACCTCTAATGCACAGACTGACAGACAGAAGCAGTGGAAAGTCCTGGTGCTGTTAGACTGTATATCAGCACTCTCACTACCTTTCAGATTCGAGGACGGGAACTGACGCTTGAATAAGCAGATCTATAGTAGGAAAGCGTTTCCAACCTGTTGTTGAAGTTGGTGCAGTAGCTGAGATCTTTGCAGCCTAACTGGCACGGCTCCCTGACGTCGGCCAAGCAGGTGATGAGGTCCATCTCGGCCGGGTTATATTCACAATGCTGGTCGAACTCCTGCCACGTCTGAGTGCCCCAGTTGGTGCTGATCTCCAAGCACATATTCCTAACAAACAGTGAGCAGACGAACACATTCAGTCTCAGAGCGACGCCGTTAGCCTTCGGACGGGCTCGGTGCTGACCTGCAGTGGGACGTGTTGGCCTTAAAGCAGCAGTGCAGTTTAGCGTAGTCCATCTTGGCGATCGGAGGCGATTCGGGATCGCTTATGGTGGGCGGGTGCGCGCTACCCAAGAAGCATTGCCACAGCGGGTCCTGCGGGAGCGGCTGACTGCCACACTCGCTGATCAGACCCTCCATGATCTCCTGCTCCGTGGTCATGGTGCGCAGGATGCGCTTGCAGGCCGTCTGACAGTGAGCCTCCTCCGCCCGGTCACAACAGTACAAACCTGAGCACAGACACACGGCATTCTGGGTAAGAGAGTCATTTCCTGAATCACATTCAATGAGTCAGTTCAAAACGTTGCATAGTTCATTTTACTATGTTGTAGTTTAAGGTTAACTTACATGGTGATTGTTACTGAAACTGTTGAGTAAATGATTCAGTGACTCATTCTAGTGTTGGTCAAACAATTAGAAATAGTTTTCATCAGTTGATATAAAGTTAAAATGATAGAAAAGAAATATTGCTATGCCAATGAACTTGAAATAATCAGCAAGTTAATAAAAACTTCATACTCATATTTACACTAAAAGTATTTGATCAAAAGTACAGCAAATCAATAACATATTACAATTTCAAACAGCTGTTTTCTATGTGAATATCTGTTGAAACGTAATTAATTTCAGTGATCAAATCTGAATTTTCATCATCATTACTCCAGTCTTCAGTGTCACATGATCCTTCAGAAATCATTCTAATATGCTGATTTGCTGCTCAACAAACATTTCTGATTATTAGCAATGTTGAAAACAGTTGTGCTGCACAATATTTTTGTGGAAACCATCATACATTTTATTTTTCAGGATTCACTGATGAATAAAGTTCAGAAGAACAACATTTATTTCAAACAGAAATATTTTGATTTCTTTTGATTTCACTTTTGATCAATTTAATGCAGCCTTACTGAATACAATTATGAATTTCTTGAAAAAAAAAAAAAGATTTATTTATTTAGGATGAATAGTATGCATCTGAGGTGTAACACAGCTGATTGGCTAACAGTTTTTGTACACTGTAAACTATTTTTTTTCTTGAAGTTGTAAATAAAACAGATTATTAGAGTATTATTATTATGTTTTACAAGAAAATACTATTTCAGCCTTTTTTACTATAAAATGTTATGCTTAATTCAATGTATTACACACCATCTCTGTGTAATTATTAAACAAATGAGTTTGTGTTTAAGTAGTTTTTGGCTGTTCTTACTGTCGATGGGGCTCTTGATGGGGTAAGATTTGGTGTAGTTGGTCACACAGCCGATGAGCTGCGGACTGATGCTCTGGCAGTACTCTTTAACCGCGTTGATTTGGGAGACGGTCGGCGACGAGTCTGTGCGGAAGATGGCCTGACAGTATTCACGGCAGTTTGTGTGTCTCCCTGCATAACTGCAGCATACTGAGCCCACTGGACACACACACACACACACACACACACACACACACACACACACACGAGGATCTGACACCTGAACGATCACTAATACACCACACACTGAAATCATCATTGCTGTATCTGATCATGCAGTCTGCCACTGTTTAATAAAGGCTATCAGATGTGCAGAGACGTCTGGGAGTTTGTCTGCAGGGCAGCGCAGCTTTACTAATCAACACAAATAAGCGCTTCATTCAGTCCTGAGCTCAGCGAGCGCAGGTTAAAGGTCGTGACTTTGCCTCCCAGGCACAGAAACGGCTCCGTCTCATTTCCTTCTCATGCAGGTCAGAGACTGGAGACGTGACGTCATCAAACAGGAAATTCAGTCTCTGAGGATCGAATCACACAAATGAGGTACAGACGGACCAAAGAGCTTTGCATGCGGCTTTGCTTACTTTCATTTTTGGTGATACAGCTGTAGAGTGGTTTCTGCAAAAGAAAAATAAAATCAATTAGAGTATTGCAATACAGTTTACGAAACAACGTTTTCATCTCTGAAAACACAAAAATGTGCTTGTTCATATCACAAAGACACAAAAACATTATATTATATTTAAGATTATTTTAATGAACTGAAAATTATTTTTATTTGATTTCTCACTCAAAGCAGTCATATTGTTTGCACTGTGGAGTAATACTGATTAATGTAATAAAAACTATTTTTGTGTTTGTGCACTGTCCACTTAAGACAAGCTCTTTTAACTTTAAATTTAGCTTTTCAAAATTTCAATAATTATTTCTGAATTCATGTACTAAGTACACTACTATTAAAAATATTTTTTTCAATTAAACACTTAAAGACTTCATGTAATGACATAAAGACATTAATAATGTGGCAAAAGATTCCTATTTCAAATAAATGCTCTTCTTTTTTTATTAATCCTGAAAAATAAAATGACGGTTTCCACCAAAATACTGTGCAGCACAGCTGTTTCAGCATTGCTAATAATCAGAAATGTTTGTTGAGCAGCAAATCAGCATATTAGAATGATTTCTGAAGGATCATGTGACACTGAAGACTGGAGTAATGATGCTGAAAATTCAGCTGCGCATCACAGAAATAAATTACAGTTTAACAGATGTGCACATAGAAAACAACTATTTTACATTGTAATAATATTTCACAATTTTACTGCATTTTTTTAAATCAGATAAACGCAGCGTTGGTGAGCAGAAGAGACTTGTTTCAGAAACATTAAACATCTTACTGACCCTGTGCATGTCTGTATGTGTGCTGATACAGCTAAGGCACATTTTAGCCATAAAACCTGAAGGCTGATGCTGTTTTAGTTCTTAGTATTTAGTATTTTCCTAACAGCAGCTCTGACCAACATCCATTCTAATGCTATATAAAGGCTCGGATCATAGCGGAGCAGCGCTGAAGTATGTGTAAGTTTGCACAACGACTTCTCAGAAAACCAAGGGCACGAGATGAAAGAGCTGAAGCTGTTGTGAGAGCGATCCAAAGCAAACATTGTGCCCGATGGTCTGCGTGTTTGTCTGGATCGCATGAGCCGTACGGACGCAGGAGAAACACCACGGTCTGACCGGCGGAGAACGCCGTCGAATCGACACGATGCTGCATGCGAGCGGCATTTCCATAGGGAATCGTTATTCTTTTATAACACTTAGTCAGCAGAACTGCAGATTTATTGGACCGTAATGTGGCGACAGCATGTCCAGTTTGAGGGAAATTATATTTTCCATTGCTCAACACTAATGAAACGACCTCATAAAGAGGTTTGGGCCTGTGCTAGAAAACAGGGTTTAAATGAATAAACACAAATAAAGCTCGAGGCTCATTTCATGCTGCAGAGCCGCTAGACAAACAAACAGAGAACCTTCGAGTCACATTGGGCTCTTTGATGAAGGATAAAGACCTCCCAGCGTCTGCTGCTTTCATCTCAACATCTCAGCCGTGAATCTGTATGAAGGTGACTGTGTGGTAAACTAGATTTACAGCGGTTCTGACGTAAACGCCACTCGTGCTGAAGTCACTGGGCCGGTTGTCAGGGAATTGTTGTGTGGTTGCTAACGTGTCTGAAGTATGTTTTCCATACTAGCTCTTGTTTAAACAGCTCTGTGATGTTCTGGTTTAGATATAACGAAGGTCATCAGTCTAATCTGCTGTTATTACTGTCAAGTATAACTTAAACTATTAAAAATGTAAATATAGCTGCAGTAAAGTACATTTAAATATTAGATGACTAATAATAAAACTAATAATAAATAAATAAATAAATAAATAAAGGTGAGACACTGCAGGTGAATAAGGTAAAAAAAAATGTAACTTATTCAGTTGATTGATTACATTGATAATTGCAAACATTTTTTGTATTACAAGTTTTCTAAAATGTTAGGTTTAAATATGCACGAGGCATTATTTCATGAAATTTGGGCTAATTTGCATACATTGTTAGTACAAAAATCTAAACACTGGATGAAGTGAAATAAAATGAATAAAGTGAATAAAATGTTGTATATAATCAAGCAAATTATATATGAACAAACACCTCGGTAAAAACCTTCAGGATGAAGACAGGAATACAAATGTAAAGTGTGGTGTGTGTAAGTGCTGCTGAAGTGGAGATTTATGGCTCAGTGTAGGAGAAAAAAACTCATGTTGAGAAAACGGCCTTTAAAAATATGTATTATGATTTAAATCTATTCACACAAATAGATAAAGTGCTATAAAAGAAACACTTAACAGTGTCTTTTGGATGTTTTCTTTCCACTAGTCTGAAAAAAACACTTTATGAAAAACCAAAAAGCCCCAAATCTCAAATTTGAGAGGTGCATGATAAATAAATAAATAAATAAATAAAACTTTTTGCCTGCAGGGTCTCCCCTTAAAGAAAAAAAAAAAAAAAGTCAAAACAAAAATGTAAAAAAAAAAAAAAAAATTTAATTAATAATAAATACTGCAAATAATGCTTACAACACTGCTATGATCATTTCAGTGTCAGTACGTTTTAGTCCAATGTGATCATATTAACTAGCATTTTTGGAAAAAAGAAAATCCTCTCCAGTTCAAAATGACCCAAAAACAACATGAGGGTTAAAGAAAAGACAAATTATGTGACAAAGTTCAGTACTTAGGGTTAAAATGTATTATTGGAACAAACATATTCATTAATCTGTAATTTCTCAAAGCCTGTTTCTACCTTGAAGAATGAAAATATAAAAGGTCAGTCCAAGAGTTTGTGACGTTCACAATCTCACATCTGTGACTGTTCTTCATAATTGCGACTCTCTCACAATCTGCACACTGCATTTCTCACAGTTGTGAGTTTCTATTTCACCAAAAAAAAAAAAGGATAACATTTATTTCAAAATTTCTCCTGATTACCTATTTTTACTCTGAGGTGGAAACAGGCTTCTGAAACACTGACATTTGTGAACAAAGTAAATAAAGGTAAAACTCCCACCTCTGTGTCTTTCTTGCATACTTTAGTGATGTCATTTTTAGATGATGCCTAAACAGAAAAACACACATAAGAATCACAGGTGAGCCAGTGAACCTGCAGGCTTCTCTACACGCAGCGTAAACGCATACACGCGTGTGGGGTTGAAGGTAAGATGCGTTTATTGACCTGTTTGCAGTCCCTGCGACATTCAGCGGAGATGGCCAGCTCACAGCAGCCCAAACCCACCCATCCATCTGACTTCTTTGATGCCCCTGAAAATGTTCAGAATCACCTTTACAGTAGGTCTAATGCACAACATTACATGCATACACACTGACAAACTGATGACTCTTAAAACAACACGCTATTCGTGTTTCATCCAGACGTTGAGCGTTTGGCTTCGCTTCTTTATGTGCTGAAGCTCAAAGCTCTGGCCGGGGTTTTAACGGCCATGTAAGGTGTAGTTTGATGTGAAGTGTGATATTTGTGCATCTGGGAGGCATTAGGTCTTCAGAGACTCTAAATCCTCTCTTGTTCTTTTAAGGCTGGTACAGGTCGAAAAGACAGGTGGGTTCTGCGGACGCCCTAAACATCTCCATCTGTGCTCCTGCGTTCACCTACCCGGTAACGTATTGTTGATGCAGATCCAAAGTTCACTCTGCAAAACCAAAAGGAGATGTTTAGCATGACAACAACTCAAAATACATCATCTGCTCGCTCTCATCTGCTTCCAAACCTGAGCATTTTTCTTCGGAACCCAGAAGAAGTTATTTAGCACATCATTATTTACGGAACATCTCATTTCAAGCGACATGAGGGAGCTGATGATAACATAGTGCTCAGGTTCAGAAGAACAGGTTTGAAATGTGAGAGTAGAAATGAAAAAACACTGCTATTCAAGAGTTTGGGGTCTGAAAGATTTATTTATTTATTTATTTTTTAATGTTTCTGCTCAGCAAAGCTGTGTTTATTTGATCAAAAATACAGTAAAACTGTGAAATATTATTGGAATTTCAAACAGCTGTTTTCTATGTGAATATCTGTTAGAATGTAATTTATTTCTGTGATGCACAGCTGAATTTTCAGCATCATTACTGCAGTCTTCAGTGTCACATGATCCTTCAGAAATCATTCTAATATGCTGATTTGCTGCTCAACAAACATTTCTTGACAGCTGTGCTGCCTAGTATTTTTGTGGAAACAGTCATACATTTTATTTTTCAGGATTCAGAAGAACAGCATTTATTTGAAATAGAAACATTTGCAACATCATAAATGTCTTTACTGTCATTTTTGATGAATAAAAGTATTAATTTCTTGAAAAAATAAAAATAAAAATCTGACTGACCCCAAAGTTTTGAACAGTAGTATAAACATTTTCAGACATCTGGACATCATGGTTTATATTTTGCGCAACACGAAATACACAGTGCAATTCGTGAAGCATCTCAAATGTATTTTCACGGATGGCAAACTAAATGATAAAAACACTCTTATATAAGCTGTTTGGTCTTGTTATAAAGGACCCGTATGAAAGACGTCTTCATGAGAAAGTGCTCTGGTATCGTTGGAGCTCGTATTATTGGCAGCGGGGCTCCAGAGAGCCTCCTAATGTGACTCAACTTTAATTAAAAGTAGATGCAGATGAGAGCCACAGAATGCTTTGCTGAGCCATAAACCGCTGCGGTGGGACGCTGTTGGAGCAGAATCACGGCCGCTCCTTATCCGCACAGGCGGCGCTTTGACAAGATAATGAAACGAGTAAACAGGATATTGTCTGAGATTCACATTGGACATCAATGTTCTCTGGCGTACGAAAAAACAGGCCCGTCAAGAAGATTCAGCGTCATTCGTGACGAGCACAAAAAGCAATGTGCTTTTGATGCATTAGACTCTCGATTCAGTTTAACATGCTTTCGAGCGCATTTCAAATGCTTCCAAAATCCATTTGCATGCATTTTCTGTGAATTAGCGCAGGACGCGCGTCCAAACGCAACAGGCCCGAGGCTTCCGCCGCGGCTAATTAGAGGCTGAACGTAATTGCATATTGCCGGCGCTGGCATTCCAGCTTTGAAAGAGGGCGGAGGGCGTCCGTCCAGCCTTCATCTCGGCTTCCTTCGCTGCCAAGCAGGTAAAACCGCAGCACCAAGGCAACGGGGAGCAACAGGAAGCGGCGGAGCTCGCTCCGTTTAAGACTTCCTGCGTTGCCGGGGCGACGGCTGTAATGTAAACACAGATCTGGGGAACGGAGGAAATGCCTTACCAGAGACTCGGGGCAGTAACTGGGCAAACGCAGGAGAAGGTGCTTCAGACGCGATTCGCTTCTGATGGTCGCGAGCTGCACACAGAAAACAGGAAGGAAATCACACATGAATCTTTGCTTTAATAGTTTTGAATGCATCGTGTGACTTCCAATATATATGGTAAAATAATAATTCATCTTTTATGCCCCCTGATGCATACATGAATTGCACAAAAAGGACTTTTCCAGCAAATACAAAGACATGAAGCGCTCAGTGGCCGCTGTGGTGTGAGAAAGGCTTGTTGTGTTTGTATTTCTCAATGTCTGGCTCAAACGCTCCGGATCTGGATGCGCAATCGCTGGATGGCGTGACGGTCAGAACTGGAGCCGGTCTGGTCGTTCTGTCACCGGCTGGACTCTGTCTATGGGAGCCCAAATCAAGAGCGATCTGTTCATTAATGAGGAGCATCTGCAGCTGTTTGGAGAACAGAAGCCAAACTCAGTTCCAGAGAATTATAGATCTTCATCATTTTACACAACTGCACATCTGAACGACACTATGATGGGTTTCAGGCGGCTTGGCCAGAGATTCCCTCTGTGATGAAGGATAATCGGTGACAAACAGGGACAGAAAATGGGAAAAGATGAATTCGCTGGCAGATGTTTATCTGCAACAAACAAATCGGACCTGTTATGAAGAAACTGTGAGAACTACAAAAAAAAGAGAAAATACACACCAAATGCTTTTGTTTTTTTAGAGACTTTAAGTGGTTGTCAGTGCTATTTGGGAATACGACATATAAAAATGTCACAATATTTGACAGATGCCACTGAATTAATACAGACTCAGGCTCATGTGTGACAGCCAATCAGAACACTCGGGAGTGAGGCTCTGCCAGCTTCAGCCAATCACATGAATTCAGAGGCGGACAGTAGTGCAGTGTTTTTACTCTGCTGTACTCTGGGTGTGTACATATACATACATATATAAAATGACATTTTGTTATTAAAAATAATTACGAATAACCATTCATTTACAAAAAGTTAATTAACAATTAAGTAATAAATAATTAAAATAATAAATAACAACAAAATGTTTTATATATATAATGATTATTTAATCAACCATTTACAGCAAAAGTAAGCATAGCTAAATAATCAGGTGATGATGTTATTAGTGTTTCTGTGAGTGATCTGATCTGAGAGCAGTGTGCTCAACGGGTCCAGCATTATAAACAGCAGAACGTCGCTCCGCAGCAGCAGATCAGCGATCAAAGCGGCGCTGCAGCTCCGCCCACACGACCAGAGAAATGAAGCGTCCAGTGCATTTGGAAAACTTCTCGTTTCTTTCTTCAGTTTTTTTTTTTTTTTTTTTTTTTTGGAGGGCTCAATCAATGGCGGGTGCCGGCGAGATCTTCTGAAGCGGCGCGGTCCCTCCTCAAAGGGCCGAAGGCCTCGTCTCTTCAAAGCCCGAGCCGTCCATTAGGATGAAATGGGCCGGGCGATTACGCCGCGGCAGCGCCGCTAACAAGCCGTCATTATTCTCTCCCGCTAATCTCCTGTTTTATAGATCCGTCTCCATCTGATGGGCTTTTAGCTGTCCTATCTGACGCTCGGGCCGTCTTTAATGCGCTTCTCTGTGTTTCTGATCATTGGGTGGCTGGCAGGTGCAAACAGCAGGCTTCGCTCACACTCTCACTGTACTCAATGGGACAGTGTTCCCGTGCGGGTCGGCGGGTTAACGCACCACTACCAACTGACCCGTCTGAACTTCATAAAGAGGCCATTCAGAGAGTTTTGCGTGTTCCTGGAGCTCCGGCGCTCAAAGGCTGTGGTTCCATCCACCTATTTTTATGCGCATTTTTGGAATATCGCATGAAAAAAAAAAAAAAAACTTATGCGCACAAGTGAGTAGGATAAACTTTTTATCCGATAAGAAAAAATGCGCATAATGGAAACACTTTACCGAATAAATTCCTCCAAAAAGTCATGTGACTTTTCCAAAGAGGTGATTTTGGAAGCTCATTGGAAAAACATGTAGTTTCTTATTTATTTGGTTTTTATTCGTTTTGTTTATAAATTAATAATTTTAAGTTTAATATAAGTGAGTTTGTCCTGTTTTATTGTCTATTCATTAAATTGACGCCGAACTGCCGCTAATTCGAAACTGAAAGTAAAATGTGCACGGGCATTTAAAAGCGAAGAAAAGCGTGGAAAAGAGGGAAAACTCTAACGAACTACCCCACAACCTCTCCCCCCGCTGATACCGGTATTACCGGTGTTGTCACACGTCGATTAACCGGTGGGAAAATTTCCCCGCACCGTCACATCCCTATTGCTCGCCCTGAGGTGCAAGCAACTCATACATTTATATGAAAATTATTATTTTCAGTGGCTTCTCCTAGTTTTCTCAGTGATATTTAGTGCACGTTTATCAGGAAGTGACGATTTTGTTCTCTTTGTCTCGTTGGATGGAAACGGTGCTTTACGCGATATTCCAGTTTTGCGCATAAGTTAAACTCGCATCTTTGGATGGAAACATAGCTAAAGACGCACGTGAATCTGCAAAAAAATTGCATTCGCTAATGACGGAACGAAGAGACAGAAACACACACGGAGGCCTTCACCTGCTCCACACTCACACAGGGCAGACATTATTTGCTCTTTTCACAGTGTTGGGGGTAACACATTACAAGTAACTCAAGTTACGTAATCAGATTACTTTTTCAAGTAACTAAAGTAACCCATACCTTTTTAATTTACAAGAAAATGTCAGATTTATTTTTTTAAATAAGTACACTTTAAAAAATAAAAAACACAATTTGTTGAGTCAGCTTAAAATAATGTGTTACCCTGCTGCCTTAAATTTTAAGTTCAGTCAACTGAAATAAGTTTAGTCAACTTTATTAATTATTAAATAAGTTTAGTCAATCTAACAACTTAGATATTTGTGTTTGCTGAACTTAACAGATGGATAAGTAACCCAGCTGCCTTAAAATTTTAAGTTGATTCAACTCAAATATCTAAGTTGTCACTTAGTATAATTTAACATTTCAAGTTGAATAAACTTTTTTTGAGTTGACTGAACTTAAAATTTTAAGGCAGCCAGTTTACAAATTATTTTAAGTTGACTCAACAAATTGTTTTTTTTACAGTGAAACGCCAGTTACTTTTTCACATTCACTGACTGACAGCTGTCCTGTCCCCATGTTGAGAGAAATCGGGAGTAAGATGTTAGTTCTGGAATAAATGTGAACGTGAATAAATTCATCTCACTCAAAAAAAAAAAAAAACAAAACAAAAAAACGACAAATTCATTATTCAAAAAGACAGATTCATTATTCCTCAAAATGCAACTCTGAATATGATGCAAATCTGCAATAATTAAATATATTAATATCCTTTATCTATTTAATCCCATTTTATTACTGCTGACCTTTGATTATCCATTTCAACCATACTAATGAGCAAACATTACTCAAAATAGGCTAACATTTGTTCTTTTTTTTTTATTGCTGAAGAACTTTCTTCTGCATTCTACTGTACAGCCTTTTGGTGTGAAAGGGCTTTTACATTTGCCAAAAATATAATTATTATATTAAAAACAAACAACGCAAGCCCTGCCCAGATTTAAAAAGTAACATAATACATTATTTTCCATAAAAAGTAACTAAGTAACATAATTAGTTACTTTTTAAGGAAGTAACACAATATTGTAATGCATTACTTTTAAAAAAGTAACTTTCCACAGTACTGCTTTTTCATCACTCCACTTCATAATTTTGAAAAAAATGTGTCATACAATGCTATATGAATAATACCACTCACGATTTAGTAGGGGTGTAACGGTACACAGATGTCACGGTTTGGTATGTACCTCGGTTTGCGGGTCACGGTTCGATACGATTTCGGTATTAAAAAAAAAAAAAAAAAAAAAAAATCTACTATGCTAGGTTTCTTTTCATTTATTTTAAACGGACAGTAGTACAAATTACATTTTTTTTTCCACCTACATGTAAAAATACTGATTAAAATACTGATTTCTGATTAAAAAGTAAGCACAAAACTTATTGCGATTATTGGATGACAGGAATGCTGCAAATGATGAGAGGAATTAAAGACGTTAGGTATTTCCAAGCATTTACGGTCCAAGCAAGCTGTCGAATAGAAATATTAAGGAAATACTTTAAGACAGTTATATACCGTTATCAGCATGGTAAAGTAGATTAGTCTCTCGTTGTCTCTGAGAGAATTTGTGCAGTTAATGCAGTGTTAGCCGTAGTTTCTTTTTTACTTTCACTTTTCTAACTCTTGTGCAAAGTTTGCGCGTTGCTTGGCCCCTCCCCCATAATATTTGTTTATAGGCCACATTATCCTGCCTGAAAAGACCATAAACGTTACAGTTGGCGTTGGAAATAATTAATTAACAATGAATTATGTCCAAGAAAATCATGACTTTTCACTTTACGCCTATCTTTGACTAGGCGTAAAATTTAATCTCAGACGTAGCACTACGCCGAGATGGTGCAACGGGTATAAATTCTACGCACTACTTAAAGCGCAATTTATGCGTACGCCCAGCTGGTGCAACCGGCCCAGGCTTCTAGCATTGCTAACTTGACAGTGCAGTTGGTACTTTATCAAAATAAAACACAGCGAACCAAACATCAGCGCGCCCACCTCACTGTGTCACCGTTAGAACACGACTGAAGTACAAAGCCTATAATTTACATAATAAATATCACAAATATGGAAATATTATGGAATATTTGGATTTGTGCCGAATGAGAGAGGTAGGATACAAGAACACAAAGCTCCATTTCACAGACAGATGAATACGCAAGCATTTAAAGTAACGTTATACTCCTTTGTCAATGAGAGACTAGTGGTCTAGTGGTCTTTCTTTTCATTAAGTGCGCAACTCATTCACTGTTCTTCTGCCGGCGGTTATCAAACATAGTTGCATTACTGCAGGCGCCCCCTTCTGGATTGAGGGTGAATTGCCTGTATTCGTCGTAAGGCCTCATGCACCGAACAGAGATGCCCGTACCGTGACGGTTCGATACGAAAACATGTATTGTTACACCCCTAGTATTTAGCAATTAGCACAGACATTCACAAACAGTGCAGCGATTCTGATTTAATATGAGAAAAAGCTCTGGGCTAGAAGTTTCTCTGGATGTGGTGTCAGTGTTTGTGTGTTTAGTTGATGTAAATGTTGTTACCTGTTCACAGGCTCCTTTACACTGAGGAAAGAGGTCTGCAGCATGATGGCAGCAGGAGGGATCTGAGAACAGAGAGAGAGATAGAGAGGGAGTTAGGTCCATCTGATCCAGTCTACTCCCATCATATTTCACTTTAAGCCCCGCTGACGGAGAATAACGCCCGCCGGCACTTTGTTTTCGGCCATAAATAGTCAGACTAAGTATCTTGAAATGGCCGGTTGCAGTTAATCATGATGGGATTTCTATATATGGCCTCACTGAAGCTCTGGTGCATGTGAAGGTCAGCGTTTGATTCTCACCGCAACACTAATTAGTGCTTACGCTGAACCAAAACACTTAATGTGAGGGGTTTTCAATCAACAGCAATGCTACACTCCAATGAAAGTCTGTAAAATACACCACAATGTATGGTCTTAATATGAAGGCTTTTCCATACTCATTTTTTGCAGGTGTTTATCTATTTTCTGCATTGTGTTGTGTTTTAAGGTTATAGGAAATGGATCATGTATGGGCAGAACATCACCACGACTTTAATCTGTTTTTCTAATGTTTTTTTTTTTCTTAAAGTATATTTAAGAAACTTCCTGAAAATCCAAAATAAAGCTAAAAACATGATTCATACTGTTGCCACAAAACCTCAGAAGAACAAGAAGAACCAACAGAGACAAACGCAACAGAACAATTTAACTTCCTAGTAGGAATAATTCATACTTCAGCAAAGATGCATTAAATTGACCAAAAGTGACAGTAAAGACACTGTAAAAGGTTTTCACCAGTTTCAACTTAAAAACGTAAGTTCAGCAGCTGCCTTCAATTTTTAAGTTAAATCAACTAAAAAGTACAAGTCATTTTAACTCATTTTAGTGTAGTTGAATTAACTTAACTGCTGAACTTAAGTTTTTAAGTTGAAACTGAAAAAACTTTTTACAGTGCAATTATGTTACTAAATATTTCTATTTCAAATAAATGCTGTTCTTTTGAACTTTCCATTCATCTGTGAATCCTGAATAATAAAATGTATGACGGTTTCCACAAAATATTGTGCAGCACAGCTGTTTTCAACATTGATCATAATCATAAATGTTTGTTAAGCAGCAAATCAGCATATTAGAATGATTTCTGAAGGATCATGTGACACTGAAGACTGGAGTAATGATGCTGAAAATTCAGCTGCGCATCACAGCAATCAATTACAGTTTAACAGATATTCACATAGAAAACGGCTGTTTTACAATGTAATAATATCTCATAATTTTTAACAGTATGTTTGATTTGTATGTCTTATTTTAGTGAGCAGAAGAGACTCTCTTTCAAAACCATACAATTCTGAAAACATAGGGTTGCTAGAAAATGTCGTTTTTGACAAACCGCAGCAAAGCTGCATTAACACTGTGGTCTTGTTTTCGTACACACGATCTCTTGAGGCGGAGGAATCTCAGAGATATCAAGCAGGGAAATCCCACAGGCAGTTATGAGTCGAAGGCATGTGAGGATGTGAGCAGATTGAGAGGAGATGTGACGATGAGAACTGTGACTTTACGCTCTGAGAGCTGGAGAAGCTCCTGCGCTTCTGCGTCCGTTTGCTTATAATCATGGCAAAGGAGAGTTGTGTCTTTGAAAACTTTAGAAAAACATATTCTCATCTGCTTTTGTCGTCATTATCAAAATGAAGAGCTTTCATCTCCGCCGTCCTGCATTTGCGTCTCATCCAGGCCCATTCCTTTCATCAGCGTGATTTGATCTGTTTCTTCTGCGCGGTCGCACGTCTCTCTGCCTCTTCTCCCGCTCCGGGCGCTCGTGACGCGGCTAAGTGCTCTTCTTCAGTGGCTGTAGTGAGTTTGAGGAGGTTCTGGATGATCTCTGCTTTCTGTCTCAGAGCGTCTGGTTTTAAATGAGCAGACGCCGCTGAAGTGAGACACACCAGGCGTTCCTTTCATCCCGTCGGTGAAGAGGACGCCGTAGTTTATCGAGACGACACCGCCGGTTTTAACGCGCTGGACGTGCAGTTAATCTCGTGCTTGTTGTTCTTCTGAGGTTGAGGAATTGACCTCCACGGGCTCTGAAGTAAAGCCACTAAACGAAAGCAGTTCTCCTCTGATGGCTTCCATGGCATTCGTGACGAGGTTTTAAAGCGGCGATAAACAAACGCTCACGGTGCAGTAAAAGCGAGGCCTGCTGAAGCTCACCGCAGCCGAACTGAGCCACGCGCTGCTGTAAAACCAAAGATGTGCGAAGGTTCATTTAAAAGCTGGTTTGCACGCTTGAAGTTGGTGATCCATCAGACCGGATCATTTACATCTTCTGTTATTCCAGCATGGAGGACAGTGGGGCTTTTTGAAGCTGCTGAGGCTGAAAATGGTACTGGATTGTGTTGGGAGAGATATATTTCTGAGAAGAAAAGGAAATGAGACAGGAGAGGCTGGACCGACTTGAGTCTTTTGTCACACTGTCTTCAGGAGCTTTGGCTCCATCCACAGACTGAGAGAGCAGCCTTTGTGTTTACTGTTACTGTTTGTAGGCCACATCAAGTATCAATTCCCACACATGCCAATTTCATACAATTTGTCATATATTTTTCAGGGTAAAAAATACAAAAATCATGAATTATCATTTTAACACTATCCATTATTATTATTATTATTATTATTATTATTATTATTAATTTACAACATTCATTTTTACAGCCTGAAATAACTCATCATAAAAGGTCAAATGATCTAATATTTATCTCATAATTATCCAAGACTCACTGAGCTTTATTAAGAATTGTTATAACTTTGAAAATATTTATTATTATTATTATTATTATTATTAAAAAACAGTGTTTGTTGTTGTTAATAATAATAATAATAATAATAATAATAATAACAACAATGTAAAATAGTAAAAATATTATTATTATTATTATTATTATTATTATATCAATAATAATTATAATTTATTATATTAAAGAAATAATAATAATAATAATAATAATAATAATATCAATAATAATATAAAATATTACAAATTGTTATTATTATTTTATTATTGTTATTATTAACAAAATTGCATTACTGTTTATAAATAATAATAATAATAATAATAATACATTTAATATATGAAAGAGGTGTTAAAAAACTGCTTTGCTGCTTATGAATTTAATTTTAATAATTATGCATTAAATAATAATAATAAATATTAATATCATTATTATTATTATTATTATTATTATTATTATTATTATTATTATTATTATTATATCAATAATAATTATTATTGTTTAATATTTTAAATGATTATTATTATTATTATTATTATTATTATTAACAACACTGCATTATTGCTTATACACAACTATTATTATTATTATTATTATTATTATTATTATTATTATTAATATATAACTGATATATTATTAATATATTAATAATAAATATATATTAATTATTAATATATATTATTAATAAATAACTGATTATGAATTCTTCTTATTAATAATAATAATAATAATAATATTAATAATACATCATGCAGATGTTTTTTTTTTTCTTCTTCTTCTTCTTCTTCTAAATAATTAATTATTTTATCAGTTTTTCCTTCATTATAAAATCAGGACAGTTGTATAACTCTGACATTTTTTAATTTGGGCCCCCTAAAAATATTAATGAATTTTCTATGATTTCAATTAATTTTAATTTCTAAATTGAAAAAATGTTTAGGATTGAAGAGGTGTTTTTTAAGTCAATGTATGCATGAACTGCAGTTTTAATATATGTTAGACAGAACAAAAATAAGCATCATTTGATCGACCGTTTAGCCAAGTTTGGATCCCTGGGAACCAGATCCCTATCCAGCATTAGGGAGCAACATGTGCTAGTATTTTGGGCTCTGCGCTACTGTGTCGCTGTTGTTCTGAGGAATAGTAATAATGCCACCCACCAGCCACATCAAAGGAATTCCCCTCTTCAAACCCATCTTCCCCTCGCCTCTCGTCTCTCCCCCTTCCTCAACGCTCCTGAACGGCCACTTCACCCTCCAAACCCCCAGCGGCTCTGCTCTCCCCGAATCTGCTTCAGCCCAGCGGGGAAAGGCTCCCCGGAGAGCGAGGGAGAACGGGTAACGATACCCCGGCCCCTCGTGCGCAGGCCGTTTGCGAAAGCGCGCATTTGATGTCCAGAAACGCCGGGGTCGCCGGCAGGAATTGAAGAACGCTTGAAAGGGAGGCACTCCGACGAAGGTGATCAAACGAGAAGCAGACGAGAGCACGAGAGGGGTTACAATGTGTGGCCCCGAGACCCCGGACCCTGAACCGCTTCCAAGGACACCCATGAGGATCCCATCAAAGTTCAAAGCCTCCGTTAGAGCGCCTACATACACAACTGGAACGGATAAACCCCGCGCTAACCTGCTGCTAACCAGTCCTGTAGCACAGGCTGCTGCAAACCTGACTGCAAAAAACACATGATTGAGCTACTTTACTGAACAACAAATGAGGCAAGCGATCGTGTTCTACTCCGTCAGGCCATAAAATCATGTTGGTGAAGCTCCTTCAACTTAAGGGTTTCACAGGAGAAAAAAAAAAGCAGATGCACTTTTACAAGACAGAAATGAGAACAGAAAAAGACCCAGTGTTGAGGGTAACACAAGTTACGTAATCGGATCACTCTTTCAAGTAACTGGTAAAGCATTACTTTTAAATTTACAACAAAACATCAGTTAGTTTTTCAAATAAGTAACACAAGTTTTCCCGTTTAATGACGACCGTCTGTTATTAAATAACAAGTAAGCAAGCCCAGCCCAGGTGACAAAAAGTGACGCAAAAGTAACAGAATGCATTACTTCTCATAAAAAACTCAATTAGTTACTATTTATGGAGTAACGCAGCCTTGTAATGCATTACTTTTAAAAGCAACTCTCCCCAACACTAAGGACTGCCATTCACATCCACTCTCTACTCCGGCGAGAAAAAAAGCCACTTGAATTCCTTCTCAGACGGTCTGGTCAGAGCGCCGTGCCCTTCAACAATCACAGGGGAAAAGGGTTGAAAATGCCTGTAAGACCCCAGCAGAGCTCTCATTAGAGCGACGTGATGAACAGCATTCGCTAGCGCTTCTGGAAGCCGCGTCATTATTTTCAGAAACTCTGGTTAACCAGAATGAGATTGGTTTTGCTGAGCTTGGCGTCAGTTTTATGCTGAGATTCTAGCAAATGGTCAGTGAATATTATACCGCTTGACCACATCGTGACAGTAATGATAATATAGTCTTGTGTGAAAGCAGAATTTCTGTCGTGTTGTTCTTAAAATTTAGATTACAGCTTAGTTGACTCATCGGTTTCTTTAGTTTATTTTCAAAGTAAAAAAAGCAAATATCATGTAAATTATTAATTCATATATCATGAAAGTTTGGAAGAATTGCACCACTTGATGTTACAATGTATGTGAGCTATTGTTATGAAGCACCTTCTTGACAGACGCCTCGTCTGTATCTTACGCTAGATTTACACTACAGAGGCGGCTCAGAAGCGCTTCTGATGTGGCATTCAGTTATCAGTTATATTCAGTTATGTTGGTTAGAGGTGGCATAAGTGCACTGACACAGCAATTTAGTAAAATACTTTAATATTAGGGGCTGAGCTGAATCAGATCAGGCATCTTTACACGTCTGAGTTGAGGCTGTTCTGTGCCTGCTCAAAATTCGGTGTAAAGCCAGACTAAATGATGCCAGCTCTGACGCACCTCAGGCCACAGGATATACTGTCAGACTGGCTGCGTACATGCATTTATCAGGGTTCGTACAGATACTGAAGAAATGAAATCCCAGGACTTCCAAGGACTTTAAGCACTACTTCTTTGATTTTGAAGGATCGGACGATCCTCAGATGCAAACTGTGTGTGTTTTGCCTTGAGAGCAACCATACATTTGTGTTGTGTTTTGCTTTCTTTCTATATATTCTTCATTTATTCTTCATTCATTTATAATCATTAATCATTTCATTATTTTATTATTCCATTTAATCATATGCTCATTTATAATAATCATTATAGTCATTTATATATTCATTTTATTGATTAGTCATTTATATTATATTATAGTTGTTTTTTTATATATTTTTTCCATTGTTGTTTAGTCTTGTGACTGTGTAGCTTCAAGGGCTGTTTGTCTTCATGAATAAGAGATACAAGGGAATGTTTATAGAAACTCAAGGTTTATGGGATGTTGTTGTGAATCAGTTTGGTATAACAATACTTGTTGGGTTTGTGTTCTCCAGACAAAGTGTGAGCATTGAGACATACACAACTAAGACTATTCAATAAACTCTGCTCCTTTTATCATCATTACTTCGTCTCCTGCTTCTGCTCTTCACTTTCATTGGCTTTTTCCTCAGTCAACTTCTTGGCTGATGACTGTTAATAGTGTTTTGGGTATTATTGGGTACCAGACAAGACCTCCTGTTAACAGGGTTTGGGTATTAGACCTCTCTGTTGACGAGTTGTTCTGATACTGGACAAACTGATATGTTCTGACGGGATCTGGCATCCGGGGCTGGATCTTAATTGTCTAGGCATGGAGACAGCCATCTAACAATTTGTAAGACTTCAATCAGAGATCTCAACCATCAAACAATGTCTTCAAATTCTAAAAAAAAGAGAAAAAAAAATATTGGCTACTAATAAAGAAAAAAAAAAGGCAAAAATACAGTGAAGCACATGCAAAGTATTACTACTAAAGTATAACAAAGTATACTACACTTTTACTATAGTAAAACAACGGTTAATTTTCTTAAGAGATTTGTATTTGTGTATACTTTCTTTTTTCCTGCTCTTGTTTTAATAACTGTACTGCCTCAATGGGCTGATATTTTCTAATGTTTAAAAAAAAAAAAAAGGAAAAAAAAGATTTGTGAAATCGCCCCGCAGTCGTGATCTGAAACAAATGATTTGTGATCTGTGTTCTGAAGTTCCGGTCTAAATCAAATGATTTAGATGAGTTCCGAAGAACCATTATTTTCAGATCAGCGTGGATTGCGAGATATTTGACTTAGATCAGGACTTCAAATCATGTATTGCAAATCATTTGACTTGAATCATTCAATTTGCGAAATGATTAACGAACCTGCTCTGATGTGAATCAAATGATTTGCGATACACAATCCAATAGACGTCACAGTGACGTCACCTGCAGCTGCGCGCGCATAGTGGTTACAGAAAAACACTGGTAACACCATGGAATAAGAGAAAAAAAAATATTTGTGTGCCTTTTGATGTCAAAATCGGAATGCAAATAATTTGTATAGAATACTGTCATCAAAGACGCCATTTGAAGCTAAAATGGACAGACTATGGATGAAAACTGCTATGATTATTCCATTTGTAAAGCATAAATTGGATTTAAACAATAGATCTACATAATATTGACATATGCTCTTCATAGAGGACGTATTGTATTAGCCCTACAGTTACAGCATGACATATTATTTAAACCTATCACTATTAACATTTTTACATAACAGTTATTTATTTTATCTCACTGACTTTTTTTTCTCACAACTGCAAGTTTATATCTCCTATTCTGACTATTCTGAGTTTATTCATTCTGAGGGAAAAAAAAAAAAATTGGGATTTAAACTGAGCTGAGGGGAAAAGAGATATAATCTCAGAATTGTGAGAATAAAGTCAGAATTTTGAAATATAAAATCAAATTTACCTTTTTTATTCTTTTATCCCATAACTCCACAGACTGTCACTTGAACCACCACAAAAAACATCATCCCTATTTCGAATCTGTAAGACTATCCCACTATGTAACGTCAGTGTTTATCACTGCGTGACAAGCTCTTGTAATATGCAGAGAACATTTTGAAAATTACATCTAAATCAATATTATCTAATCTTTTTAAATCAAACTATTTTGTACCGTATCCATGTCATTTTCTAGCTGTAAAGGCTGTCTCTCTGCAACCATGAAGCGTGCACATCCTAAATGTTTACGAACTGATAATTGATCTATAGAAACGCTTCGAAAGAGTGAATCATTTTGCGACGCAATGGTTTAACTGATTCAGAGATTCGAAAAGCTACGTTTCAGCCATCACTGCGTGCTTTTTGAAATTCTACAATGAACGGCTCTTAATTTGATCTGGTTTTGCTGGTGAATCACTTGAAATGAATGATCGAAGTCACGAGTTTGAATCAATCGGAGCGGTTCCAGCGTAAATGACTCACTCAATTGATTCAGTTCTTCTGTTCCTCTTTTCACATCTTCAGCCATGTTTACACGACATTGTCAGTAATACTAATACTATACTGTAGCTCGATTGCTTTCTGACATTAACTGAAATAAGTGAAAAAGATAGGTTTTTTTTTTTTAAAAAAAAAAGTTTTTTTTTGTTTGTTCTTTTTTTAATTGTGTGAATTTTGCGTGAAAAGATGTGTGCTTATTGGCAAAATTAAACACTTACTTCATAGATACACTCTCTTTCAATTATTCAAGCACTTTTCAAGTACCTCTTCAGGAATATTGCTATTTTTGAGGGATTTCCAGGCCTTCAATTTAAAAAGTCAAATTCAGGTACTTAAAGCACTTTAAGCCCCTTGTACAAACCCTGATTTATGCCATCTCTGAGCAGCTTTAAATAGTGTGTAAAGACACCTAAATGCCACCTCAGAAGCACTTTTGAGCCACCTTAGCAGTGCAAAGTTGTCATTACACAACAATTGCAATTTTACACAGTACTTTGATAGTAGGGGCCGAGGTGAATCAGAGCAGGCATCATTTAGTCTGGCTTTCATGCTCCATTGTGTCTTTATGCAAAAGTAAAAAAAAAACCCAAAAAAAAACACCTTAACTCTGTGTAAAAGCTGTGTAAAAATGCCTTCAGAAAAGCTTTCCTTGAGTTAAGATGCTGAAAATGCTGTTATTTAAAGGTGTGATGTGAATGTACACAATGTTGATATCACTTAAGATCCTCAGATGAGCATAAAAGGGCATCTATCGGTGCGTGCGGCAGCACAGAGAAGGGAAGCAGAGCAATTTGTGGCTCTTTGTGGCCGTCGCCCCTTAACGAGCTGGGATTTTAATGACGCAATTGAAGGTGCAGCGAAGCATCGAGTCCCGGTCACAGGCGCACCGCTCGTCTGAACGAGACCCGAAGACGTTCAGCCCGGACCAAACAAATTACCGTTGCTGTGGAAATTGATAAAAGCCATGGCAACTGCCGGAGCGAGCGTGTCACCGCACGGAGGAAACTAAAGGGCAGCAGAAAGCAAACATCACGGCCGACGCTCATCCAGTCCAGCGGCACGGCGACTTCAGAGGTTTACGTTATACAAGAGGAGGATCAATTGTGCGGCGAACCGAACGCTTTCTCACAGCGAGAGCTTTAATGAGCAATGACAGACGCACACAGGCCACAGATGAGGACTATGGGCTGCTAATGAGAGGAGTGTCATTCTGAGAGCACAGACTCAAGATCTGATGTAGTGAGCTCCGCAGAGGCTCGTTTCCAGCGTGAAATAAAAGATACAAACGTGACAACATGGGTTTAAATCGTCAACAGGAGCGTCAATGGATGTTCAGCATATGCTCAGTGTTGTCAGAGTGGCTGTTCTCAGTTCAGTGACTTCAACAATGCCTATTGTTACAGTCATTAGTGTGAACAGCCAGATAAAGTCACACAGCAGCACAACAGCAAAGAGGCCAAAATCTGCATCACACTGACTGAAAGCAGGAGCAGAAGGTCTGCCGGAGGAGAGTCCAGGACAAGCTGGAAAAACCAACAATGAGCCAGAGCAACAAAAGCCTGAGTGACAGAGGCGGTGCGGGGCGTATGCTAATCCTGTCACGCCGTAAAGAAGCATGCGCCGTCACACAGAGACACACAATAGAGCGGCGGACGGCTGAAAGCAGCGCACTGACTCCAGCACAGCACACTCGCTGAGATACACCACCTCCAGCGGAGCGTTTGACAGACACACGCAGGACTTCATCCACGACTTCACGCTCTTCTGCGCAGTTTGACGAAAGGAGGAGTTAATGTGCTTCCTTCCCCTCGTGTAACTGTAAAAAACTGTGTAACAGCTGAGCACTACTGCAAATAAACACAGTTCATCTGAACTTTCTATTCATCTGTGAATCCTTAAAAATAAATGACATGAATCCTTAAAAATATGACATGTCCACAAAAATATTCCACAAAAACATTGATCATAATCAGAAATGTTTGTTGAGCAGCAAATCAGCATATTAGAATGATTTTTGAAGGATCATGTGACACTGAAGACTGGAGTAATGATGCTGAAAATTCAGATTTGATCTCAGAAATAAATTATAGTTTAATAGAAAACAGATGTTTGAAATTATAAAAAAATTCTCACATTTTTTACTGTATTTTTGATCAAATAAATGCAGCCTTGATGTGCAGAATAGACTTTTCAAAAACATGAACAAACCTACTGATCCCAGATATATTTATATATATATATATATATATATATTTCTTTTTTCTTTATTATTAGTTTATTATTACAAATATTTTATAATGTAAAAATCTCTCTCTCATATTTATTAATAGAAAACTGCAAGTAAATAAATAAACAAATAGCAGTCCCCTACTAGACAGGTATCTGTATATAATATAATCTGAAATTTTTATGAGAAGACTAGTTTAGATTATAAAATGTGACCCAAGACCACACGCCCAGTCATAAGGGTACATCATCCGAAAGTAATAAATAAGCTTTCCATTGATGTATGGTTTGTTAGAATAGGACAATATTTGAGATACAACTGTTTGAAACCTGGAATCTGAGGGTGCAAAAAAATTAAATACTGAGAAAATCACCTTTAAAAGTTCTTAGCAATGCATATTACTAAACAAAAATTAAGTTTTGATATATTTACAGTAGGAAATTTACAAAATATCTTCATGGAACATGATCTTTACTTAATATCCTAATGATTTTTGGCATAAAAGAAAAATCAATCATTTTGACCCATACAATGTGTTGTTGGCTACTGCTATAAATATACCCGTGATACTTAAGACTGGTCCTGTGGTGCAACTCTCCAAAAACAAAGATATACATTATTTAATGATCGTAAGATAAGATTAAATATTTAAAACCATTTTTTTAAAAAAGTAGTGATTAAATAATAAAATAAATTTTTGCTTAAAAGCTACACCACCAAAAAGTTTAGTAAAATCATATGAAACCAACTTAAATGACACACAGCAGATTTCTTAGCACATGTGTTTTGAAGTAGATTTTGAGGATGTTTTTATCATCGTGGGCACTCTTATTTGTCACCGAGGAAAAAATGAAAATATCCCATGGCATATTAGTGGCCGAGCCAAAACTACAACAAAGATCCACAAAGATTTTCCTTTTTAAAGTCAGCATGGGTGGCAAGAGTTGATTTCAGTCGCCACCCACCACGTCCACACACACACACACACACACACACACACTCTCTCTCTTTAAAGGGGCGTTTGCTTTTCTGTAAGCTCCTGAAGCTCAGCCTCTCCCTGTGCGATCCGTCAGCCTTACGCCACACATGCGGTTCCTGTGATGCCCACATGGTGGGCGGTTATCAATCAGGTCCTCCTGACGCGTGCCTTCTTCATCATGAATGGGACATCTGCCGCAGCAGAGCCTCGCCGGTCCTGGCGGAGCTGCGGTTGGCACGCGGTTACAGACGCACTTCCACAGATCGACTCGCCACAGAAGATCTGAAGCGTCGACAGATGCCATCCGGGCGCCGAGATAACACCGATAACACTGACGACGAGCACGAGCAAACGACACGACAGAGACATTCACTTCAGAACTTACAGGACTGATCAGAGGGCTTAATATTTCATTTATTTTTCTTAATTTTTTTTTAATGAGCTATAATGGTCTTCCATTTATTATTATTAATCTTCAATACGTTTTATTAAGAGTACACGTACATTTACAAACTCTGTATCCCTGCTGTATCCCTCCGTACAGAAAGCTGCATTTGTGATGGAATGAAGTCCTTCACTGAAGGCCTTAAAGAATCAAAATTATTCATGTCGAAAATATGGAATGTATGTGGTCGAGCGTGTGAATTATTCATTTCTCGTCCATTGCCAAAGAGCTTGTGAACAGACCCTCCCTTCACTCGTGTGGAGACTAAACGGCACATTAGCGATGCGACGCGTGATGCTGTCCTTGGGCCGCGTTCAAGTAGCATCGCTGAATTCCCACTGGACAAATGTTATGAGCTTATATTAAATTATGGAACCACAATGTTTGGGCTTCCATTGCATTCAACAGCTCATTTCTGACAGAAGCTCCTGCAGCTCCAGCGGTTCAGTGTGATGAGATCAACCACACCAGCTTATGATCACATTCAGCACAAACAGATATTTGAGAGAAAAACACTCGGTCTGCAGATAGAAACCTCCACTTCCTTACAGACGATTCGATATGGAAGAGAAAATGATAAAGAATTCAACAGTTCCTGTTCCGATTCCTCTAAACGATTCCCATTTCGCTAATGACTCTCTTTGAACTTTTATTGAAATTCCGAGACAATTTCAATAATAAGTGGTCTTTGAACAATTCTTGCAAAAGGTCGGTTCATGTAGATTTTTTAATCCTTTTTTTTTTTTTTTTTTTTTAAATATACTCTAATAACTGGCCTTAAATATTAAGCATCAGTACTAAACATACAAAATGTGGTCATCTTTCAATCAATAATATTTGTTAACTTGACAAAAGGCACACAAACAACTAGCTATGAATTGGTGTAATATTTCACAGGTATTTGTTTTTGATTCACTAAAAAGAAGCAACTCCTTGGAGTTTGTTTTGTGAACATATACTGGTTGATCTTTATGAATTCAGTTCATTTAAAACAACCAAATCTTTAGAGTCATTAGTTGAACTACATTACGCCTGCATCCCAATGTGCACACTATCCATCCTAAATTCTATGTGATAGTAGTAATTTTAGGGTGGATAGTACGCACAGGGGGACGCAGGGTGTGTTTTTGATTCGCTAAAAAGAAGCAAATCATTCAAGTCATTTGTTTTGTAATTAAACTACACCGGTTGCACTCAGTGTGTTTGATTCACTGAAAACAACCAACTCAACAGAGTCATTCTTCCTGTAATGGGGAGAAAAACTTGTTGCGCTCTTTGAGTTTGATTCACTAAAAAGAATCAAATCTTTAGAGTCATTAGTTCTGTAATTAAAATACAAAGATTGCTCTCTATGCATTTGATTCATTAAAAAGAACACTGGTTTGATTTACTAGAAAGGACCAAATCATTTGATCCATTCATTTGAAAACTGGAATACACTGGTCACACTTTATGTTTGAGTCACCAGAAAGATCCAACTCGTTAGAATCATTCATTCTGTAATCCAGCTACACTAACTGCACTCTATGCATTTGATTCACTAAAAAGATTCAAATGATTAGAGTCATTTCTTCTATAATCAAAACACACTGGTCACACTGATCACACTCCATGTATTTGATTCACCTGAAATAACCAACTCAGAGTCACTAGTTCTGTAACTGAACTACACCGGTTGTACATCATGTGTTTGATTCACTGAAAAGAACCAACTCATTAGAGTTGTTCATTTTGTAATCAAACTACAATGGTTGCACTCTGTGTTTGATATACTTAAAAGAACCAAATCTTTAGAGTAATTCTTCAGGAACTGAACTTCACTAGTGGTGCTCTATGTGTTTGATTTGCTAAAAAGGAGCAAATCATTAGAATCATTCATTCTGTAATCCAACTACACTAGCAGCACTCAAACACATGTGTTTGATTCACTGAACAGATCAGAGTCATTCAAGTTGTTCATTTGGGAATCAGACTACACTGAATGCATTCAATTCACTAAAAAGAACCAGCTTGTAATAACTATTGGTTCTGCAGTCAAACTACACTGGTCAGGCGGTCAGTTTCACACTGTGGATTCAGATTAACACAGCAGTCACCGCTGAATAAGTACTGCGGTAGATTTTGTCTGAGTATTTCAGTACAGCATTCTGTCTACAGCGCACCTTAATGGAACCAGACATCACGGTCTGAATGAAAGATTTCTAACAGAAATGTCACTTCATTTGAGTGAAATCCTTTAAAGTGTTTGTGCGTCTGACTATCCCACTTTCCCTTGGCAAAGTGTGATGACGGAGGAGGTCCGCTTTAATAACAGGCCGTACGGGCCGAACGCACCGCTCACAGTTCATCCGAAACACGCCAAGTGTCGAAAAGTGCTGCTTATTTTCCATCAAGAGAATCACAGGGTTGGGCTCCAGACAGAGACGAGCGTGAGGATGTTTACTCATCAACCAAACCGTAAATGAAAGCTCAGTACGGCAGTGTTTGCTGCTCAACGGAGGAATTTTTGAGGCGAACCTAAAACAGCCGCAGTTCGCTTCCTGGCGGAGCTTTTGGGCTCAAAGCTTGTTTTCTTTCACAGTCGAAGTTTGAGGAAATCTCCCCGTCTGTCCAGTGAAGGCAGGGTGTTACGAGATCCGTCTCAAAAGCACTTTAGCGTCCCTGGGTCACCCTTCGCCCCGTCTTTACAATGTAAGGGCTCGTAGCCGTACAACGTTGAATGGCGTCTGATTCTGCTCTGTGTTTTTCTGCCGGCTCCCGCATTCCTGCGTGTCAGGCCCACAGAGAATAATGCCCAAGGGTCAAAGGTCACTTCCTGTGCATTAATAATCCAGGAATTTGACAATCAACAAGAACGGATTGACCAAGAGGGAAAAGAGGAGGATGAAATGTAAAATATTCAAGTCTTTCATCATTTTGGCTGATTTGGCGATTGCAAAGCCAAAGCTGAACAGCTTTTTGAGCACGTATTTGTCAGGCGTGTGACTTTTGCTCGGAACGGTCAGCCAGCTGGGTGATTCGTCTGTAAAAGAACGTTCAGAATCACTTCCAGAAACCACTGCGTTGTATAATGCACAGAACAACGCCAACACGATCATGAGTTTGTCAAGAAGGACGCTGGACGATGATGGAGCAGTTTGCAAATGTCCAGTTTGTGGTCAACAAGCGGTTTTACAGCATGCAACAGTCTCCAAAAACTGGAGACAAAACCAGAAAAAAAAAGCAGAGCCTCGGAAGATAAATAAACCAAGATGTCAATTACTGATTTGACAGAAATGAATGGGAATTCAGTTCAAAAACTGAAATAAACTGAAGTAAAGATGCTGAAGTATTAGATTTACTAAACAGCACACTTTCAAAAGAAAAACAAAAACAGAAGAAACCCTCCAAAATCTGTGAAAGTGACTGTTGACTTCAGATCATGCTGAGGAACGCGATCATCAGGTTTCACACAGACCAAATACTAAGGCATTCCTGTTCATTTTTAATTTTATTTTTTGACTCAAATTGTTGTGTGGATAACTTTTTTTTTTTTTTTTTATTAAATGCTTGCAATCTAATAGAAAACAACAACAACAACAACAACAACAAAAGATTTTAGTTGCAGCCAAACTGCTTAAAAAAAATGTGCAAGACTTTTAATCTGTTGAGATTGCATTTACAAATTAAAGGCCTCAAATCAAAGCGTAAAAGCTTTTGATTGCAAGTTCAGCAAAGATTTCAAAAGCCTTGTTTTAAAACACCTGATAAGAATAAACAGGCTTCGTGAAGACATATGGGAGTCATCAATTAAACAGCTCTCTGGAACGCCACGAACAGATGAATTTACTATAGCATGAAAATATTTACTATGGATTACTTCAATCGTTCTCCATTACGATCAGCATTTCGCCCTGGACTCCATACTTTCAGTGTGATCTGATGAATACAGTCTGAACATGTTCTGAACGTTCCTAATGACATGAAAGTGCCAGATGGCTTTAAAGGACATGAAAGGCACGCGGGCATAGCATGAGTCCGGCCGTACGCTCGCTCCTACACATGTCCGGCAGATACACGCATGTCTGCAATCAGAACCGAAGCACGTGAGGACCGCATCGCTCTCGGCAGATGTGAGGAACCGGCCGTGCCACACCGTCGGCTCTTCAAACCCAATAACAAGACATCAAACACGACAGAAAATGGAGCGAGTCCAGTCCATACAGATCCAGTGCCTCGAGTCCACGAGCTGTAATCGCTCACACATGTTTAGGTGGAGAGGTGTTGCTATCGCTCAGCCTCAGCGGATCATGAGAACGAGTCTAAAAACAAGTTTAAAAACCATCCAACCCAAATCCTGCAATGAAAAGATTCACAGAAACAGAGAAGTGCAATTCTGAAAAACTGAAGAGCGTGAACCAAAAAACAGGAACCAAACTTTCCCTCAGTGCTAAAAATACACTGCAACCTTAAAGGGGTCATCAGATGCAAAGTTCACTTTTACATGTTGTTTGAACAGTAATGTGTGTTGTCAGTGTACGTACACATCTACCCTATAATGATAAAAATCCATGCGGTGGTTTTTAATTAATCTGTAAAAATAATATCCCCTTTTTCAAATCGAGCCGTTCTCAGATGCCTGTCGTTGTGGCGTCACACCAGCAGAGGCCACTCCCACCATAGTTGATTGACATGAGCTCTTACCTCAGATCAGCTGTAACAGCCTCTTTGTTTCGATGTCAGAGCAGGGATGTAAGTTAGACAAGAATATCTCTGATTGAGTGATTGAGGTGTTGTGTTGCTGGATGTAATAATGAACATAGTGGTCATCATTTACTCCCAACATCTGAGCCGCTGAAGATGCAGTGGATTACGTTTGTTTGTGAAGGGAATGCGCCTCCCGATCTACATATATCCGTCTATGTTCGCGCGAATCTTTCGTGATCCAGCTTCACTTACAGCAAAAGTGAGTATAAGCGTTTTTTTATAAATCTTTGTGATCGCCTTTCCTAGAAAAGTGCTAGTTAGCAAGTTTAGCGGCTAAACGCAGCTAAAGTAAACAGGCTCGTCACTCCACAGAGAGAAGAGAGGGGCGGGGCGAGCAGAGCTCATTTGCATTTAAAGCAACCTCGACCAGAACGAGATGATTTTTGCAGAGCTGATTTTGGCAAAGTAAAAAAGGCGTTGTTTTACACAACCATTGAGAATTTTTATGAAGTATATTATAGACTTTTCATTAAGACCCTAAACAATCATATCAACTTGTGGAAAATGGGCATCAGATGACCCCTTTAAGATTTTGGCCATTCCTTATTACATACTCTACGGATGACATTGATTTTAAGCATGACATTGATTTCCAGCGATGACTGCCACCTCTGTTTTTCCTGTTCTCGTCCTGAGTCGTGCTTGAAGGAGTCTAAATTGGTTGCAGATGTTTGTGTAGAAAAAAAAAAAAAAAAAATTCAAATAGGTACAACGTGAGCGGCTGGATGTGATTCGCTCAAGGCAGTGTTTGGAGGAAACGCAGATTTATAAGTGTGCTGTGAGAGGAGAAGCGGCCAGGCTGTGCTGGACAGCAGTAAATACAGTTCAAAGGGTTAACAGCCAACTTCTGCTCGCTCACCTTATCTGTCTAACACTAGAGTAGCCTAATGCCTTCCGTCTGTGTCAGACGTCCCACATCAGTCATTTACTGAAGAATCCCGAGCACATGTCCACAAACACACTTCACACACGCGCTTCAAAGCACTTCGGCATCCAGATGCAAGCTTGACTTTGTTTGACACTAATGGAACACGAAAGAATTGACTTTAAAATTCATAAACAACATCAAAACTTTGCCAGGGGGAAATTTTATTTAGCAGTGTTTAACTTTTTGATGCAAAACATCATGGAAACGAGATTCCCCTACAACAAATGGCAGCTGTGAACAAAAACAACAAATGTTCCTAACACCTTCACGACACTTTAACACTCTCGTGAATAACATTAACATTAGATCACCTCACTTGAACCAGCCTGGGAAACGACTGCCCGTCTCAGTGATCTCGAATACTTGAACATTAACTGCAAAAAGCACTTCTGTTACCAGAATGCATTGCGCCATCAATAAATTATGCATCGCATTTATTTACCATTTGCTGGATTATTTTTGAAAATGAATTATAATTCTACATTATAAACTGCAATAGTTACGTTGAGAATTAAGAGTCAATTCTTGTTTTCTCGGTAAATTAGATCAAAGATCTCAGAACTAACCCAACAGTATTGTGACTTCAAACTAAACACAGCCATTTAAACTATTATCCCGTAATGCATCACAATACAGTCATTGTTGCACAGTAATTTGTTGTTATTCTAAAATTACTGTTGGATTTCGTAAACCTCTGGCATTCTACAGAGAGTCATTCTGTAGCCTAATGCGTGTTTATAAATTATAAATGAAGTGCTTATGAAGGGTTACTCTAATAGTAGTCCTGACAGGATGTGACTGAATCAGCACGAGCCCGAACTCTCATTCACACGCGAGCAGAGACGCCCATTCACATCATACTGACAGAAAAACACATTGATTCTGATCTTACTTTCTATAGCATGTGATATCTGGAGCTGTTATTTCCAATCGCCCATTCGGCAGCATGAAAAACGCATTCATAAGCTGCTAACCAATGAAGTTACGGGAATATAACGGTACTACAGTCGAGCATATACAAAGAGCATTATGATAGACTCAAGCAATGATTTATTATTCATTACCAATCATAACACTATTCACAATTCAATCATTCTGGTGCAGCACTGAAAGCCTGATCGAGAATAACGGTGCAGAATCAACAAGTCCAAACTTGCTTTTATGTTGTTAAAACGCCGCTATTAGTTATTATTATTAGAGTCTCAGCTTTTGCCGCGTATCGTCGGTACAAATGATATTTCACCGCATAAAAACAGCCGATTCTTGCCATTAAAGCAACTAGAAGAAGAAGCGGAGAAGTAAAAGCGGACTTACCCTGAGTGTAAACGAAGGCGCAGAAGTTGCAGGAGAGAAGCAAAATGATTATCTCAAAACACACATACATCTTATTGAAATCCTAAAGTGCATGGTGGACTCAAACGCAAACGAGACTCGAGCTCCATGAGAGCATCTGTGCTAGCGGGAGCGCAGGAGACTGTCCGCGGCGGGTCCGCACGCACAGGCCGCACAGGAGACGCGGAGCGCGGCGCGGAGCTCTGAGCATGTGCGGCGGAGCCTGGAAGAGGAGGAGGAGGAGGAGAAGGAGGAGGAGGAGGAGGGCTGGGTTAACTAACGGAGCCATGAGAAATCACCGCACTTATACCGTTATGTGCCCGAGGGGTGGGAGAGGGGGACGGACACACGAGCAAGAGAGGGAAAAAAAAGGAAAACAGCCTTACAAAACTTACAAAAAAGATCAGACATCGATTATTGTGCGCTTCCACAGACATAACACAACTACAGCTAGAAAAGAAAAACATATACTAGCTTGGACAGAGAAAAACATTGCTAATATAGACAAGACTAACGGAATAAGAGAGACAGACACATAAAGAGTCACATATGAGGTCCAGTTCTCTTCAACTGGGAAGTAAAGCCGTTAATGTAGTGATTCCCTTCAGTCAGAGAGAGCCGGACGAACACAAACGCTCTTGTGTTGTGGATGTGAAGATCAGGAGCGGCAGATATTCTACAGCGTTGGAGGTAACGCACTACATGTAACGTGAGTTACGTAATCAGATTACTATTGAAGTAACTAGTAGAGTAACATTCCTTTTCAGTTTACACGAACATATCAGTTCTATTTTCAAATACATAATGCAAGTTACTTTTTGCTCTTCTGTTGCTCTTCTGTCCCTGTGCATAAACATTTCCTTCAGCCTGAGGTTTATTAATTTCACTCTTTTGTGAAATTAATATAACCCCCCCCCCCCCCCTCCCTTTTTTTTTTTTTTTTTTAAATAAACAAGCAGGCCTAGTTCAGGTGACAAAAAGTAATGTCATGAATTACTTTCCATAAAATGTAACCAACACAATTAGTTACTTTTTTTTAATGGAGTAACGCAACATTATAATGCATTACTTTTAAAAATTAACTTTCCCCAACGCTGCTATTCTGGTCCAAGCCGGTATGTTGATCTGGGGTGCGTTTCCCAGAAGCATCGTTAACTATCATCACGAGTTCCATCCTTACCAACATAGTTCAACAACTGAGTATTTGCTGAAAACATAGTTCAAACAAACACTGGCAAACTGCGCTGCAAACTTATGTGGTTGGAACTACAGCTCTCGACCTGTGTTTATAAACACATTTTCTTGTTAGTAAGACATATGGAATTAAATAAATGATGCTGTTGGGTGCAATAAGCAAGCTAACATGCAGTACAGTCTCAGTCTATGTCTTCCATATATACATTTTCATCTATATATTTTTTTCTATGTAGGGTTGGAGGGCGTTTACCTCCAATCCTACACTCAAACACTGGGGCCCATTTCATAAAACATGGCTGACTGTCAATTCCTCTAGGTCAGTGGTTCCCAACCACACTCCTGGAGGGCCCCAGCACTGCATGTTGTCCAACACACCTGATTCAGATCATCAGCTCATTAGTAGAGACCCCAAGACCTGAAATGGGTGTGTCAGACAAAGGAGAGATGCAAAATGCGCAGTGTTGGGGGGCCTCCAGGAACGTGGTTGGGAGCCACCGCTCTAGGTCTAGGACTGACCAATGGGAACACAATGATATTCCCCCTAACTCTCCCACATACATTTATGCAACTTTATTATAAAAGTATATGGAAAAATCCAACTTGTATAATAAATCAAACAAATAAAAATACAGGGTAGGTTTAGTATATTGTGTCCAAGATTTAATGACGTTGTTTTAATATATATGAAAACATTTTAACATGGTTGCAACTTGTGCATTGAGTTGATTGGAAGTTTCTAGCCATGCAGCCTTTCTTTCTGGTTTTGTGATAGCCACCTTTTATGGTTATTAGAAGAACATCAGAACATTACAATCTAAAATTGCTCTTAAAAGCAGTTCCACCGTTTAGCTCCAACCCTAATCAAACACACCTGATTCAGCTAATCAAAGTCTTCAGGATGACTAGAAACTTCTAAGCAGGTGTGAGTTGGAGCTGGTTGGAGGTAAACTCTCCGGAGCTGCAGCCCTCCAGATATTGAGTCTGAGACCACTGCTTAAAGCATTAATCACTAAATTAAAAATGAAAATAAATAATAGAAAACCGTCTACATTTTAATTGCTAAGAGAAATACACATTAACTCATTTGAGCCAGTAATTAGGGCTGTGTTAGATTGCTTACATTTGATGTACATTTACTGCTATCATAAAAATACACTTATATTTACAGATAAAATTCCATGTCACATTTAATCTCCAACAACAAACATTTTAGTGAAATTCTCAGAATTATTGTGCTCCTATTTATTAGTGCGCATTCTCTTGCTTAAGCCTTGCCCACTCCTGACAGCAAAATGGATATATTTGCATGACATTCTAATATTTACAGATGAAGATTATAATCGTGACATGTCTGTTATGCACTGAGGAAAATGCATTAAACAGCACAAATATATTTGCTGTATGCCATGGTGGATCAAATAAGTGTGGATGCTTAAGAATAAGTGTGCACATGAAATTATCTTGACTCACTGAACCTGGATCAAATTAATGAGGTGTCTGTGAAGTTTCAGCTCAAAACACCTCACAGATCATCAGTTATATCATTTTGAAAATGCCTATTTTGAGTGGAAGCAGAAGCAGACTGTTTTAGTTGCATGTCTCTTTAAATGCAAATGAGCTGCTGTTCCCCGCCCTCTTTTCCAGAGCAGGGCTGTGCTATTTTAGCTCGTATCTCAGATCTCTACCAAAAAACATCTGTTTGGTTTTGATTATCATGTGTATCATGCTGAAATCATGCGTTGTAAAGCCATATCAGTTAAAATTTCTGATACATGTTTTTCTGGACGCACACATCCGAAGCACACGATCAGGAAGAGGCTGTAACACGCATGCGAGTACTAAACTAAGCTCTTTCACATGCAAGCTTATGTTAAAACATGCATAAGTTGCAAAAACACAGTCGGTTATGTCTATTAGGTGAAACAGCTGGGAAAGAAATCACATGTTTATATTAGATCAGTGCATTAAGTGACAGCAATGTAATATACCTATACTGCTTTTTGGGTCTACACTGTTAATATGACCCAAACAATACAATAAAAGTAGAAAATCACTAACTGCACTGAACTGGATAATGTCTATAGCTGTAATAAAACATTTCTTACTTGAACGCTGCTTTTAAACGCTCTAGTGTGAAAATAAACACGGCAGAGTGTGTGTTTGCGGCTCTCAGGGCGGGACTCTGCTAATATGGACCTGTCAATCAGTTATCGTGGGCGGGGCTGGTAAAGTGTGATGTCACACATTATGGATTCTGTAATCAGTCAGCTACGAGACATGGTTCATGATTTAGAGAGATTTAAAAAAAAAAAAAAAAAGTGGGTGGATTTTTATCATTATAGGGTGGTTGTGTACACACACTGCCAACACACATTATTCAAACAACATGTAAAAGTGAATTTTGCATAATAGGTGTCTTAAATTGTCGTTTATGAAACTGCTTTAGCCCCGATTGATTTTTTTAGGTTATTTCAAGTTACTTAAATCTCCACTTTTCTTAGTGTTTTTTATGAAAGACAATGGCCCCAGAGCAAGCTGATTAATGTCTTCAAGATCAATACAAAGTTACACTTAGGTGTGTTTGATTTGGGTTGGAGCCAAACTCTGCAGGACAGAGGCCCTCCAGGACCGAAGGTGCCCAGTCATGGCCTTTAGGGAACCCTGGAGAATGACTAGAGGAAACTAGGGATGGGCGACATGGGCTTAAAAAATCTTCAAAAAAAATCGATAATTTCTGGTATTTATTGCGATAACGATATCAATGACTATAATCCAGCGAAATCCTGTTTCTTTAGAGAAAAGTATTATCTTTACTATTTTTACACAGAATAGGGTGTTGTGAGCATTACCGAGTACACTGTTTATTCACTGGAATGTAAATTAAATTGTTTGTACTTTCTGTACTGGAAGCTGCTAAATTCGACAAATTCCTTGTGTGTGAAACACTTGGCAATAAAGCTCTTTCTGATTCGGAAGGCGGAGGGCGCCCTTGCGCAGAAACTCCACATATGTTTTATAGTAGAAGTAATAGTACTGCCGACGCTTCAGGAATCTCTAATCCAGTTATCGCCGTAGCTGAATAAAACACAGATAGAGGAATTTTAACTGAGGAAACTTGAAGACAATAAACATACAATTGATACAATATGTGACCCTGGACCACAAAACCAGTCATAATGGTCAATTTTTTGAAACTGAGCTGAAAGCTGAATAAACAAGCTTTCCATTGATGTGTGGTTTGTTAGGATGGGACAATATTTGGCCGAGATACGACTATTTGAATATATGGAATCTGAGAGTGCAAAAAAATCTAAATATTGAGAAAATCATCTTTAAAATTGTCCAAATGAAGCTCTTACTAATGCATATTACTAATCAAAAATTAAGTTTTCATATATTTACAGTAGTACATTTTAACCCATACAATGTATTTTTGGCTATTGCTACAAATATACCCCAGCGACTTAAGATCTTAAGATATATGGTTTGTCTGTGTTCTTCAAGCAATCTTGGGTATTTTTATAAGACTAAAGTATATTTATAATGCATGGCTTATCAACATAGCCTTTATAATACTATAAAATAGTATGATTTCTGCCTCATTCTGTGATATGAAGCCACGTCCGATCGCAAAATGTTATTTCAAACACTTGACTATGTTATGAAGTTAATTTGGAGAAAAAGCATGTCAAGAAATGATATCTTCGGTGGACAAAAGGATTGCAAACAGGCTCAAACACACACAAAACTGCATCGCACACTTGCTAATGGTACAGTTAACGTTATTCAGGGCTCAGGTCGATTTTGTCGCACTGCACAGTTTTGACCAAACCACTTCCAGACTGGAGCTCCCCATTTAGCGATATACTAGTTTCACGTCGGCCTTTAGCATGTCACTCCGCACTGCCTCACACAGAAATATGTCAACAACTAGACTTTATCGTCGTTATCGCGGAAAGACTAATTCTTATCGTGGAGAAAATATTTAGCGGTATATCGCAAACGATAAGATATCGCCCATCCCTAGAGGAAACCTGCTATGAATCAAAATCAGAACAAGCAAAATCACAAGGAACCAAAAACAGAGTCATCAGGTGCCAATGTCAATACAGCAGCACCTTGGAGATTCTGAATCAGTTAATTAGCAGAAGTTTTTACTCCACCACATGCGTGTGACGTCATGAACGACGGCCCCTAGATTGAAGTGATGTGGTTCAAATGACAGACATGCGACTGCGTTTGTGAAACAGTCGTGACTAGCTAATTAGTTTCCACAACAATGCATCATACTACGGTGGTTAATCAGCGAGTCGCGTCGTTGTACGGGAAACAGTCCCTTGAACGCTGGGCATCTGCTCAAAAACACACGAGAAAGAATACAACAAAACAAAAACAACACTGAAATCAGAATAAGAGCTCAGAAATCTGTGGTTTGTGACGCGTGTGTGATTCACATGACCTGCGCTCTCCTCAGGCCATCACATCACAACAGACGGCCACTGTTTAACAGATATAAAATACCATCTTTGACCGTCTCAGATCAGCACTGATTTGTCACAATCCGCCACTTTAAAAATAAAAAAGCAGGAAATATGCAAGGAAAAGATCATATCTGTGGCCTTTGGAGGCGAACGCAGGCAGCGTTATATTAAACACACTGACGCAACACTTCTAGAAAAGCCATAACCGAGATTTCATTGTGTTCCTACAGCATGTGCTCCCGAGATCATAACTGCTGTTTGCTTTGAATGCTATTATTGTGCTCTGATGGGCAGAACACCATACATTCAAATCACTGTTTATCAAGCTAATGACAGCCTATTGAGGCCAGACATAACCGATATAACTTGAGATAATTACAGTAGGTGTTCCATGCTAAACTAAAACTGGAGACTGTAATGACTTTTTTTCTGTCACGAAGGCAAATACGAGTATACTTAATGAGCTACTTTATACGTCGAATGCCGGAACTGCCACACGCTGCTTCCGTCACGTCCGGCGTCCTTCTGTAATTATTACTCACAATCGAAATGTTGCTCTTTGTTGTGGCATTGAGCCTGAAACTGATGAAAGAGCGTCAGGAAACGCCATAATGCTCCAATGTGCTTCACACGTGCACAGCTCGAGCTCGGCCATATGAAACCGCCGCTATATTTATCCTCAGCGACCGCACATGAAAGTCACCGTAACCTTCATTACCCTAATGAGCCTCAACGAGCTAATCACAGAGCAGCACTGACACACAGCCGCGTCTGGAGCCCGATCACTGCACACACATCAGCACACTGATTTCTTAATCTGACCTGCGCTTTAAAGCTTCCGCCAAAAGAAATAGTCCAGAGCGCACCAAACAATCATACATGAACAGTGTTGGGGAAAGTTACTTTTAAAAAGTAATGCATTACAACATTGAGTTACTCCCTAAAAAAAGTAACTAATTACGTTACTTAGTTACTTTTTATGGAAAGTAATGCATTACTTTACTTTTGCGTTACTTCTTAAATCTGGGCAGGGCTTGCTTGTTTGTTTTTAATATAAAAAGTTCTATTTTTCCTTTTCACACCAAAAGCCTCAGGCTTTGAGAAAAGTAAATTCATGTCTGTACAGTAGACCGCAGAAGAGAGAAAAAAAAAAGTCAACTCTTCAGCAATATAAAAAAGAAAATAAAAGGAAACAAATGTTAGATTATCTTGAGTAATTTTTGCTTATTAGTATGGTTGAATAGGATCATCGAAGGTCGGCAGTAAAGACACTGGGTAATAAAATGAGATTAAATGCATAAAGGATATTTGTAATATTTAACATTTTTAATTATTGCAGGTTTGCGTCATATTCTGAGTTGTATTTCACTGTTTTTATTCATTTTGAGGAATACTGAATCTGTTTTTTGTGAGTGAGATGAATTAATGCATGTTCACATTTATTCTAGAACTAACATCGTACTCCCGATTTCTCTGAACATGGGGACAGGACAGCTTTTATTCAATAAATGGGGGGAAAAGTAACTGGCTTTACTTATTTGAAAAAGTAACTCAGATATTTTCTTGTCAATTAAAAAGTAATGCGTTACTTTACTAGTTACTTGGAAAAAGTAATAATATTATGTAACTCACGTTACTTGTAATGTGTTACCCCCAACTCTGTACATGAACACTGCTATATTACAGTTATATTTATGCTTAAGTCCTCCAAGGTCATTTTCACCACAAACAATAACGGAAATGCAAGATGGTGCCAGTTTTCAACTGAAAGAGTTGGCTTGATGTTGGACATTCGATAGTCACATATTTAGGGACCGTGTCTAAAGTTATATACGACACTAATATACGCTTTTCTAACTTCAGTAGCATTTGAAGCGAATTACTTACAGTCACACAACCAACTGTAAAGTGTTCATGTAGGTGTCAACTGTAATGCAAACCTTTTAGACTTTTAATATTTATTAAAATAAAAAGAAAATGCTATTTTTTCAGTACCAAATGGGCTCAAACGCAAAATAGGCTATAATTTAAAGCTCAATAGCATTTGAGGAGAATCACTTACAGTCATGAAACCAACTGTATAGTGTTCATGTAGGTGTCAACTAAAATGCACACCTTTTAGACTTTCAATAATTATAAAATAAACTGTATTATGGTATATTTGTGTTTGAGCCCATTCGGTACTGGAAAAATAGCAGTATTTACAACTAATTTTTTAAATAAATATTAAAAATCTAAGGTGTGCAATATAGCTGACACCTACATGAACACTTTACAGTTGGTTGTGTGACTGTAAGGAATTCGCTTCAAATACTATTGAAGTTGTAGTTGTGGAGTTGAAAAGTGTATATCAGTTTCGTATGTAACTTTAGAGACGGTCCCTAAATATGCGACTATCGAACGTCCAACGTCAAGCCAACTTTATGCCAGTCCGGTTTCATTTGTTTGAAAGAAAGAGCAGGTCTGCAGTGTGACATGAAAGTAGTGGCTCCAAATTTTGTGCCATGTAAAAAATGTATTTAAATTCTTAAAAGTAGCTGAAAAAAAATGAAAAATTGCTTGATGTATATTAACCCCCTAAGTTTAATTAAATAAATAGTTTCAATTTGCTTTGATATGTTTCAGTATATGTTTATTTCTCTGTGTATGCTGCTTGGGTTTGTGTTGGCTGTTTTTAACAATAAAAGTGTTTATTTGAAGATGTTTTATATATATATATATATATATTCTACATTGTTTGTGGAAATTCTGCTGCAAGAACTATTTTGGCAGCAAATATGTTTACAGTACTTAATTATTGCAAGAGCTACAAATGAAAGTTAGAGCAATATGACTGGCTTTAAAATAATGTTTTGGAATTGTTGTGGTTTTTGGAGCCCAACAACTAAACTAAAACAACAACAGAAGTATAAAAGTATAAAGTATAAAATAAGATTATAAAGTGATTGTTTGGCTTTCTAGGAATGCAGTTTTGCAGTTTACAGTAAATAATTAGAATTGTACATTTCAAATAAAAATGTGAAAAGCCCCATGATAACCATCGAACTGAAGTGAAATCTGGACATGTGCAATAACTTCATATTTAAGGCTGTGACCTCTTAAAGTCACTGTTTACATGATTTTTTGCCACAACATTCCATCGTGAGGGAAAACAGGCGTGCTGTTGGTAAGTGATGTGTGTTGGCGGGTGACGTAACGGTGTGCCGGTGCCAGTCTGAGGGTGGCAAACCTCACCAGAGTCCTGAAAAACAACCCCGACTCGTGCCAGCTCCACCGCCGCAAACGAGAGGTGCAAACTTTCCCAACCGGCCGAAGCGAGCGAGACGGAATCGCCGACGGAAGGTCCAGGACATCGGTTCGAGAGCAGACACAGCCGTCACAGTCGCCTTCACCGCAGGCCGGTCCTCGTAAACAAACAGAACCGTCTGAAGATAATAGGTACGTACAGATCAAATTTGGAAAAAATGTTTTATTTAACAGACAAACACTGCTTCAATTGATTTGCTTTAAAAAAATCTGTCAGAAACTGATCTGATGGTGACCTCAGCAAAACGGATGCAGTATCCAAAAACAAAAATAAACAATTGCAACAGTTAAATTACATATTTATCCATACTCAATTTTTGAACGATGTGCGGTCACTGTATAAATAAAACACTGACATTAAATTAAATACAAACAGAATAAGAAACAAATAAATGACGTGATCAAAGAAGGCTTCTTTTTTTTTTTTTTTAAATCAACACCAAAAAATACAAAATGAAAAGTACAGTGCATCCAAACGACATAAAGAAAGCCGATCTCTCCGTCGGCCAAAACGCTTTACATTCTAGAGCGATGGCTTTGGTCGTCTTAAAGTTCTTGGCCAAAGCCTGAGATCGATTGGTCACGGGGCTCTTCCTCCGTCACGTCGTCCCGTCCGAACAAACAGACGTCAGACGGCGAGGTTTCAGTATCTGTGATAGTATCGTCTGTGGCGGTACTGTGCCTTCTGCAGCTCCTGGACGGTCGTGTGGTCGTGGCTGGTCTCGACGCACAGGACGATGAAGCGGTTGGAGCAGCTGCGCGTTTGCTGGTTCAGTAAGCCGCTGTAGAGGAAAGACGCTTGACCGGTGATGGCCATGTCGCCCGCTCTCCACGACTCGCAATTCAGAGCGGCCAGACGCTTGCCTCTCTCCGAAGAGCCGTGCCATACAGCCTTCTGCGGCCTACAACACACAAACACATGAGCTGAGACGTTCACTCAAACAAATAATGCTGTTCTTTTGTGTTTTCTATTCATCTGTGAATCCTGAAAAATAAAATGTACGACGTCTCCAGAAAAATACTGTGCAGCACAACATTGATCATAATCAGAAATGTTTGTTGAGCAGCAAATCATCATATTAGAATGATTTCTGAAGGATCATGTGACACTGAAGACTGGAGTAATGATGCTGAAAATTCAGCTGCACATCACAGAAATAAATTACAGTTTAACAGATATTCACATAGAAAACAGCTGTTTTACATTCCAATAATATTTCACATTTTTACTGTATTTTTCATTAAATAAATGCAGCCTCGGTGTGCAGAAGACACTTCTTTCAGAAACATTAAAAAAAATCTTAATGATTCAAAACTTTTGATCAGTTTATATGCAAAATAAACAGATGTACAGAATGACTGTAAATTCTGAGTATGTGCTGAGTGTTTTTGTCTAATAAAATGCTCTCTCAAACAGTGATTTTCAGTCTTTTTGGTTCCTGCTGTCCAAGAAATCATTCAAAGGTTCCTCATACAGCTGAAATATTTCCTCTGAAAATTCTGATATAATGATTAAGCAAGACTAGAAATATCACTATGTATAAGATGAATTCAGATCAATTAATTGTCATTTTTAGACATTTCAAGAACTATTTCACTCAGTGAAAGCAACAGTTATTCTGGAAACAAATTACAGTTGGAAAGTTGGTTATATATTTTTAGCAATTTTTTAAACATTTAATTACAACACTTAGAAATATTATAAGATTATAACAAAACAAATAATATAAGTCAAATAATGTCATTTATGTCCTCCTTGAAGTTTGTTGAGGATCTAGACTGAGAAACAACACAGTATTGTTCACATATCATATTGAGACATAAACCAACAGCTAAAAAGGGGGAAACAAGTATAAAATCCTGATCAATAAATTTAAAATGTGACTAGTTGATGATTCTGACCAATCCCTAACTGAACAAATAACAAATAATTTTGTTCAAAATTTTTGTCAACAACATTTTTTCTAATACAAGACAATATCATTTTCAATATCATTTTCTTGAACACACAGTGCTTCACATTATGTCTTCAGTGAATGTAATTATCTGCCAGTGGGGTAAGAAAAATAATCTTGGAAACAGGAAACTAGACTAAATACACCATTTTGCTTATCTAGTAAATGCATCTTGATTTAAGAATGTTCAGATATTTTGACAAGAAACAAGACAAAAATACTAAGATAAGCCTTTGTTTGAAGTGTGCATGTTCAAACCTTGATATCTTTCATATCATTCATATTAACAGCTTAATAGATGTTCTCTCCAGGAACATGTTAGAGAAACGCTCAATTTAACTACACCCATTCGATTTTAGAACTAAATCTACTGTAGATTAAGTCTGATGATATTTGGATGACTAAAACTAGACTAAAACAATTCAGAAATATGACTATGGCTAAAACTAAATCAAAATTAGCTGTCAAAATGAACACTGGTTTCCCATAAGAATGAAAGTAATAAATGATAAAACGCAATGTTCCCTTAACATCCATATAAATAATTACGTTTTTGAAACAAGTGGATGTTTTGAAGAGTTACGAAGGGCTTTATGACACACCGCCCCTCTGCGAAACGTCTCTTCTGCTCCACGCATTCATACAGAAAGCCTCCTGAAACGGCAAAAACATCCACAAACTTCACAAACAAGCTTAAAACGGCTACTAGCCGACCACAATTACTGCTCCGCTGTCACGGCCTCATCCCAGGATATATTTACCGGCCCGGAGTATAAATACACATAAACAGAGAACCAAAAATAAAACGCCACGGGTGGAGAAATATGAAAGCCAGAGGTGCAGCCAGTGTCGTCTGGATCGCGGTCAGCCGTCCGCCGCCGTTTCTTCACTCCGCTGCGCTTTAGAGACTCGCTCACCGCTGCACTGGAGCTCCAGCGGTTAATGAGGCTCAGTGACAGCACTGAACGCAGACGTTTGTGCAATTGCTTGCTTTAAATGTGCATGAAAGGATAACGCAAAGCAACAAAGCTTTAAGGCGTGTGATTGGATCGGGAAGCTGTTGAAGTGTGTTACTCAGAGCTGCGTTTAACACTCAATCATAACGCCGCTGTGAACGCGTGCTGATTTACTGATGCGGTACTGACCAGAAGGGGTCGCTCATCACGTCCCGTCCGTCGAACGAGTACAGCGGGACGCCGGCGGGGAGGAGATGATTGGAGAAGATGCTGTCCCAGTTCTTGAACAGGACCTCACCCTACACACACGAAACACACATCAGACACACGCTTCTCCCATTACAGCACATACACTTAACATGAGTGAATTCATGAGTTTAGACTCTTAAAGGGACAGTCAGCTTTCTGAACCTGTACAACTTGCCTTTTCTCACAAGTAACGCTTTAAGGCTTTTAAAGACACAATGATAGTATGATATCATAGCTTTGTGTGCAGGAACACACTACAGTTCAAAGTTTGCGGTCTGTAAGTTCTTAATGTTTTTTAAAAAAAAGACTGCATTTAATTTGATCAAAAATACAGTGAAAAATTGTGAAATATTTTTACAAATTAAAACAGCTGTTTTCTATGTGAATCTATGCAAAACTGTAATTTATTTCTGTGATGCGCAGCTGAATTTTCAGCATCATTACTCCAGTCTTCAGTGTCACATGATCCTTCAGAAATCATTCTAATATGCTGATTTGCTGCTCAACAAACATTTATGATTATTAGCAATGTTGAAAACAGTTGAAACTGTCATACATTTTATTATTCAGGATTCACAGATGAATAGAAAGTTCAAAAGAACAGCATTTATTTGAAATAGAAATCTTTTGTAAGATTATAAATGTCTTTACTGGCACTTTTGATCAATTCAATGCAGCCTTGATGAAGAAAAGTTTTCATTTCTTGGTAACTCTGGAACATCGGTGTTATTTGTTACTGACTATAATCTTGAGGTCTTCCTTTGCTCTTCTTGAGTTCATGACACTAGCAGTGACTGATGACTGACTGATGAACAAATAATTTCTTTTGTTTTTCTGAAATTGTTCACAAATAAAAATAATTCAGGTCGCGATTCAATGATCAAACATTTCCAGCTCAGTAGAGGAGAAAGTTATTTGTAAATCAATTGTGGAAATACAGCATAGCATAAAGAAGGTCAATGATGAGTAAATGATTCATTATTTTGGGTGCACTGTCCCTTTAAGATCTATTCACATCAAGAACAAAACAAAAATGTCTATTCACACAACAGCCAAATGTAAAAGCATTGAGAAGTACTGCAGAAACAGAAACAAGTGAGTTTGTTTTACAGAGAAACTCAAGAATGATCATGACTGGGAATTCTCAGTAAGAATGACAGAAAGACGTTTTTTTACCCTCAGGTTGACGATCGGCATGTTTGTGCGGTACATGGGCTGCACGATGTCAATCAGGTCCTGTAGGTGGTGTGAGAGGAAGGCCTTGTAATCGTCTCTGATGCCCATGGCTCGAGCTTGAGTCCTGCAGAGCGTATTAACCGAATGGATGGAGCCCAAGTTTCCCGTCAACGGTGAGTTGAGAGCCACCAACCGCAGCTGAGAAACGCAGGAGAACCACACGCGTCAGACAACGGCTTATACCTGCATTCATCATCTGCTAAAACACTACAAATGCGTCGTTTATAGTAGGGAATTACTGGCAAACATCTGCACTATCAGCCGTCATCCTGACAATCAAAGGGGGGGTCAAACAGCACCTCAAGTGTGAAGAAAACATCTTTTAAGATCCATGTGATAATAACACATTAACATGATCTCACATTTAAGCGCCGTTAACAAAGGTTCTGTTTGACCCTCTGAATCACTCATATTCAAGCCAGGGTTGCCAGGTCCACAGTTTTTCCCTTCACCAAACATTATTTATGATGCGCCTCCCATTTAATAATTGTAAAGAGTTCTGTGCTTTGATAAGAAACGCTCTAAAACAGCCTATGATCGATTTACCTCTGGAAAGTTATCTAGTGCTCACAACTTATTAGTTAGCTAAAAAAAGCACCAGACGGAGCTTATTTACTGTTACTTCTATATGTATGTTGGAATAAATCTGTCATTAAGACATTTTTATGAAAACTACTTTAACTGAATCGCATACAAACATTCCAGCTTTTATTAGCATGTGATTATTATCTCTGAATACAAACAGCAGTTTGGGATCTGTTCCTAATAATAACCTCTAATACCACACTAATGATTTAAAAGAGAGGGTTCCCTGGATAGTTTACAGCATTAGTTAGGAGAGATTTTTTTCCCATTAGTAGAGCAGACTATCACCGTCGGCAGTCGTCATTCTGAATGATCAGTACCGGCGTATCAGTGAGTATCTGTACTACAGGAACACTCCAGCACGCAGACAAACACACACAGAGAGCAGCGAGTCTGTAGTTTAGTGTCTGTTTGCATTGGTCTGTGTTCATAAACCCAGACCGGCTGGACGATCTTCACCAGCAGCAGATGGACGGCACCATAATTTAGTCTAAAACGGGAGCTCTGGACGCCGCAGGAACATTTTTAGAGGCCTGATGATCCTGAGGCCTCGAGGGGCTCCGACCGCTGTTTTTCAGAACCAAACCATGACAAATCTCAAATCTCACATTTGTCTCTGTGGACGACAGCCTGGGAACATTTGTGAGGGGAGACGGAGCGAGAGTGTTCAGAGCGACACACGCACTGCATCATGGGACAGAGACGTTCTGTGGTTTTACTGCTGCTGTAGAGAAGATTCCAGCAGGAGGAGCCCAACACTGAACACACATGTACTGTACAAACACATGACTGACGCTAGGGCTGCGACGGTGGCAGATTGTTCCCACCGCGGTGGTAATGGACCAACTACCGCCGGTGGCGCGGTGTTGAGATATTTATATACATAATTTTGAAACATTAAAAAATGAGGCTCAAAAATTATCAACAAACATGCGTGTTTATTTCAGCCTACGAAACACTAAAGTAAATATCAAAGAAATTATACAGTTAACTAAGAAAGTAGCCAAAATAAGATCAGTAAATATTAAACAAACATTTGTTGCATAAACTCGTAACAACCTCGCCCAACCCTTGTCCGACGGCTCACCAAAATGACCGGCCCGAGTCCGACTGGAGCCGAGTCTTTTCTCTCTCTTCTCATTACACTGTTGAATCCATTAAAATAGCTCAGTTTTGTTTTTAATAGGAACGTGGTTATATTTCTTTTCGTTTCCTTATAAAGTTAATTAAGGAATACGTTTGGAACATTTTTTGTCTGTTAAATTAAGGTTTTCGCTTTAACGACCAAGCAGTCAGAGGCAGGCAGTGAGTTGATCACAGCCTATGTTTGATCAATTTTGCCTTCTCAAATCATCACAACTTGCCTAAAATAAAATCTTCAATCATATCACAATGTTATTTTCAACGTTTAACTTAGATTAATGCACACTATTATGCGCATACAATGGTTTGTTGGAGAGTGGAAGCTAAATGCGCTTTGCAGGACATGGTAAGCGTAATGTATAATTCGGTAAAGGTATAAACTGTAAAGGGTCTAAGTTTAATTGTGTGCACTCACAATATCAACAAAATGTTGTGCTTTTGTAAAAAATGAAGAAAACAAAAAAGATGCGCTTTCTGATGTCTCATTTGATGAAACAAATACAGTCAGGATAAATACATCTATAGAAAGCTTTAAATTATTACTTTACTATTTTAAAACAAAAAAATTCAAATCGAAAACGAAAACTCTTTCATTATAAAACCCGTAGAGATGCATTGCTCTCTAAAGGCGCGTCAAATGCGCAGATGACGTGTCAGGAGTTTTGCAAGCTGTAGCCTATTGTGTGCGTTTGAACACGGATCCCTTCCAGCAGGTGAGAAGGCACTTGCGCTCGCTGCTGCTGCCGGCGGGGAAACTAAACACGGCCACGGCAGAATAATTGTTGCAGAAACACTGTATTTTATGCTTGTTATAGATTGTGTGACGTCACGTGCAGTACCGCCGGTGGCAAACGACCACTGCGGTGGCGCAGCTGTCATTGTGACCGTCACAGCCCTAACTGACACACACACACACACACACACACACACACACAGTACTGTACATCACCTCACTCACACTACTGCTCCAACATACAGGCTATCGACACATATGAGCATCTCAATATATTTCAGTCTTTGATGATATTCAATATACACCTCAGTATTCAATTTGCTCTGAAACGCCCTAATAATTACTCTCTCTCTCTTTTAATCAGAGGAACCAATATTTTAAAGAAACACATATGTGACTCTGGACCACAAAACCAGTCTTAAGTATCACAGGTATATTTGTAGCAATAGACAAAAATACATTGTATTGGTCAAAATGATTAGGATGCCAAAAATCATTAGGATATTAAGTAAAGATCATGCTCCATGAAGATATTTTGTCAGTTTCCTACTGTAAATATATCAAAACGTAATTTCTGATTAGTAATATGCATTGCTAAAAACATCATTTGGACAACTTTAAATGTGACCCTCAGATTACAGATTTTCAAATAGTTGTATCTCGGCCAAATATTGTCCCATCCTAACAGACCATACAACAATGGAAAGCTTATTTATAGATTTAGAAAAATTATGACTGGTTTTGTGGTCTGGGGTCACATATTTGTAGGCATGCAGATTCAAGCTGATCACTGCATCTGTTCTAGTCAAAATATTTAGGGCATTTTTTCTGCACTGTTTTCAGTTAATGACATTTAATCATTTTAATTTAAATGCACCAGCAGATTATATGATGCAAACACATTTATACATTTGAAATTGTGGCTTAGTTGTCAAACAATATTAATAATTTAAAACTTTTTGGCCAAACTGTCTATAAATAAATCATTTATGTATATATTTTTTTTCTAAAATATTTTAACACATTATATATAATAATACACTACTGTTTGTTAAAAGAAATGTTTGAATGAGAAAGCCCTCATTCAAACACAGACAAAAGAAGAATCCCAAAACAAATAAACCTGTTTCTCTCTCTCTTATTTACTCAGCTGAGTTAAGGCTGCTCTGTGGCTGCTCAAAATACAGTGCAAAAATGCAGCGCTGCATCACAGCCAGACGAAATGATGCCAGCTCTGAGTCAAAACTTACACATGACATATGACCTATGACACGTAAATGCCACTTCTGTGCCACCTCTGCACTGTGATTTTGGCATCACACACACACACACACACACACACACACAGACTTACTGCGTTTCCGGTGTGTATTCTGGGTGTGTGAGTGAGTTGTGTGGTCAGCATCAGAGGTTCAGCCTGTAGGGAAAAACAGAAACACAAACATTCACACTGTAAATGAGTGCAATGACACTTAAAACAGTCACTTTTCCATATTAAAAAGCTTTTTTGGTCCGATGTAATGTGTTAAATGAGATCCAGAAATGCAGTCCTTACATCATCCTGTGAGAGGAGGGTGGATGAAAACATCTCGACCAGCCCGCCGAGCTGCAGAACAAACACCACGTGAAATCTGAGAAACTCAACATGAGCTGTGGAATGTGAGGAGTTTGATGAGTGATTTCATTTGGCCAGCTGTTATACTTTACCTGAACCTCTCTCCAGCCTCCTGGAACCTTTATGTAGAGTTTACTAGTGTCAATGACGAAACACAGCGTCCCGACCTCATCCGCAGACGACTGCTGTCTCATGGCCTGCAGACTCGCATACGTCCTGACCTGCAGAAAAAAGACACGCCATACACTACAGTCAGATCAAAATACACAACTTCTGTCAGGACTGACATCATTTAATATTCTCCATCACACTTTATTTTAAAGTCCAATTCACACTATTAACTATGACTTTTGCCTCAGTAAACTCTCAAATGACTGCTTATTAATAGTTAGTAAGGCAGTTGTTAAGTGTGCTGTAGGTATTGGGTAAAATCAAGGATGCAGAATATGGTCATACTGAATATGTGCTTTATAAGTACTAATAAACAGCCAATGTATATTTGAGAACTGGTCCCTATACTAAAGCGTTACTACATTTCCCAACTAAAACCATACTATATCTGATTAGCAGCTTCTCATTATTGAGTGAATGTGAAAAAAATGGTTTTATTACAGAATTTACCCTTTTTTAATAATAATAATAAGAAAACTAAATAAATAACTAAGAAAAACTATGATGCAAAATATACGCTTTTAAAAAAAGTTGTTTCAACTTAAAATAATTTGTTACCCCACTGCCTTAAAACTTTTAGTCAACTATAATATTAACATTAAGTAACTTAAAATTTCAAGTTGACTAAACAAAAAATTAAGCCAGCAGGGTAACAAATTATTTTGATTTTTATATTTAGTTTAAGTTGAAACAACTTTTTGGAGCAATTTTTTTTTACAGTGTAGATCCTTTTTTGCATTACTGATGAGTAATTTTATTTGAATACATCATTGCGTGAAATTTATAAGAACACATTATATGAGAATTATCAGTATTAACCTCACTGGAACGCATGGACTTTTATTAAATTCCTTCAAATGAATACAGCATGATTGCCCAAAAACAGTCCAAATTTATGAAACCTACATATATATTTTTAACAAAACATAAATATTACTCTGAAAAGTTTTTAAACTAAATAAATTTACTTTAGTTGCATAAACTTTTACTTTCTGGTGAGAGAACTTTTTTAATGGATGTATCTTAAAAATGATCCATTTTAAAATTATTAATAATTGTTAAAAAAAAAAAAAAAAATTAAAAATATTTTTATTCTAAAAATTCAGAAAAATAAATGAGGTGTGATTTGAGGGTCTTGGAACATTTGCAAAATTATTAAAAATGCTGTATTTCTTTTTTTTTAGAAATGTTTACGTATCTCTTTTTAGTCATCCGAATGCATTATGACGGTTTTACTGGATTGCGTTTCCAGGCAGTGAATCTTTTCGAATCAATCCGAGGACGAGCTCCACCATGTTTGACGAAACAGCCCAAATCAGGCTCTTCACAAAGGCCAAAATCAGCTACGAGCATCTTGAGATATCCTACAAGAAATATGACTGTATTCTGCAAACTGACCTCATTTACCGCTGTGAACATCTCAAGACAGTGTTTGCATAAGGAAACTGGAGCAGAGTGACATTAAAGCGGATGAGCGATTCATTTGACACGTTTGATCGGACCGTTCGCGTTGTGTTTTCACTCACGGCGCTGGAGGCCTCGGCGGCTCGTCCCGGGGGCCCGGGGGGTCCAGGAGGGCCAGGGATCATCACGCCTGAAACAACATGAACTCTTGAGCATCTATGCATATCAAAGTGTGACAGCAGCACAAGTGTTTGCCTTCATCACGGTGAGATGAAGAGCTGTGGGACGCTCAGCAGGACGAGCGTCTGAAAGCCATTTGCTCCCTCATAGCCTTACATCAACAACACATCCACTCCTGCGTCAGAGCAGGAAATCAGGACGGCCTCGAACAAACAAACACGCGAACCTCACGACCCGCACCTCCAGAAGAGCTTTAGCGACCCGGACTGGGCTGAAGATCGCCGCGGATTTGTGGAAAGACTTTTGAAACGTCAAATACTTTAAGGTTTCTCGTACCGGATCCGTGTTGTCCAGGAGGTCCGGGAGGTCCCGGCGGTCCAGGAGGTCCAGCGACGCCGGTTCTCCCGAAACCTGGTGAGCCGGTGGGTCCTCGTGGTCCTGGATGACCAGGAGGTCCAACAATGGATTCTCCTTTAGGACCCTGCCGACAAAACCAACACTATTACACATTTCACAGCATTTCATGTGAAAAAAAACCATCCATCTTGATTATTCTTAAAAACCTGGCAGAATAAACAACAACAACAAAAACAATAATAACAGTTCAACCAATAATAAAAATCTTGTCTTTTAAATAATAATACCAGCATGTGGATTTAAATTTGTGAGCAAATAATGCTTTTAAAATTAAAATGATTTTGAAAAATTGAGATTGAAAAATCTATAATATATCATAATCTACAATTATCTATTACCAGTATCATTTTAGTATCATTGAGATACTTTTATAATTTTTATTAATATTTTCAATTTTTATATTTTCCAGTTTCATTATAATTTTATTTAAAGATTTAGCAATTTCGTGTTTTGTCATTTTTAGTAGGTATTGTTATATATGAAGTTTCTAATTCATTTATTCCAGTTTTAGTTTTAGTTATTTTTGTACATCAAATTAGAAATGTTGCCTTCGAAATTACCCGAAAAAAAAAAAAATTAAAAAAAAAAAAATTAAATAAAATAATAAAATAAGTAATGATTTTTATTTATTTATTTATTTATAGTTTCAGTTAAAACCCAGTCTATTACTGAGATTATAACAAATAAGGTTGTTTTTTTTTTTTTTTTTTTGGCTATAAGCATTTGAGACTGTTCTGAAATAGCTGAAAAACTGGTTTATTTATGTTGTGTTATGTTCTAATTGGGATGAAAATGTGAAAGTGATTGTGCTTCATTTGTCCAGTGTGATGTTTGTCATCTCTGAATGAAGGCTCTTACCCTACCAGAGGAGAAGTAATGCGCAAATCATCACGTCAATTAATTCATGACGGCACATTTCAAATAAAACACACACCTCGAATCACGTAGAAAGATCAAAAACGCTTTGAGTTTGAGAGAGAAGAGAACAAACAGAGAGACAGCGAGAAGTGTGAGGAGAAATCGAGATTGAAAGACAGAAAAAAACAAGAAAAGAAGAGGACAGAAATGAGAATGAGATGAAAAGAAGAGAGAGAAACAGAAAAATAACAAGGTATGAACAGCCTAAAATATGAAATAACATGATCAGAAAAATGGGATTTCTGGAAATGGATCAGTTTATTGAGCTAATGCATTTCTATACATATTTAGGATATTTTACTCCTATTTGATTAAAAAAAAAACAGCTCAAATTTAATTCAGAGACTCAAACTGAGCAAAAAAATGCATTTGCTGCAGATGTTGATACAGTATTTCTATGATTAAATTCTGCTTGTAATGTAAATCAATGAGATCTTTGTATAACAGTAGAGCAGATACTGACATCAAATGATGTGAATATCAGTGTTCACTCTACATCTCCAATCATATGTCTTAGTAAGATGAGATGATCCACACACATAATGCAACGCAATGATGATTGAGAGATGAACAAATAAACAGTGAAAGTAAAGCTTCTGGAAATAAACATTCCTCAAAAGATCCTGATGATCAGATTTGAGACTCTACAAGATTTGATTTTTTCTACAAAATGATGGATGGAGAAACAAGTAAAGCCAAGCTGCTTCAGTTCAGTAAGTGTTCATCTAGAATATGACTACAGTTATTCTGACATTTACTTGATCAAAATCAGGCAAGATTTGACAGCAAAAAAGGCATGTGAAGCACCAGCTGAAGGTGGATGTTTGTATAATTATACTAAAAGAGCTTTTACTTAATTAAAAAAGGGCTAAACTATCAGTCAGACGACAGAAGGCATGGAGTATATTGTGTGCGACAGGTTCGTGATCGTGTTGATCATTTAGAGCCTTTTATGATATCAATGCATGATCAGATATGATACTGCAGCTTTATAGGGTTTTAATGCAACTCTAATAGAGGAGTGACAGCATAAGTGCTCTTACCTCTTATACAGGCTGATGTGTGTGTGTGTGTGTGTGTGTGTGTGTGTCACTCACCGCTAAACCTGATCTCCCCGGCAGCCCTGGCATCCCAGCTTCTCCTTTCTCTCCTCTGAATCCCTGATCTCCTTTAACAACCTGACAGTCATGCATTCAACAACAACAAGAGTTCCTCAATCTCTATTGTGTCGATCACTCACAGCACAATGAAGTCTGAAAACTCAATGAAACTCACCGTGATTTTGGTTCCCAGTGTGTCTCCTAGGAGAAGAACACATCAGAGCATCAGAAACACATCATGACACACAACGAAGTCAAACTGCTGAAGTAAAGGAGTAATTCTCTCAGTGATGTGATGTGATTGTCAGGAACGTACCAGAAGAGGATGTTGATGAAGAGTCAGATGATGAGCTGCTGGCGCCCTCTACAGGTCAACAGCACACAATCAACACAAACAGATAACACTGACTACTAACTGAAAATTACAGATTGCAGAAATTACACACTTCAGCTTTACTTATGACAAAACAAAAGAGTAATCACATGCAGACTACATTTTCGCTGCTCAAGAAACATTTCTGATTATGATCAATGTTGAAAACAGTTGTGCTGCCCAATATTTTTGCGGAAACTGTCACACATTTTATTTTTCAGGATTCACAGATGAATAGAAAGTTCAAACGAACAGCCTTTTTTTTGAAATAGAAATCTTTCATAACACTATAAATGTCTTCACTGGCACTTTTGATCAATTTTATTGCTTTCTTGATCAATAAAAGCATTAATTTCGTCAAAAAATCATACTGTTCTCAAACCTTTGATCAGTAGTGTATGATAATCAGAAGACAACTCTTAAAACTCACCTTGTGTGGAATCACTGTTAACCTGAACAGAAGCAAAGAAAGACAAACGTGTGTTAATACGACTGGTGAGAAACACAGAAACCGTCTGGATGTGGAAATGAATAAGGAAGAGAGAGGACAGCCATTCAAGTTCTGATGAAAAATGAGCTGTTCTTCATGAGATGAAGAGTTTCAGCTGTAGATGCTCAGGTGTGTTTGTGCAGCTACTGCAAAACATGCAACAACTAATACTTATTCTCCAGGAATTAAACAGAGGTCTGTAAAAATCAAACATCACGTCATGCTCATTTCATCTGGGGATCACGGCACACGAGAACAGCAGACGTGAAGCTTTTATGTGCTCAGCATCATGTTCAGTTAGTCGCAGAGCAGCATTATGATCACTGACGTGCAGCATGCTGAAATGACCGCTATAAACATGCCTGTGTGGATTATACACACTGAATGCTGGGATATGCACAGGGGAAAATGTGATGTATGAAATCACATATTTGCTGCCTGATATCCATTAAGTTCATATAAAATGCACTTAATGAACTGATTAGATGGTTGAAGATGGGTTAAAAGTCAAGTGTGAATATTTCACATTAAAAAGTTGCACATATCCTAATTTAATATCCAGAGTGAACTGAACTAAATTTAAATGAAATGTTTACATCATACTAAAATGCTAAATTAAAACAGTAAATAAATAAAATATTCAGTATATATTAATAATAATAATATGATTATTTTTGCCGTTCTGTTTGGTGCATAAATTACACACTTCCCTTTAATTATGACAAATCAACTAAAATTTGGAGGAATAATGATTACGCAGAGTTAGAGTGAGAGAGTTTGAAGATGATGATGATGATGATGGTGAGCAGCAGACATGCGTCACACACACTCGATCACTTACGGGCTTTTTGCAGCCGGGTCGAGGAGGGATTGGAAACACCGTCTACAGAAACGTGAGGTAAAGTCACACTGAGCAACAGCGGAACAGACCGTCCGTATGTATGAGATCCAGACTGAGACTGAGACACACTTACTCCTTTAGGACAGCTGAAGATTCCTGGTCGTCCTGGAGGCCCGGGTGGTCCCGGTGGACCCTTCAGACAAAAACCAAATACACACACATGATTTACACCATCACAAACATCATGAAACAAAGATATACAGCCGTCTAAATGTGCTGGATGAGATTTCAACACACGACCATTTCACTAATAGCAAGGAAAACTGATTAGTACAACAGCCTGCTCTCATTCTAAACGCTTACAGACACTTGCTGTTTTTGTTGTTGTTATGTAATGTTTGTGTAACTGCCCTGAACGCTTCATATCTTTCAGCTTTTAGATAAAACACCTCATTTTTAGTTTTTTGAGCATTCAGAGAGAGATAACAAGACTCCCTTAAAGGAATAGTTAAGCCATAAATGAAAATGTGCTCACCCTCAGGTCATCCAAGATTAGGATGAGTTTGTTTCTTCATCAGATTTGGAGAAATGTGTCATTCCATCACTGTCCCGCCAATGGATCCTCTGCAGTGAATGGGTGCCGTCAGAATGAGAGTCCAAACAGCTGTTCGACCAATATTATGGATTATGAACTCATTATATTTTAGCTAGATTTAAATGATTTGAAGTTAAAAATGATGGATTTGTTTCAGCTTTTGGTTTCTCAAGATGTAAACTGATGGACTGGTGTGGATTACTTGTGATGTTTTTATCAGCTGTTTGAACTCTCATTCTGACGGCACCCATTCACTGCACAGGATCCATTGCTGAGACAGTGATGCGATGACACATTTCTACAAATCTGATGAACAAACAAACTCATCTACACCTCAGACTGCCTGAGGGTGAGCACATTTTCATCTGTTGTGAACTAAATATCCTTTAATTCTTTAAAAAATATCAAGTTCAGCAATTTGGATCTTACACATTTTTGAGAAAAAGCATGAAATGGTGTGAGAAACTCAACAATCTTGATTTGTTAATAAAGTGCCATTTAAAATATCCATATCCATATATATATATATATATATATATACACACAATTTTTTTCACGTATTAAAACTTTTAAGGCAGATAAAGCATGAACTTCAGGGCTGCTAAATGATGCTAAATGTCTGATATGAAAAGTCATTTTTTGGGGGATAAATGAGATAAACTCACAGGTAAACCAGCAGAATCTCCCTTTTCACCCTTACGCCCGTGCATTCCTGGACGACCCTGAGAAAAACACAACATCACATCCATTATTACAATGATTATATACTGTGTACAATATATACACGTTTGAAAGTTTAGGGTATTAAAGAAATGAACACTTTTATTCTTCAAGGAGGCACTACATTGATCAAAAGTGCCAGTAAAGGCATGTATAATGTTTCAAAAGATTTCTATTTCAAATAAAAAATGCTGCTCTTGTGAACTTTCTATTCATCTGTGAATGCTGAAAAATAAAATGTATGATGGTTTCCACAAAAATATTGTGCAGCACAACTGTTTTCAACATTGATCATAATCAGAAATGTTTTTAAATCAGCATATTAGAATGATTTCTGAAGGATCATGTGACACTGAAGACTGCTGAAAATTCAGCTTTAATCACAGCAATCAATTACATTTTACAAAATACTACAATAGAAACTGCTATTGTAAACTGTAATAATATTACACCATTTTTACTGTATTTTTGGTCAAATAAATGCAGCCTTGGTGAGCAGAAGACACTTCTCTTACAAAATACTACCAACCCCAAACCGTTGAACATTACTGCTGATCTTGTTAAGTGTTATATAATGCTGTAATGTGCACTTATGCTGTTAATGACAGTTATCATATGCTGTATATTGAGTGTGCATGTGCAGGTGTATGTTTTTTTACCGGACGTCCTGGAAATCCAAACTCCCCCTTTGGTCCAGCTGGTCCGATGGGGCCCTGAATGTGATGAAATGAGGCAGAAATCAGAGGAACGCAGACTAACACAAACAGGTGCAGCGCTGAGCGTCGTTTGCGCCCGTACGGGCCGCTCTCGCCTCAACCCTTTTTCCAAAACATTTTGAACAGAAGCAGCTGTACGCAAACAGCAAACCGGAAAGGGAAAAACACATATGAATTGTAAAATAGTAAGGAAGGCAGACTGCCTCCGGTATGACGGGGAAATAGTCCTGAGATTAAGTGAATATAATGAATGAACAGGCTTGGCTTGTTGAGTGTATATGGTAATAACAATGTGACCTTATATCAAATCTGATCTCTCTCTCTCTCTCTCTCTCTTTATATAATGAATGAATTTAAATCAGTTTTAACATGAAAGTGAATTTATTATAAACATGAATGCAGAAAAGAAATGCAGAAAAGCATCAAAACAGCTCATTTGTGTTGAGTTTTGTAGCTCCGCCCACACTGAACTCTCATTGGTTCACGTAGCTGTATATTAAACATCAAGCTTGTTCTGATTGGCTGTATTTTTGTCATTTCTAGTCACGTTTTTGTTTTCAATGTGGACAGAAAATGCTGGAAACTGAAAATTCAACTAACACTTTAAGTTTAAATAATGAATTTTGGAAAATGCAGCTGATGTGGAAAACAGTTGGAGAATGACATAAACGTCTATATTTTTCATAATAATTGATGGGATTAATTAAATACGCTCCTTATAGACTTTCATTTGAAATATTCATAATGAATAATAATCAAAGTCACAACATCTTCCTCTCACCGTTTGACCAGGAGGTCCAGGAACGCCACAATCTCCCTGTGAGAAATAAAGCAAAAAAAGCAGTGAAATCAAATGAATGCTTTACATCCATGACAAATCATGTCCGTCTATCTGAACGGTCTCAGAGAGGTTTGTTGTTAAAGTGGAATCGCTGGTCTTGAGTAACGCAGCGGTTAAAGAACTGTAATGGTTCAAGAAATCATCGCTGACCTTCAGTCCTTTCGGTCCCTGCGGCGCATGAACTCCAGACAGGATCCCCGGCTCTCCCTTCTGACCCTACAGCAGCAATTCATGCAATTAAAAACACACTCACATCCATATTCAGCAGTTATGAGAACTCCTGAATCAGAATATGATCACACGCAAACCTCTGTGGCCATTTCAATCACACACACACAACCATATACTGTACACAAACACACACACAATATTCGCAGCAAACTCTCAGCAACCTCAAACGCTTTTCCCTTTGCTAGTCTCTCTTAAGGACTGAAGTAATTTGTGCCACATGAGGTTTGTGTTAACCTGTTTGAGAGTGTGTGTGTGTGTGTATTGGGTTCAGGTATACCCTATGTTATGGAGACAAAATGTCCCCACAAAGACGCCAATATCCAAAATCCTTCTCCTCGGACATTTTTTAGGTCCCCATTAGGAAACAAGCTTATACAGCACACAGAACGAAGTGTTTAATGAATCTAAAAATGCCCGTAGTTTAGTGTGAGGAGTTCAGGTGTAGGGTTGGGGAAGAGCATAGAAGATACAGTTTGTACAGTAAAAAAAAAACATTACGCCTATGGAATGAACTCATAATGATAGAAATACCAGTGTGTGTGTGTGTGTGTGTGTGTGTGTTCAGTCTGGTAATCATTATGTTTCTCTGCTGTGTGTTTATGTTCTCCAGACATTCAAAATGAAGCTGTTCTGTAACCTCTTGTTTGGTGTTTTCTGTCACACTATCAGTGTTGGGGAAAGATACTTTTAAAAGTAATGCATTACAATATTGAGTTACTCCCTAAAAAAAAAAAAAAAAGCAACTAATTACGTTACTTAGTTACTTTTTATGGAAAGTAATGCTTTACGTTACTTTTGTGTTACTTTTTAAATCTGGGCAGGGCTTGCTTGTTTGTTTTTAGTATAAAAAGTTCTATTTTTGGCAAATGTAAAAGCCTTTTCACACCAAAAGCCTCAGGCTTTGAGAAAAGTAAATTCACGTCTGTACAGTAGACCGCAGAAGAAAAAAAATCTTCAGCAATAAAAAAAGGAAAACAAATGTTAGATTGTCTTGAGTAATTTTTGCTTATTAGTATGGTTGAATTGGATCATCGAAGGTCGGCAGTAAAGACATCGGTTAATAAAATGGGATTAAGTGCGTAAAGGATATTTGTATTTTTTAACATTTTTAATTATTGCAGGTTTGCGTCATATTCTGAGTTGAATTTCACTGTTTTTATTTATTTTGAGGAATACTGAATCTGATTTTTATTAGTGAGTTGAATTAATGCATGTTCACATTTATTCTAGAACTAACATCGTACTCCCGATTTCTCTGAACATGGGGACAGGACAGCTTTTATTCAGTGAATGGGGGGAAAAGTAACTGGCTTTACTTATTTGAAAAAGTAACTCAGATATTTTCTTGTCAATTAACAAGTAATGTGCTACTTTACTAGTTACTTGTGAAAAGTAATAATACTACGTAACTCACGTTACTTGTAATGTGTTACCCCCAACTCTGCACACTATACTAGATGATTCCAGTCCTCCATCATCAGTCAGATGTTATGAATGCAGAGATTAGGATTACGACACATCAACAGATCAATATCCATTAGGAGAATCTGGATCTATTATTTACAAGTGCATTTGTTCTGTAAGATATATATAATTTTATTCTTAAAATCCGCAAGGACACATAAAAATTGATATTAGAATGATTTCTGAAGGATCATGTGACACTGAAGACTGGAGTAATGATGCTGAAAATTCAGCTGTGCATCACAGAAATAAATTACAGTTTAACAGATATTCACATAGAAAACAGCTGCTTTAAATTGTAATCTTTTCACAACATTACTGTTTTACTAATGAAAAAAACTAAAGTTACTGAACTGAGACAACAGAAACACAAAATAACGTAAAGTAATGATCAACAATCAACAGTTTTTTTCTGATTAAAGACTCAATTAGTCCAATATAAGTGCTTGTTACTTTTTATTTATTGTGTTGTTGTTGGGTTTTTGTTTTCATTTTAAATCATCAACTATGAATCAGATACTGGACCTTTGAAATGGAATATGTTTGAAGTTTAAATGAAAGCAGTTCTCGTGTGAGCAGTGTGTGTGTGTGTGTGTGTGTGTGTGTGTGGTCTGATAGTGAGTGTTTTGAGAGGTTTGCATGTGCTGAAGTTCAAATGATTAGATTCCTGATTACACACCAACACACAGCACCAGTATGCTCCACTTTCTCTCCTCCCAAATCACACACAGACACACTCATTCACACCTGCTGTACTGACTGTCTACCTTTAATCCTGGAGGGCCCTGAAGCCCCGGATCCCCGGTATCACCCTTTGGTCCCCTGGGTCCCTGGTGAAATAAAACAAAAGCCTTTTGTGAGAACTGCTGTAAAATAATTAAACCATAAAGCAGATTCAAACATTTAGTAAATTGCAAAAACCACAAATATTCATTCAAACCAAGGCTTTCAACTGTAATTACATACATTAACTTAAAAATATACTTAATTTCAGATGCTGAAGCACTTACTGAATTCCAGTAATTGTTCTAGTTAAATGTTCCAGCGAGACCATGGCAATATGAAAGTGTGTTTGGGTTATTATCTCAAACCGCACGGCACGTTTGCGAGCTCTACTGGATTTGTGTATGGTGGCATAAAATCTGAAGAACTGTGTGAGCGTTTGACACTGAAGCAGAAATCTCCGCTCTTTCGCTCGTGAAACAAACGCAGACGCAGCTGTTTACGTGCTGCACGGCTCTGTTTATTTGCCTTCACTTCTGCCCGTCAATGCCCGTAAATTACGCAATAAAGCAAAGCTAATGTGTCGTAATTGTTTAAAACACAATTTCAGTGACTTATTGTAAATAATGCAATTAAAGCGCAGTGTGTTTACATTCCAGCGCGTTCCATGAAGCGAGCGTGTGGTTTTGACGAGCTATTATACCATAATCTCTACGCTCGCCTTTCTATAGAATGAGAGTAGTTTGGGAATTAGAAGCAGTGAGAAACATAAGAAGAAACAACAGCTGGAACACTATGGCCAAAAGTACGAGTATAAGATTACAGCCACATTTCAAGACAATGACAAGTGATATTTCATGCTTGTGAGGCGTCTACTGAATTTATATTCCGCCACACAAATGACTTCCGTAAATACAAATTCAAATACAAAATGTGTATTTCTTGTTGATTTCTTGTTGTGTTTTTTTTCTGATTTGCTGTTGCGTTTCCTGATTCTCTGTTGTGTTTCTTTTCTGATTCATTGCTGTGTTTTCTGATTCGTTGTTGTGTTTTTCGGATTCGGCGACCTGTTTTTAGATTTGCTTTGTCTTTTCCGATTTGCAGTTGTCTTTTCTGATCTGTTGTTGTGTTTTCGGATTCACTGTTTTCAATTCTGATTCACTGTTTTGTGTTTCATTTGCATTTCAGGGTCAGCGTATGAATATGATTAAACAAGAAGACTTTTTTCTGGTTTGGTGTCGATGAAGGTTACTTAAGCCACACCGATCAGGCCACGAATAAACAAAGGTTAGGGTTGGGTTTCTTACCAATGGTCCTTGTGGTTCAAATATCCCTGAGATGTTGAAGATTCCTTCAGTGTCATTCAGCATTAACTGAGGGTGGAGAAACGGTTCAAAACTCACTTTAAATGCACTAGAATTAGCATCTGTATGTCCAAAATCAATCCAGTGTGACATTTTTAAAAATATAAGATGTTAATGGACTCACCTCATGTAGGTTGATGACTGGTCCAGGAGGTCCAGGAGGCCCTGGAGGTCCAGGTAAACTGGTTCCATCCAGACCTCTCTCACCCTGAAACACAAGACACATCAACTATTAGCATCGATGCCAAAAGCTATGAGACATCACAAATCAAAAATGAGATGAGAATACAAACCTTCTGACCCATATCACCTTTCTCTCCCCTTTCCCCCTGAAAAAGTCAAAAAATTGCAAATTAAAAGTAGTATCCATAAATTGACGTGAATAAAAATGACTACTTTTAAGGTCAATTTTTACAGCCTATTTTGTTATATATTTATTTACTTGTCGCCCAGGCAGTCCAGGTCCCCCAGGTTGTCCATCGTCTCCTTTAGCGCCCGGCTCCCCCTAGTGGAGTGGAGGAGAAATGATTATCATAAGTCTGATCATATTTATATAACGGATGATAAATAATATATAATATAGTTACTCTACGCTGAAGGTCTATGAATTTGGTGTTTAAGCAGATTGTACGTTTACCACAGATCATGGGAGCAATTCACTTGTTTTATATTAAGTGGAATCTGATTTAGCTGATAACTTCCTGAATCAAACTTCTGTAACGGTCTGTATTATGTAATATAATGTGTTTTTACTTTGAATTACACTATGAAGGAGTTCAAAGCCCGAGATGCATTCACTGACCCTTACAGATGTGTTGAAGATAGAAAATTTGCAGCTAATGGAGAACACGTGGTTGGGAACATCGAGCTTCCTTTGGAAAGCGGGAATGGAAACTGTTGTGGAAGAGTGTGTGTGTGTGTGTGTGTGTGTGTGTGTGAGGACCACAGACCTTCACTGAAACTCCTGGAGGGCCGACGGCTCCTTCTTTCCCCTGAAAGTGTAGAGATGGGTTCATTTAAATCAAGCGCAGATGGAGAATTCTACAGCACCTCTAACACTAATGAAGGTTCAGACACTCTCTATATGGTGATTCCAGGTAATGACAGGTAAAATCATATGACAGATGCCATATCAAGGTTTTACAGTACAGATGGATCATGCTATATTCCTCTGTGTTTTTGCAGATCTCTATTCGTGCATGTGTACCTGTGGTCCTGGAGGTCCTGGGAGACCAGGAAGACCCTGAGGATGAGAGAAGACATGAGAATGAGTTCAAGTTCAGCTATAAGAGCCAAAAACGCCTCAGTAAATGTGAATGTACTGTACGTACAGGTGGTCCTCTGGGCAGAACAGGTCTGAAGCCACTGCCTCCGTCCAGACCCGACCCCTCCAAATCCTGACGCAAAACAGACATCGAATAAAAGTATCAGAAAAAAAACATTTTGGTTTTCAAAGGCTCTACTCAAAGGCTACACCCACAGGCGGCTCTCGGGTCACCTAATTTCACTAATTCAAACGGGGGTATTAACTTCACTTTCAAGTGTTTTCAGTTTCAGTTCAGACAAAATCTAATATTAGATAAAGGAGAACATGTGCGAACAAATACAAATCTGAACTCCTTTAATAAAATATCCAACACTCACGTGTAAATAAATAAAAGGGCTAAAAAATAAATAAAAGGACAAATAAAATGGTAAATAAATAAATAAATTACAAAAAAAGATAAATAAATACATAAAAGGATAAACAAACAAACAAATACATAAAAACCTGACAAATCTATTGAATGTGAAGGTCAGCGAAACGCACCATCATTTCAAAGCTGAAGCCTTTTGCTGGAGGTCCGGGAGGTCCCGGAGGGCCTGGCTGACCCCTGGGGCCCTCAGCTCCCGTTTGTCCCGGAAGCCCCGGCTGGCCTGGATCGCCCTGACAAACAACGATCACCTCTAAAGTTATCAACAGCCTCGTAATGTTCACTCCAGTCATCAAACTCATTATACATCTCTGACTGTATTTTTGACTCATCATTTAAAGGGGTCATCGGATGCCCATTTTCCACAAGTTGATATGATTCTTTAGGGTCTTAATGAAAAGTCTATAATATACTTTGGTTAAAATTTCTCAATGGTTTTGTAAAAAACACCTTTTTTTTACCTTGCCAAAATCAGCTCCGCAAAAATCATCCTGTTCTTGTTGATGTTGCTTTAAAGGAACACTCCACTTTTTTTTTAAATAGGCTCGTTTTCCAACTCCCCTAGAGTTATACTGATGTGTTTTACCGTTTTTGAATCCATTCAGCCGATCTCCGGGTCTGGTGGTAGCACTTTTAGCATAGCTTAGCATAAATCATTGAATCTGATTAGACCATTAGCATCTCACTATAAAATGACAATAATATCATTGCGCCTGCTGCACCCATGGTACGGCAGCAAAATTCCTTGATTATTACGCCGGAATGAGAGTATAGTTCCTAGCCATATTGACCTAGACCTTTTCTTTTTTCGTCAGTCTTTGTACACGATGCAACTACAGAAGAGTCAAGTTTTAAATAGGAAAATATCTAAACTCTTTAGTCCTTTTATAGTGAGATGCTAATAGTCTAATCAGATTCAATGATTTATGCTAAGCTATGCTAAAAGTGCTACCACCAGACCCGGAGATCGGCTGAATGGATTCAAAAACAGTAAAACACACCTGAATAACTCTAGGGGAGTTGGAAAATGAACCTATTTTCAAAAAAAGAGGAGTGTTCCTTTAAATGTTAATGAGCTCTGCTCGCCCCGCCCCTCTCTTCTCTCTGTGGAGTAACGAGCCTGTTTACTTTAGCCGCATTTATCGGGAGGCGCATTCCCTTCACAAACAAACGTAATCCACTGCATCTTCAGCGGCTCAGATGTCGGGAGTAAATGACGACCACTATGTTCATTATTACATCCAGCAACAACACCTCAATCGCTTAGGAGCCATTCTTGTCTACGTCCCTGTTCCGGCATCGAAACAATGGCGATCGCACTGTTACTGCTCACTCAGGGCGGGTCTAAGGTAAGACGGCCGTGTCAATCAACTATCGTGGGAGCGGCCTCTGTCAGTGTGTCGTCACACAGAATGGCTTGATTTGAAAAAGGGGAATTTATTTTTACAGATTAAATAAAAACCACCGGGTGGATTTTTTTCACTATAGGGTGGTTGTGTACACACACTGCCAACACACATTTATGTTCAAACAACATGAAAAAGTGAACTTAGCATCCAATGACCCCTTTAAAATAGTCCATATGCAAGACAAGTAGCTGATCTGAAAAAGAAACTACCTTTGGTCCTGCTATTCCAGGTACACCTGGTTCACCCTGCCAAAAAAAACACAAGATGTGTCAAAATCTCCAGCCTTTCACTGTATGGAAGGACATTTTGTTCTGCAGGAGTGTTTGGAGCGACACGAGGCTGAAGATCTGGACATTATCAGCTTGAAATAGAAATAATCTGTGGAAGCTGTGACTTCACTGGATCACCAACTGAATGTATACGTATGATAATAATGCAAATACTTTTTTTTGAATCAACAAATGAAGATAAATACGAAGGGAGGAAAATCTAACCCTGGAATATCATATTTAAATATCTTACTTTCTGCCCTCTTTCTCCTTCTTTGCCTGGTTGACCATCTTGCCCAGTTTCACCCTGAAATGACAGAAAACATCACATAAGGACCTGCATATATCTAATATTAATAATGCATACAATAGCAATGGGAGCAGGAACAGATGACAATTGTCAATATTAAATCATCTGAAGTGTGTTTTTTCACACTTAATCCCATTGTCATTTCTTGACGTGTTATTAGGCTTTTTTTTGAGCAGTCTTTCAAGAAAGCTGTCATGTCAGAGAAGCGTCAGGTTTTTTTGTGGCAGTGCTTAAGCAGAAAAGAGGAAGTTAGCTGTAGTTTCATCATTTCCAAAGGCAGTTTCCCCATCATACACAGCGTTCATGTTCCGTCATACGAGCTCAGCGGATGAACATCAGATTATATGAAGATGAAATGAAACCCAAACTCCTTCATCATCACCCGTCATCTCAGTCTCCTCCAGGCTGATCTGTGCTTGATTCACAGCTGTACGGGTCAACGCTCACCGAAAAACTTTATTGGATTAATACGCTATCTGATCGGCTCAGGGAAAAAAACTATTCGTTTTCATTTTCACCTAAGACTAAACATTTGGGAACAATTACTTCAATCTGGAGGTCCGGATAAGTATGTAACTGTATATACTGTACTGTAATAACCCTAATACGGAACTGTAATGACCCTTCAAACGGCCCTGTAATGCTGTTAACGCCATTGCAGGAGCGTTTGAAGGGTTATTACATAATATGACATCTAAAGGACATCTAAAGTATGAATTGCAAAATATCAACTAAAAAGTTCCAAATACTTTTTCACACTTTATCAGTGAAGTATAGTGCTGTGCTGAAAACTGCTGCATGTATTTTAATCAAACTGCTGAATCACGGCGCTCACGTGACACTTCCTCACACTTGATTGTGATGTGATTGAGAAGGTTGAGTGTGATGAAAGCAGAAGCGGTCGGTGAGATGAGATTTCTATGCGTCTGGAACATGATGGGAGGAACGACTGCCTTTGGCCCTTTACCGTCTGAGACAGGAGCTCTACCTCATCTGAGTCCAGCTCAAATCCAGAGCCACTAAACAAGTCCTCAATCACCTGCAACACAGGGTGTGTGTGATGACCTCTGAAATAATGATCTAGTCCAGCCTGAGATCAAACACAGTGACAGTCCTGTCATCACTGACTCTCATGATCTGAACTCAAACTAAAGCTACAAGAATCACCAGAAACACTACAGTAAGGACTATAAAAGAGGATTGTAGACTGTTCTTCATAAACATTTTTAAAAGAAGTCTCTTCTGCTTACCAAGTCTGCATTTATTTGATCAAAAATACACTAAAAATTGTGAAAAAATATTACAATTTAAAACAGCTGCTTTCTATGCGAATATCTGTTAAAATGTTCAAATACATTTCTGTGATGCGCAGCTGAATTTTCAGCATCATTACTCCAGTCTTCAGTGTCACATGATCCTTCAGAAATCATTCTAATATGCTGATTTGCTGCTCAACAAACATTTATGATTATTAGCAATGTTGAAAACAGTTTTTTTTTTGTGGAAACCATCATACATTTTATTTTTCAGGATTCACAGATGAATAGAAAGTTAAAAGAAAAGTGTTTATTTGAAATAGAAATCTTTTGTAACATTTTAAATATCCAAACTGTCACTTTTGATCAATTTAATCCATCAGTTATTTTTGAAAGTCAGAATTTGTATTGTGTATTTTAGGTTATATTGTCTACTTTTTTTCCATCAACACTGTGTTCTTTCATTACTCCACAGGAGGAGTGTTTATTTGTGAGGAATGCGTGTGAGTAAATAATAACTAACTTTTGTTTTAGGATGAATTTGAGCTCATTTTGACACACAGGTCTATAATCGCTCGCTCAAACCCCACTGCTTGCTTTTCTGTCAGTCAGCACCGATCCTCACTCACCGGCAGTCCAGGTTTTCCCGTCTCCCCGTCTTTTCCAGGAACTCCTGGAGGTCCGATCGGCCCTGGATGAGCTCCGACAGAAGGGCCCGGAGGTCCCTGAGGTCCTGGCCGTCCGGGTGGCCCCGGAGGACCCTGGTGGGAGTCGAAAACAATGAAAATTAATCTGTGCACCAAATTCTTTGTCAGACAACTCATATCTGCACATCTTACACATGTATATAATCACTACCTCGTGTCTCATTTTGTTCAGCGTTCAATCATTTTACGTGTCTCAGAGTTCATTCCGAGGGGAATTCGGCTCCTTTGATTATTTCCACCCAGAGGAGTGTTCATTTGAACGGGCTGTAATAACTCACCCGTATCAGCTCTGTGTCGCTGTCCAGATCCACGTAGCTCGAGCCGGAGCCGTCGATGTCGTCCTGCTCATGGGAAACGCTCAGAGTTTACAGTCCGACCATCTGCTGTTATGACGTACATAATTATATAAAGACGCACATAATCACATATAATGGTACATACCTGATACTTGTACGTCCCCGGTCGTCCCGGCGGTCCGGGAGGTCCAGGCGGCCCCGGGACGCCCACACCAGGATCACCCTATCAAAACATAAGCCAGGAAACGGTGGATCGCTTGCTGTGATCATGTCAGCGCTCAATAGAGTGCATTAGTGCCGTCTACTGTTACAGCAGCGTCCCTTCATTTCTCCCACTGGGATTTTAATAAAGTCTTTGTTAAAGCGTTAAAGTGTGGATCTTTGAACCAAACCAACCAGCTACGAGAAAAATCACAACATGACAGACACTGATAGGAAGGAAAAAAAAGTATTTTAAAATTAGACAAAGAGACAAAGATGCAATGAAATTAATAGTTTTATTGACAAAGAACTACAATCACGTGAAGCTCTGCGAATGACATTAACTCAATTAAAAACAATGCATTTGAAGCTGTTGGCTATATTCTGCAAAAACTATATATTTTAAGTTTGCTGCAAAATATGCATACTTCTATACAAATATTGAAGTATTTTGAGCGCACAGGAAGACTAGATTATGTCTGTGCCATAATTCATGAGAGGGGGCGGAGCTAAAAAGCTCTTGGTGCGCTTTACTCACAGCAACTCTCAGATTGGTGGAATTTTCTGCACAGCATCATGGGTACTGTAGTTTTCACTACAAATACCACAAATTAAATATGATTATTTTAAAAAGAAGAAAATGAGGTCATGGTTTCAACTAAAGTATATACCATTGATTAACATCCTCACAGCTTATAAGAAGTCTGTCTTTAATGGTTTATGTTGTAGTTCAAAAATCAGTTTCCCTATGGAGAAAACAAATGGAGGTTTCACTTCTGAAACCTGATGGAGAGTTTAGTTTCAAACTGCTCCAACACACATGCCATGTAGTTTTCAAATAAGCCTTAATGACTTGATTAGCTGGATCGGGTGTGTTTAGTTAGGGTTGAATCTAAACTGTGCAGGGCTGTGGCGCTCCAGGAACTGAGTCTGACACCCCTGCTCTATAGCTTTGTTAGGCATGTTAGTATTAAATATATTCAGGTAGCGTGTGTCATACCTTGTCACCTTTGAGACCCGGATTTCCAGGAAGGCCCGGGAATCCCGAAGGTCCGACCTCTCCCTGTACGTGACGGAAAGAGAGAAAAACAAAGCGAACGTTCACATTCATTCACGTTAGTTTTGACCAGCTCTCTCACACATGAAGCGCACATGTGCGCAGCGCAGCCTCTGATCTTCGGCCACGAGCGCGGGCCGGGGTTTAATCGGCCGTACAGGTGTTCAGACAGGTGCTCACGTTCTCAGATGAAAGACTCGCGATCCGTTCTCTGACCGCTAACAGTCTGAGCCACGGTTCACTGGCCGCGTCTCACAAATAATGAGGCGTGGATTGGTGTTTTACTAAAACATCAGCATGTATTTGTCTGCTGTGGTCAGTAAGCGGCTCTGCTGCACACACGTGAGAGAAATGACCAGCGGGAGACGACAGGCGCGAGTAAACCAATGCTGCGGTCAAATACACTCGATAGTGTGTGCAAAAAGAGTCAAAAATACAGCTACAGTTGATTGTATAATGATGGTGTGGTGCATTAAAGGCTTGATGCTGAAGTTGAGTTGGGTTTACTGCTGGATTTAGAGTTGGTTTGGCCACAGCCGGTTCATGGACATAAAGAGTACATTTCTCAAGCTTTTACATTTCTATTTTCACATCTTGAGGCTGCTGGAAAAAAAATCTGTCGCACTTTCACTTCACATCTAAAAGCAAAGCTTTTGCAAAGGCTACATAACAACGATAACAATATAAAAACCAAAAACTCACCAAGGCTGCATTTATGACCAGAAATGCAGTAAAAACTGTGAAATATTATTCCAATGTAAAATAGCTGTTTCCTATGTGAACAGTTTAACAATTTTTTTTCTAGGTAAATGTTCAATAGTTTAAGACTCTCATATCATATATATTTACACAGAAACTGTGGATGTGCAGATACTCACCGGAGATCCATCTTTCCCTGATTCACCCTGTAAGAGAGAAAAATCAACATTAATCCACATATATGACCATGTGTCCATTTCTTGTTCTCTGAGATGTGCTGGAAACAGGTTTAGCTCATTATAGGAACACATGTGCGATGTGTGTGTATGTGTGTGTGTGTGTGTGTGTGTGTGTGTGTGTGTGTGTGTGTGGACTTGTTTTTATATCCTTGTGGGGACCTAAACCTGAATACACACAGACTCATGGGGACTAGTGTCACAGTGGGGACCTAAATTGAGGTCCCCATGGGTACAAAAGCTTCTAAATCATACAGAATGAGTTTTTTTGAGAAAGTAAAAATGCAGAAAGTTTTCTGTAAGGGTTAGGTTTAGGGGTAGGGTTAGGGTAAGGGGATAGAAAATACAGTGTGGAGAGTATAAAAACCATTGCACCTATGGAGAGTCCCCACAAGGATAATAAACCAGACTGTGTGTGTGTGTGTGTGTGTGTGTGTGTGTGTGTGTGTGAACGAACACTGTTCTGCTTCACGCACCTGCAGTGCCAGATAGAGTTACAAAGCTACGACATGCCATCAGAAACTAGACTTTCATGATCAGCGCTTGCAAAAATGAACTAAAGACACGACCATAACAGGTTTACTATGCTATGCAGCACGTCTCAGCATTGCGTCTTGTGATGGGAATTTTTATTTATTGGCCTTAGAATATGTCTAAAGGGTATGTTCAATATAGACTTGTTTAGAAAAGTGCAGTCTAAGTGATGCTCAGATCAAAGACCGTGTCTCCATGATTAAATAATGTATACTTATCCAAAAAGTGCTTAAAACAGTAGAACTAAGTCATATGACAAACCAGTGACCAGATCAGTGTAACCAATTACAGTGAAGAAAACTTGAGTGATATTGATTTTTAACTACAAGCTATAAATGTACATGTATCTTTCTGTTCAGGGAGTCTCTCTCGGTTGTTGTGAGCAGTGAATAAAACTTTCATTCCTGCAAAGAGCAACTTGGGAGTGGTGTGTGGTATATGCTGCGCAGCTGAGGAATAGGAGTACTGAAGACTCTACGCTCAAAAGACCACCGAACATCACAAAGAACACCAGCGTGCAGCTGGGAAGGGCGGTGAGAGTGTATAGATGCTAAAGACCGAGTGCTCACGTGGGATTGAGGTAGTGATGGTGGCTTTTTGACGGGACGCCGTCACCATACTTCAGGGAAATATTGGATTATATTGTATTTGAGGAATTCTGGGAATTAACTCAAGATACTGTAGTTCTTTGGATTCTACTGCAAGTATTCGAGAGTTCAGGGAGTTAACCCGAGATACTGTAGTTGTTTGAGTTGTCTGTGGTGAAGTCAGATTAGCTTTGGGAATTTCCACGACATTCTCAACAAAAACACAAACATGCATATCCACACAACACGTCTCTCCTGACATCAGGCCAACTGTGGTGATGAGCAGAAGTCTGTCCACAGAAACAGAGACTCAGAATACACTCTGTTCTCTCTTCATTTAATCGAGTGCAATAGCGAATCATTTGCTGCGAAGCAAATCACTGATCCAATCAGCCGTTCACAAGTGAAGCTCAGTAATGATGTGATTTACCAAAGACGGAATCGACCAAGCGCAGTATGATCTGATCTGATCTGATCTGATTCTGAGACATCGCAACAGTCCACGAATGCATCACTAGTTCACTCCCTCGATCAATCACTCATTAATAAATTAATCATTAGGCTACTTTTGTCTGGTTTTCCTGTAAAGTAACATCCTTTTAACAAGATACATAAAAAGCATATTAAATTCCAAGAATATATCTTGAATTAAAGGGATCATTCACTCAAAAATAAAATTCTGTCATTAACCTGTAAGACCTTCATTCATCTTCAAAACACAAATTAAGATATTTCTGATGAAATCCAAGAGCTTCCTGACCCTCCACAGAGCGAGGATACCACCACGGTCAAGGCACAGAAACATAGCAAAGACGTCATTAAAACAGTCCATGACATCAGTGGTTCAACCGTAATGTTATCAAGCTACAAGAATACTTTCGTGCGCAAAGAAAACTCACCATTATGGAGAGCATCATGATGCACGAGTGTGGTGTTGCTGACACAGAACACACATGTGCTCAGTGGCGCAGTGGAAAATCGCAGGGCCCCCTTGGGGGGAAGGGGTGGGGGTTACATCGCTTTATTGGAAATAATGAAGCGCACATATAAATATATTATATATAGATTTTTTTTTTAACCATGAAGGCAAGCCAATGGATATCACACAAGCAACACGCAGACTTTGCGCAATAGTTTTGCTGGTGAACGTCGTAACCTCGTTCAGTATACTGAAAGTAAAAACACTGACGGAGTTTTCTAACGTTGCAATAACGACGATGAGAGATGAATCTATACTTCAACATATGCTGATAACGCTACATAACCGTCTTAATTTATTACCTTAATATTTCTCTTGTGGCCCGTATAGTGAAAAACACGAGAAACTATTTTGTGTTAAGCAGGTTGATTTTGAATATGGCTGCATGAAATAAAGCTGCTATTAATTTTCATCGATGACTGCAGGGTTAAAATTTGATTATAGGCATATAATTCATTGTAAAAATTAGACTTTTTTTTTTTTTTTTTTAAAAAACATTTTCAATGAGGAGTTTATGAGGAGCTAATAGCTTAATCTTTTATTATCTTCACAGCGCGTCATGTGGTGATGCATTGTGAAATTATTGTGGGGCAAATTAATTGTAATTTAGCTGAATGATAAAAGTAGCCTAATAATAAAAAGAATGTAACAGGCCTACATTAATTGGAAATGCTAAATCCTCTTAATATCGCCAATATCTGATGCTTTTGACAATATCTCTGGTTATCGTCGACACATGATACGACGCAACTCAGCATCGTGGCCCCCGCAGTGCACGCCCTGCTACCCGTCCGCTACACCACTGCATGTGCTGCTCCTTGTTATCAAGCAGAAGAATACACGTACACGTGTTGTGATGTTCTCAGTAATGACGCCTACAGCGATGCGGAGGAGAAGAATAGTTGAACAAAGTTGTTATTTTTGTTTTCTTTCTTGTAGCTTCATAACATTACAGTTGATCCACTGATGTCACATGGACGATTTGAACGACGTCCTTGCTACATTTCTGTGCCTCGACTGAAGGACCCTCGCTGTCTAAGGAGGCTCCGAAAGCTCTCGGATTTCATCAGAATCACGGTTCTGCTTTACGCACAGCCTGGCCGTCTTGTCCTGGTCCTCCAGGCGGTCCTGGTGGTCCTTGTGGGCCCCGGGGTCCTGGTTCTCCTGGCGTGTGTGGAGCGGGGGGTCCGGCGGGTCCCGGAGGGCCTTGTGGACCTCTCTCTCCTTTCTCTCCCTTCTGCATAGTAATAACCTGAGAAAGCACAAGCAGTGAATACAGTCAGCTCATCATCAGCAGAGAAAACATGACAGAAGAAAACTAAATCTGAGACGGACTCACATTTCTGTCTTGAGAAGCTCCTTCTGATCTGATCGGCTCTGAAGTGACAGAAAAACAGAAACAGATATCATGATGAAATGTAATTAATGCGTATGAAAAATCAGTAAAGGCTTGTCACGTGAACTCTGGGCTCAGGAAAATATCACGTAGTGAATAACAGATGTGGAACAAGAAAACAGCTACACGACAGACGGGGAGGATGATTTGAAGACTCCTGCGTTCACCTTTCGGACTGCTGATGACGACGACGTCCTCTCCAGATCCTTCCGCCAGGTCCTCATCGTCTGTCTCGGCGCTGAATGAGGGAGATTCGGTGGGTGGCGCTCTCATGGGACCGGACTCTACATCCTCCGGCTGAACACCGAACAACCAATGAAAATACAGGAAATCAAGCCTGAGCATCACTCAGTCAATCAGTCTGTAGCAGTGATTTAAATATCCTGTGAAATCAACATCTCACCGCTACTTTTTTTTTAGATATATAGTACCATTTATAATTCATATTATAAAAGAAATAAAAATATGTATTTTTTTCACCTCTGACCAAATTGACCCAAAATATGTGTATATGTGTTTGTGTGTGTGTGTGTATATATATATATATATATATTTAAATACAAGGACATCATGCAGTTTTTGGCCCTGTAAAGTGCTTTTCTAAGTTATAATGCCTCAAGCAACCACAATCAGCCCAGTGGTTTTGATGGGCCGTGATGCAAACTAATCAAGCTAATTGCAGTGTACAAAAAGGTCAAATTCATCAAACTCCAGCTGCAGTCAGTGTGATGTGTGTGATGTGTGTGATGTGTGTTTGTCTCCCCCTGCTGGACAGAGCCATGACCGTCAGGATGCTCTGGACCGGAGATGATCATCTGGGGCCGTATTCACAAAACATTTGATCTCAGCACAGAGAGTTCTCCTAAACGGCAGCAAAAGCTCTTAGCTAAGAGTTTCCTCTTTACACCTGTTCACAAAACTAATGAGAGGAACTTTTACTAAGGTATGGGGAGAAATCTTAAGCTAAAAGAAAGGGTGGGGTTGAGCTCATCAGTGTTGGGAAGGTTACTCTGGAAATGTCATAGGTTACAGATTACAAGTTACTCTATTTAAAATGTAATGAGTAGTGCAACTTTTCAATTACTTTATTAATGCAACTTATTACATTTGATTACTTTTTGATTACTTTTCTAAATTTCTAATATTTTCAACTGTTATCATTTTGAAACATTTAAACCAGGCAGAGTTAACCGTACAGTAGCACTCAACACTGATTACTGTCAGACTTTCAGAATCCTTCATCACTTGAATTAAGATTATAATACATAAGGGATAATATACATCTTTATTTTGAGATAACAATTGGCTGGATGTACATTATCCCACTTACTACACACCTGCTTGCCACAAATGAAACACTGATCTGAGCTGAAATGTTTGAACACAAAGCTCCTATGAAGAAATCAGTTCCTAGCAAGCAGCAAGTTGACAGAATTAAGAAACTGTACACATAATATTGAGTTTTAATATTTTATTAGCTAACAAACGCAAAGCTTCCGCCAAGAAAAACTAGCAAGTATAGCACCAAGCCTTGGAAAAAAAACAACTAATTTAAAAAAATAGAGTATACGCATAAACCCAAACAGGAAATAAAACAGTTATCGAATAAGCATGTGTCCTATTCTGTGTCCTAAACTCCTGAAACACTGGTGTCTCACTTTAGAGCAGTCCATGCAATTTATGAAAGAAATCAATTAAATCTGTGTGTGTGTGTGTGTGTGTGTGTGTGAAAAAAATGATGTAATCATTAACATTTTCAAAAGTAACTGTAATTTAATTACACATTTTTTCTCAGTAACTGTAACTAATTACAGTTACATCTATTTTGTAATTAAATTACGTAATTTCGTTACATGTAACTAGTTACTCCCCAACACTGGAGCTCATTACTATGGATGACGTCATCAAGCTTCCAAACTGTGATTGGCTGAGAGGGGACGGGTCTCCGTCAGTGATTTAATTATAGAAATATTAGATAATGAGGTATCATGGGGCCATATTCAAATCAAGATATAAAAATAAAAATGATGCCTTATTAAATAAGGATTTCAAAATTGAAATGTTCCCATACTCAGTGATTTTTACTATAGGCTAATGACACTAATTAAACAAGTGTACGTTCAGCTTATTGTCAGCCTCTTACACGTCTCGTAAACAATTAGCGGATATGCATATAATTAGTCTTTTAATTAACAGACCAGAATAATCGTGGCTGACAGTAAGACGTTGAGCAAACAGAAGAAAATCAAACTGGACGCAAGAACAGCTGTTAGTCTTGCCCAACTTACACATGAAAAGAAGGACATAAATCATGGTGAAATGCATTTACGTTATGAGGTGGGAAGCCAGTCAAAACAGTCGTTTTAGGTTGATTTGTTATTTGCTCTTAGTAATTTAGGAGTCCACTTGACTATCCATAACTTCCACAGATTCAGGAGCTTATTTTAGCACAAATACTCTTACAGCAAACATGCACCTATTATTTTTAAGAGTTTCTCCTAAATCAGCAAGTTAGGAGCTACGTTTAGCCTTGAGATGTTTTGTGATTGCAGTTCAATACAGTCAATATCACTTGCTGAATGTGAATTATTATTAAAACACACTGTCTTTATAATAACATTAGAAATGATTCAGGATTATGCACACATGCTGAAGAAAAACAACTTCAGAGTCAGAATAACATTGAAAAATTGGACACAGAATATAATCAATCTTCAAACGCACTGAAATGAAGCACTCATGAGGCTGGAGATGGATGATGGTGAAGCTGCTGAACATCTGAATGAGTCTGAGCGCAGCTGTGATCAGGAGACGAGATGTTGCTCTCATAATACTCTCCTCCTCGTGACCCGGTCGAGCGAGAGCGATGGACCACATTTCAATGACAAGCAGACGGGCTAAGTGTGTTAAATGTGTGTGTTTATGTCTGAATGGACACAAGCAAAACAGTCGCGGATAAACAGGACGGTCCTCTAGTACTGTGGAATAAACCAGTCTGATGCTGTAGACGTGATCTCAGTGAAGTGTCACTCACCAGCGTATATTCTCTCTCCTCAACCACTTTCTTGACCTCGTCTGGAGTCTCCGTGTCATCGTAGATGTCGTCACCGCTGCCGTAACCGGACGCCTGAAATCACACGCTCAGTGTTTATTTCCTGTTCATTAGGGATCGATTGTCTGTTTGTGTTTGTGCGGTCTGGAGACACACACCATCACACTCAACCAAAATATCAAAACCAAAATAATGGACCAAAAATGGCATAAAACTAAAACTAAATCATAAACAGCAATGTTAACATAATATCAAACATACATAAAACATACTAATAAAAGAAATTTCACGACAGAAGTCCTATATAAAGCATTCAAAACCAAATCCCTGAATAAAAGCATCAGCTTTACAGGAAATGTGTAGCAAACCGCTGAGCTGTGACGTGGTACTGCGGCCGCTAGAGGACGCTGTTACTCTACTGTTACTCTACTGTTACTCTACTGTAACACTGCAGTGTCTCTATCAGACTCACTCACTCACTCACACAGCTGCCATTATGAGCTTCTATGATTTATATTAGTTTGGCATTTTGTAACACATTGGAAAATGTTTCAAGCTCCTCTGTTTCAACGGTAGCAGGTTTTAAACGCATCAAATGTGAGATTCCTCTCTTGATTTTGGTCTGCTTCATCTGTTAAATGTATTTGCTTTTAATATGTTTATATAAAAAAATACAAGAAAAATTCCAAAAATATATGGACAGAAAATATATTTAAGCTAGCATATTATGAAACATTCTGACAAATATATTTTTGACCATTTTCTGTGTAATAATAAAAAAAAAAAAAAAAAAAAACCTTCAATCATGTTATTTGAAACAAATTATCAAGCTGTAATTCATATATTTGACACGACCTTCTCAAGTTGATGATTAAACCTGCTTCCAGATTTGTGCCACATTTGTAAATCACATGTGACATGTTGATGTAAAGTGTTGTTTATCGTGTGAATGTGCCGACACTCACGTAAGGATCGTCCTCCTCACACTGTTCATTGGGAGCGCTGGGATCCGCCGTCAGCAGCAGCTGCTGGATCGAGCCCTGCACACACACACACACACACACACACACACACAGATTTTTGTAAGTGTTCACACTTCACTCCTAAATAGCCTGAAACTGATTATCAGATGAATGTGTAAAACTCAACCACTGCTGCTGTAAATCACTGATACACAACACAAACTGATACACGCTACACAAAACACACACAGAACCAGAATGAGGAGAGTAAAGCGACACACATCAGTCTGTTCTCCACATGTTCTGGTCTGATCATGAACGGTCAGCATCAGCTCTTGACCTTTGACCTCGGTGCGTGTAAAGCTGAGGTCAGAGTTTTCTCAGAGCTCTAACGAGCTGAACTCTTGATTAACACGGGTGTGGCTGAGAGACTCTTGTGCAACACATTCAGAGCAAAAGCACCTGTTTCCCATTCGCTCCAGCGACAACAAACACTGCTGATGTGTGGGAAAGAAAAACAGAAACAGAAAGTAAGAAAATCCTTGACAGACACCAAGAAGACCAACCATAATCAATCATATCAAACTTTTGCATAATTGAAAGAGGTTTCTTAAACTATAGCGCCCCCTATCACTGGACACTGATTCAGTGTGAAACAATGACGTTCAATTTAATAATTCTTAAAAAAATAATAATATCTGCATGTATGTTCTTTTATAAATAGATTATTATTTTAATTCATATATAGTTCATGACTAATGTTAATTTTTTACACATATATAATAGTTCACAGCTCATTAGTTCATGATACCCTAATTAAATAATGCAAGCAATAACTAAGGAATTTCATTTAATTTACTTTTTTTATTTTATTTGATGTCTTATCTATGTCAATAGTGTGGTTTTAAAAGACAGATCTGCAAACTATTCTTCTGTAGATGTCTGAAAATACAATATTTGGTCAAATTTGTCATAAAAAAAGACCCAAAACTGAATAATGTCAATAAGAGCAGGAAGGCAGGAAGGCGGTGTCTGGATTCTGCGGGTGTGCAGCCTCCAGCATCTGTGTTTCAATTAGTCATGTTGATTAGCGAGCCCTTCCTGCCAGACTGACTCAGCTAGCAGCGATGCTAAGCGTGAATCTGATCTGATCGTCTGTCTGCGTCTGTGTGAATCGGCACGTCAGCCTCGCGAACGGGATAACGACGGAAACGTTCCCATGATTATCTGCGTAAAGCAGGAGAATTCAATTCCAGCGATAAGAACAAACTCCATCATTACTGAAATAAGGACATTGTGAGTCACTGATATTTCATCCTGCTCCAATCCAACGTGTGACTCATCGATTCTCAAGAAACACACGAGGTTAAGAGGATTCCATCCAAAACTTCTGCCAAACGAGTTACAGTTGCTCTCCAAGTGTAGAATATCATTTTTACTTAATTTCAACTGAATAATCTCAAATATACGGTTCCAGTTTTCTGTCGTTTTGTAACTAACAGTTGAGCTGTATGGATGATGGTGTATTTATAGTGTTGTTTTTGGTGTGTTTGTGGCCTGTAGACTGCAGCTGTGATCCTCAAAGACTCGTTTATTCAGCCGGTTCATTCACTCATGTTGACTCAGCATATGCAGACGCACAGAGCCACTGCAGCCACACACACACTGATACACACTCACACACACACACACACACACACACACACACACACTCTTGCATATGGGGTTTACAGTGACTCTCCATAGATGTAATGGTTTCTCTACTGTACAAACTGTATTTTCTATTGCCCTACACCAACCCTACAGCTCACAGGAAACTACTGTAAACAGTAAACTTCGTAAACCATGTTTATGTTGCAGTACCCATGTCATTATACACATTTGTGTATATACCAGAACACACACACACACAGACTGGCGTACAGATGAGGGTTTATGCTTGTCTGTGTGCTGATTTACTGTAAGTGCAATGCAGGGACAAACTTCCAGAAACTGATCCACTCTAAACAAAAGATCTTCTCCTTCTGTTCAGATGAAGAGTCGCTCGTATGAGCAGAAACATGCAGTGACAGGATTTTACTGCAACACCAAACACTACAAACCTGAACAGAACTTCAGTTCCACACCAAATGTGTTCTGAACGTATAGAAGACGCTTAATCTCAGAATTCAGACTTCGTTTCTACTGCTTTTTAATTCTGTGGCAGAAACAGGCATCAGTGTGTTCAATGTGTCAGACAACACACGATAAAGATGCATCACATTAACAGCATTTTGCGGTTAGAGTACGGTCACAGTAGTGCTGTACGGAACACGTCTACACTCACAACACACAGATTTATGATGGTCACTGCAGCGAATCTGTGCAACCAACTAGAACTCCTGTCAAAATCTGCATTGGGAAATCTTTGACACAAAATGTGCAAGTGTGTGGATGACGTGAATTGAACTGACCATCGTGTAGTAGTGATGTGTCGTTTGCGAACGAGCCGAATCTTCAGCTGCAGACAGGGGCGGGGCTTTATTTGGATGGGCACACCCAAGTGTAGCGGTACAGGACAGGTACACAGAGCGACAGAGAGAGGCGAGGGAGCCGGATTTAAATGCAAGCACGTTGGGAGAAAGCAGTGTTGCCAATTTAGCAATTTTGTTGCTGGATTTGGAAACTTTTCAGACTACCCTAGCAACTTTTTTTTTTTTTTTTTTTTTTTTCAAAAAGCACCTAGTAATAAATGTAGCTATTTTAAAAATGTATTTGCCAACTTTTAGCAACTTTTGAAAAGTGACTTAAATGATAAAAAAGGCATGCATCTTTCCTCTGAACCACACAAAAAGAAGAAACTATTGAACAAAATCTATCAAAATGCAATGTGTAATTTAAAATACAGGTAAATTACAGGTTATTACGACTTATCTCACAATTCTGACTTTTTTTCTCAGAATTGCGTGATAAAATCTCACAATTCTTGCTTTTTTTTTTTACTCAGAATTGTGAGATATAAAGTCGCAATTCTGAGAAATAAAGTCGCAATTGTGAGTTATAAAGTCAGAATTGTGAGATATAAACGTGAATTCTGTGAGCATATCACTTTATGGACTTTGTAACTCACAATTGTGAGTTTGTATCTTGCAATTCTGACTTTTTTTTCTCAGAATTGTGAGATACAAACTTACAATTGCGAGAAATAAGTCAGAATTGTGAGTTTATATCTAGCAATTCTGACTTTATAACTCGCATTTGTGCATCTATACCTCACAGTTCTGAGAAAAAACGTCAGAATTGTGAGATGTAAACTCAAAATTGCAAGAAAAAAATCAGAATTGTGATATAAAGTCACAATTACCTTTTTTATTTTTTATTCAGTGGCGGAAACGGGCTTCCACAGCATTGTGCCCTAGTTTTATGTAGTGTGGCATTTAACTTGCTACCAATACACTGTTTAAAACTAATGTGTAGTTTGACTAATTATTTAGAAAATACATAAAATGTAATTGTTCAAAAATGAGTAACTTCAGTTTTATTTAAAAATAAAAAGGTCTATTACTTTTATAAATAATTTATATTAAATGTTTATATTATTTTTTACAAACAAATCTAAATGAACATATTTCAAATTGTGTTCTTTGCTGACATTTGAGCCATTTCAATGTATTCTACATAATTATGTATTAGATTATGACATCACCATCCAATGATGTCACAACGTCATTTAGCAATGTTTGGCAACAAAACGACCTGCCTTTAGCAACTTTACCTGAAAATTAGTTGGCAACACTGGGAGAAAGTGAAGAAAGGAGCGAAAACCGAAAAAGCAGCATCCTCCTGCACTGCAATGATATTTCATATTTGTTTGCTGTGGTTCTGTGTTCAATTGTTCAATTTAAGATTTATTAAAATGTTAAATAATAAACGAAAAAAAAAAAAATGCATAAAAATAAGGCTTTTATGACACCACTGAATAAAAAATTGCTTACCAACTTACTTCTGAAATAGAAGGCTCTGAGTGATACTAAATGAAGAGACATTTGGGAGCCGTAAGAGCCGGCCCTTCTAAAGGAGCCGAGCCAAAAGAGCCGGACTTCCCATCACTGTCGTGTAGCTCCGCCCACAGAGAAATCTAACAGGTCTATAATAATCCAGATGAAGCATCAAACATTGACGGAAACAGGGAAATGTCAGCGTGCGGCAATTTATGAAAGTCAAGCCACAAAACACAGCTGGTCATAAATAATAATAGCTGTGTTTCAGCTTCTGATGAGAGTGCAGTCAGCTCACATAAGCTGGAATTATCACTTTAAACAAAAACATTGACATTTTTTTAACTGAAACAATAAATGAGGATAAATGAGGTTCTAGAGCTGATGAAGCAAACAAACACCAGGCACGGATGAGTCAGTCAGAGCGATTTACACACATGACGTGTGTGTCGAGTGTCAAGCGCAGCCTCATCTACTAACACTGATCCCGTCATCACACAACTATGAAAGACAACTAGCACAACTCTTATCCATCTCCCAACAAACACTTGTGACATGAAGTCTGAGGCTCTGCAGCTGTTTCAGCCAGAAATCATTCATTTAGAAAGGAAGTGACCGTTTGACCAACCACAGCTTGTGACTCATGTTACTACAGTAACAGCAGTATTGCAGTTATAATAATACTTTTTTTGGCTCTTTTCTGCTGCTAGTCACTGTGTGTGTGTTTTGCATGGAGAAGAGCAGCCGGGACATTGTGCTCAATATCTCCTTTTGTGTTTTACAGAAGAAAGAAAGTCGTACAGGCTTGAATCGACACGATCAGAGAAACTGAAGACATTTGATCCTTTGAGAGTTTTTTTCTTTCTTTTTAAGAGGAGAACGAAAGGGGAAACATAAATTCATGCACTTAAGGGTCTGAAAAGGGAAAGACATTAAAACACAAGTCTCGGTGGTGTCGGACTGCCACGTCGTCGGCCTTGTGGCGCGGCTGATGTCGTCCAATGTTGTTCAGAATGTGAACGAGCCACAAATCAATGTGCTGGCGTCTGTGACCTGGAACATCTGTGTCGTGACGTATGCTCAGCTGCTCATCTTGATACACACGCTTTAATCGCTTTACAGACCATACATGTCAACTGCTGTTCTTCTTTATGAAACAAAAAAGCATGTTCAACAAAAAACACTAGATGAGTAAAGTTTGAGAACAAACTTTGTGTTGGCTTGAGAAAGCCTTGCCTGAAAGTTTGAAGCGGTTGTAAACGTATGAAAGTTGATGTTGCTAGCATGATTTTACATGTTTTAGCATGATTAGCTTGTTTATTGCATTTATAGGCTGATTACAATGTTGTTACCATGTTACTAGCATGTTGTTACCATGATTAGCAAGTTACTAGCACATTTATAACCTGATTAGCATGTTGCTAGCATGTTTCTAGCATGATTAAAATGTTACTAGCACATTGCTATCATGTTTATAACATGAATAGCATGTTACTACCATGTTGCTAGCATGATTTTAACATGATTAGCATGTTACTAGCTTGTTGCTAGCATGTTGTTAGCATGATAAACCAGTTACTAGCATGTTGCTAATATGATTAACAAGTTACTAACATGCTTAGCATGTTACTAGAATGTTGTTAGCATGATTAGCAAGTTACTATCATGTTGCTAACATGATAAGCATGTTGCTAGCTTATTGCTAGCATGTTTCTAGCATGTTTAATGTATTACTAGCATGTTGTTAGCATGATTAGCATGTTGCTATCATGTTTCTAGCATGATTAACATGTTACTAGCATGTTTCTAACATAATTAGCAGGTTAGTAGCATGTTGTTAGCATTATTATCAAGTTACTAGAATGATTAACATGTTTTATTGAAACCAATTGATTCAATAAAAATCAGCTAAAACCAGTCTAGGCTGTTTGTCTAGTCTTAGCTGGTTTAAGCTGAAAATAGCTGGTTTAGCCTTGGCTGGTCTTTTAGCAGGTCTCATAGCTTGGCTTGCTAAAAAGTGGCCAAAACCACTTTAAACTACTTTAAAACCGGTCTGGGAGAGCAGCCAAAGCAGCCATTCATCTTAGGCTGGTTTAGCTGTTTTTTCAGTAGGGAGTTGTTAAGCTTTGCTACAGCAATAAACAGTTTAGATGCATCACAGGTTGCTTTGTGTAAAAGTTTTCACCCCCTCAATGAAAGTCAATGAGATTTTAGGTGGTTTGATAGTCTGGTTTTCAAAAACTGTAGGCCAGATCAGTTAGAAAAGTTAAAGCAATTAACTTTAGATCTGTCTGAAGGTCTGACCCGAGTTTGGTGGTTGAGGCTTTAAAGCTCTAGGAGGAGATACTGACTGAAGTTTTGGCTCAGAAGTTGGCTTACTGACTTTTCAAGCCAAACTAACGATTCTAACACACTGGAACAGGAATTGTAATGAATCGTGATTCATGTGTTTTGATGTGGTTTTGGCATCATGAAGACAAAGGCACTACTGTCTAAATCAATACTGAGGTTGAGTTTAAAGAGAACCTCTCCTGAATCAAAACAAGTTTTCATTACACATCTTAAAGAAGCTCCATTCAAACCAAAGCATCCAAACATTTACTCCAACACCCTCTGATAGTGATATTAAACACATCCACAAACACCTCAAAATGATCGCAGAGCACAAAACTCACTTTTTCTCTTTTGAAAACACCGAAACTCACCACAAAGCGATCCAGCCTGGTTCCTCCGGCGTTCCCTATGAAGATGCCGGAGCTGGGCTGGAAGGTGAGTCCGTCCGGACTCCTGCTGAAGGCCACGCGGTGGTGCTCCTCACAGTCCATGTACAGCCGCACCTCTTCCCCCTGTACGGCCAGCGTGAAGCGCGCCCATCGGCCCGTCAGATCGGCCATCTTGAAGGAAGCCGCCTCCTGCGTGCGCGCGGCTCCGGGTTCGGTGTAGTACAGAACCACGCGCTGAGACCCGTCCTCCACCGGCGCCAGCGCCACTCCCAGATGGACGATCTTCTGCAGAGCATCCGTGATGGCGAACAGCACTCCTCCGCGCCGCGTGCTGGGTTTGGCCGTCACCACGACGCCAAAGTCGCGGAAGAACGGGTCGGGGATGAAGGAGCGCGTCAGGCGGCCCACGTTCGCGTCCGGACCGAAGCTGTACGCCGGGAAGCCCTCAAAGCCCGTGATGAAGGACACCGATGGGGGCAGAGGAACGCCGATGAGCTCGGTGAGGTCCAGCTGACCGCTCGAGTCCCGCTCTGGAAAGACAAACAACAGAGTTAGTAAACGCATCCAAATGAGCCATTCTAGATCGCTCTGAGCCACACAAATGAGTGGGAAAATGCCTAAAAACAATAATAACAGTGAATATGGTGTTGCCCTAGAATTGAGCTAAAACAAGCACAGTGTCTCGTGTAACATCTCATTATAAATATAGTCACATTATTATAGTCAGTGTTGGGGGTAACACGTTACAGGTTACGTAATCAGATTACTTTTTCAAATAAGTAACGCCAGCTTTTTTTCTTTTTTTTTTTTTTTTGCCATTTATTGATTGAAAGCTCTTCTGTCCCCATGTTGAGAGAAATCAGGAGCAAGATGTTATTTTAGTTATAGAATAAATGTGAACATGCATTAATTCTCACTTCTCACTTACAAAAAAAACAAACAAACAGATTCAGTATTTCTCAAAATGAATAAAAACTGTGAAATGCATCTCAGAATATGAAGCAAATCTGCAATAATTAAATATGCTAAATAATGTCAAAATATTCTTAACAAATACAAATATCCTTAAATTTAAAAAACATTTGTTCTTCTTTTAATTGCTGAAGAGTGTTGAACTTTCTTCTCATGTGTTCTACTGTACAGATGTGAATTTATTTTTTCCTTCAGGCTTTTGGTGTGTTCATTTGCCAAAAATATCAGTATTTATATTAAAAACAAACAAGCAAGCCCCACCCAAATGTAAAAACGTAAGTAATTAGTTACTTTTTCAAGGAGTAACGCAATATTGTAATGCATTACTTTTAAAAGTAACTTTCCCCAACACTGATTAAGGCCATTTGATAGTCATGCTATTTGTCTAAAACAGTTGTATAAAAATATATATTACAGAAAGAAAGAGAGAGAAGTAGGATTTTTTTAATGTTTCTGAAAGAAGTGTCTTCTGCTCAGCAAGGCTGCATTTCTTTGATCAAAAATACAGTAAAAATTGTGAAATATTATTACATATGTTTTCTATGTGAATGTCTGTTAAACTGTAATTTATTTCTGTGATCCGCAGCTGAATTTTCATCATCATTACTCCAGTCTTCAGTGTCACATGATCCTTCAGAAATCATTCTAATATGCTGATTTGCTGCTCAACAAACATTTCTGATTATTACCAATATTGAAAACAGTTGTTTGAGCAATCAGAGTTTGAATTCCATCCACATAATTCACAATGAATGTTTTACAAAACAGACTTTATTATAAGCACCTGAAAAGCATCTCTAGTGTTTCTTTACAGTTTCAGTTGTGCTAATAATTCATGGCCAAATGAAGGTCTTTTTAATCGCGCCATGTATTTTCCTGTTTATGCGCTGAGATCCGGCCAGCAGTCCTGCAGTTTTATTAGTGCACACATTTTATCCGGGGCTCTAAACTCCCTCCAGGCATCCCTGCAGCTCCTACATCTCCACTTCAATCGTCTGCTGTTTTCACAAAAGATCTGCTTGTTTCTCTCACAGATGACAAACCAAACCAGCAGCGTCTGCCAGAACTACTGTACCGGAGCGCATCACGCTTTAGCATCGTTCACCAAATAAGCCGAGCACACCAAACCGAGCCGTATCGGCGGACGCTGGATCGTAACTCTGAAACGCACACATGGTCTTGATTAGAGCGCAGGAGAAGCACAAACAATCAGTCGCTCTGTTACAGGCCCCATCATCTGGAAGGGGTTAGTGTGGCTAATGGATCTGCTGCGAGGAACGTGCTGGAGATCTGGACCACAGGCGCTTTAATGGCACACTACGGCAAGAAATGCCATCTTAGTATTCACACAACAACTTACCGGCAGAACGAAGTGTTTCTGCTCGTATACTAATGCTAATTCACCTCACTGAGCTTCATACAGTCGAGTGAGCTCATGTTGAACAACATGGACGAAGGCAATTTCCCAATTCATGTTCTTTGTCTTTTCTTTTAGGTAATGATATAAAACAGTCTAAAAACAAATTCATGAGTCACATCAACCAGCGCAAGTGTTTAAACACGATTTGACCACAGCTGGAGTGAATAAAAACAATTAAGAGACTGTGGAGTCAGAAACCTGGCAATAAGACGTCACGCAGAGGCCTAGAAGATGTTCGACCTCACTGACGCCAACAAGTCTTATAATCGACATATATTTGATCAGACACAGTGAGGACGCAGCTTCACTCATAAATACGGTTCATGATAGTAGCCAGATACACCGATGCTCAATTATCCTGTGATTCTGATCAACACACGTGATCAGCAGACTCAACATCTGCAGGGTGAAGGACACGACCACTTAAGACTCCCATCAAAGTCAGGATCTCAACGCCAACACTCGACTCTTCTGCTGTGTTATTGTTTGTTAGTTGTCAAAAGTGAACAGAGATACCAGATGCAGTCATACAAACAAGACATTATTGTGAGAACTAAGTTCTTCCAAGAGAAATGGCTCTCAGACAAAAAGCATGTAGGGCTGTGGATCATTGGCAGGATTGTGAAAAAGTGAATGTTGAAGACAGGAATTGAGGTGGATCCAAATGCAATTTGAATTAATAATAAACAGTCAAAGGAAATAAATACACTCACGGTGCATTCACACCAGACGCGAATGAAGCGTTAGGTGCGAGTGATTTACATGTTAAGTCAACGCAAAGACGCGAATAGACATCCTGTGGCGCGATTCGCACGAATTGGGCGTTTCTGGCGTGATTCGCGCAAGTTGAAAAATCTGAACGAATATTCACGCCGCGTTAACCAATCAGGAGCTTGCTCTAGCAGTGATGTGATTACGACGTAGCGAGCGGAGGCAGAAATCCCAAACAACAATGGAGGACAAAATCATCATCGCTGTATGTGGACACCCGGAGCTGTACGATACATAATGAAAAGGATCTTGCTTAGAAGAAAGTGCGTGAGGAGGTCGGACAATCTGGTAAGTTGTAAGAAACGCTCTTTACTCAATTTGAGCTATATATATATATACATATTGAGACTACAAGCTAGCTAAAGCCGGCAAATTGAGCTTATTCGCCGTGTTTTAGGACTACTTTCCCGCTGACAAAATCCATGTCAGGCATTTCGCAAATTCACGTCTGTTGTGAAGTGAATTTCACGCGCGAATGAAGCGAGTAAACTGTTCAAGCGTCCAACTACGCACGAATAGCGCGATTCATTTGTGCAATTCGCAACTGGTGTGAACGCACCGTAATACATCATTCACAAAACAACAACAGTAACATGCTTTAAGAAAATAAACGGTGTCAATTTTAATTTCATGCTGAATTTTAATAAGCACAATGACATGCATTTTAAAAGTTTTGGTAACACATTGGAGTCTTCAAAAAAGGTATTCAAAATGTACATTAAAGGGTAACTCCACCCCAAAATAAACATTTTGTCATTAATCACTTACCCCCCTGTTGTTCCAAATCTGTAAAAGCTTTGTTCGTCTTCGGAACACAAAGATATTTTGGAGGAAGACCAGGATACGTTTTCTACGTTTATTTATGCAAAAACAACGTTTCCGCATGATGCGGCTGACAGAGAACAGCGTCCAGCAGATAATCTCCAAATTGGAGACGAATAGTTGAATAAAGTTCTTATTTTTGTTTTCTTTGTGTACAGAGTATTCTCACAGCTTCGTAAAATTCAGATTGAATCACTGATGGCAGATGGACTATTTTGAAGACTTTTCTGGGTCTTGACAGTGGTATTTACCTGGCAGTCAATGGGACAGTCACAAACCTCCCGGTTTTCATCCAAAACATCTTTTGGGTTTGGAACAACATGGGGGTACGTGATTAATGACAAAATTTTCATTTTGGGGTGGAGTAACCCTTTAATGCATTATATCTATTCTTAATTATTTGTAACCAAAGTAAAAATGCATTGTAATATTGTGCAGATTCATTTTTATTTGTGAAGTCAGTTGTTTGTCATGTTTCAATGCATTTTTACTTTCCAAATTTGCAGCAGTGAAAAGATAAGAATTGTAATGTATTATAACTGTGCTTACAATTATTCATTAAATCATACAGTGGATTATAAGCTGTACAAATAATGCACTGACAACTTTATATTTAAAGGTTTCAAGTAAAGTGTTACCAATGTTTATTCACCTCTTTGGAGGCATGCATGAGTTTTGAGACTTGTATAGTGAATATGTTCACATGCACGATCTTATAGTAATAATAGCCTAATAACCCGATGTGTGTCACAGGTCAGGTCAGAGTTTTGTGGTTCATGAGAACACACTCAATGATCACCAACCACTAATAACTGGTTATCGTTTATTTCCACGAGCACATTTGGCCGTTCGTGAATTCTGCATAGATGTGCCCAATAATCAGATTTCGCCAGTCTGTTGTGCAACCAGTGGAAACACTGAGCGAGTATGAAGATGTTTGGGAACGACGTGTATTTATTGCACATTTATGAAATGAAGCAGAGAGGTTCACTCCAGACCAGATGAAGACCAGACAATCAAAGTCTTCTGGATGACTCAAGGTTTGAGTTACTGGCTCTCAGTGTGTTGAGGTCAAGTGTAATGTCAGCATGAGGAACAACGAGCACGTTATTGCATTTTTGTTCTGTGGAATGAGCCAAAGGTTAAAGCGCTGTCTGTGGGCAGATGAGTTCATCACGTTATCGCAGAGAGAGCCGTAAGGAGTTAGGAATTTCAACAGAAATTCACACCATCAGAAACTACATCCGAGCATGAAAGGTTTCTCCATGCAGATTTCACATCGTTTTCAGTTGGTCGTGCACATTTGTCACGTTGACTTCTTTTCATACGTCTCTACTCTGTTGACAACGCACAGTGGGTCTTTTTCCTGCAAAATTTCCCAGACATTTTGCCATTATGACTGTAACTATTCCAATCCATCCAGTATTCCAGTTTTCAAAGGGAAAACACTACATTGGCAGTCAAATTCATTCAGTCCAATGTCTATCAAGCAAATCAATCATTTTGAAGAGCTTGATAAATCGGCATTTGTTGATCTCTGTGCAGTGGCTTTGGTTCTTCAGTCGACAGTATTCTTGATCTTCACATGGAAACCACAGCTGCTAATAAAACACTAGACTCATTCAGTGTGGTTAAAGTCGGGAATCTCCGTCCATCTGTCAAGGTTGCCAGCAGTGCTTGCGTAATACATTTAATGTTAACGGTAAATATTTTCAGTTTGAGGTCCACTGATATATGATCCACGAACCCCAGTGAGCCAGACCTGCGGCCGATCAGAGAGACCACCACAAATGACGTGAACATGAGAGAAATCCACCAAGGTTCGTGTAAGTGACCGCTGTGCCGTTTGTTAGCTGAAGTAAGCGTGATGATGAAACGCAGATTCACAAGAGGTTTGAGGAAACAGACTCAGCTCACATTGAGAAAGACACTTTCTGAGAGATTAACAGAGTTTGCGCAGGGCGAGCGTGAGGGTCATCGCTGACTGGGCAGCTCCTCGCCTGTCTGAGCTCATGGATGAAAAGGTTTTTGCTGGGAAAACGAGCAAAGGCGGCAGAATGAAGGCATCTCGGTCGTCCACAATGAGGTCTTGAATTTGGCAAACCGGCCGGCACGGGGAGGAGTCGTCAACTATCTTCAGCAATCTATAGACGCTCCCATGAGCCTCAGAGGAGCCGACCTACATCTAGGAAAGGCCTGGCTTCATTCATGAGCTCATAGACTGGAGCAGATCGTAATGAACACTGAATGCTTGACAAAGAATAAATAAATGAGCAGAATGTATGCAATGTGAATGAAAGAACATTTGTTTTTGGTAAATCTTGGCCAAACTTACATATAATGGCTACAAAACAGACTTTGGCTGGTTTATAACGGCTTGATCAGCGCTGACCTTTGCTTCAGGACACACAGAGACGAGGCCAAAACAGCCTTATACAAACAATCACGAGCTCCTGCCACTCCCTCCACAAACACAAAACCAATATCTGCCACTTACCAACATTTCCCTTCTTTAGCCACTGCAATCCAGACACAAACAGCGGATTTCCTACGGCGCCCTTGATCGCACAGCGCTTTCACTAGAGACTCAAACATACAGTAATCATTACTTCAACTATATTCTATACTAGTCAACGTTAAGGAATTGAAAACACGCGATTTGAGTTTCTGAAAGAAATCTCTTCTGTTCAGCAAGGCTATTTATTTGATCAAAAATAGTCAAAAAAGTGAAATATTATTGGAATTTAAAACAGCTGTTTTCTATGTGAATATCTGTTCAAATGTAATTTATTTCTGTGATGCACAGCTGAATTTTCATCATCATTACTCCAGTCTTCAGTGTCACATGATCCTTCAGAAATCATTCTAATATGCTGATTTGCTGCTCAACAAACATTTCTGATTATTAGCAATGTTGAAAACAGCTGTGCTGCACAATGTTTTTCTGGAAACCGTCATACATTTTATTTTTCAGGATTCTTTTGTAACATTATAAATGTCTTTACCGTCACTTTTTAATTTAATGCATCCTTGATGAATAAAAGCATTACGTTTTTGCCAAAAACAAATTCTTACTGACCTCAAATGTACTTAATTCAGTTTGACAGCTGAATGAATTAAACTACGTCTCACTGTACTGTGATAGTCTATTAAGGAGACGCTGATCTTTGTTTATATCTCAGCTGTGATTTGACTCGTATCACACTCACAGATACTGTATAATATCATCTGAATGATCGGATGGCCTGAGCGTGTCCTTTGGCATCTGAATCACACGCTGCGCTACAGATTTCAGCATCAGGCTATAAAACAAACACACACATCTTTCATTTCTACCAGCAGCACATAAACAAGCGGCGCGGCATGTCTGTGGTTTTATATTTTCCAGCGAGGAGCTTAATGAAGCTCCAGTCAGCGTCCAATCTCAATGAACGTTCACCAAATCACATTAGTGAGAGATCAGAGCTGAATAATTCATCACACGTGTTCGTTCGCCTCTGCTTCATCACTGCTGGAACATTAGAGCATATTCATCTCACGCTTACTAACAGAAAACCAACAGTAAAAGTCGTGGAAAATGAAAACCTGTTTAAAGATGTCACTCAAATGATGATGTTCCTGATATATACCAGCCTTAAATACTTTGCTTTGAAATATTTAGTTTCTCAGAGAATGACAAAAAAAAGCAAACACTAACAGTTTGTGTTCTGTGTGAATACACTAGAACACCTCCAATCACGCCATGATCATCCAGACAGCAACAAACACAAACGCTCCGAAAGACTGTTTAGAAACTCAGTGACTGGAAAACAAAATAACAGCATTTTCCTAAACTTTCCTCCTCTGCTCAGAACCTATGAAATGAAGAACAAAACCTGGAATCAAGGGCACTATTCACTCATTCATTCATTAAAAATTAGAATTGTTCTTAAATAAATTAAATAAATGTGTCTTATTAAATAAATGCAATTTTAAATAATGTCATTTTAAATCAATGTATTATACAATGCATTATTTATTAATAAATCATTTAAATATTTGCCAATGACTGTGCATTTTTAATTTAATGGAAAAGAGCAACTTTTTTCTGTTCCAGATCCTCTGAATGTGATCTTTTGTCCTCTCATGAAGCATGAAGTCAGAATGAGCAGACCACCATCGTCATTCTCTCTGTTTTCATGTTTTTGATGATAATGTGTCGCTGACATCGCTGCTCCTGGTTGGCAGGGCATTATGGGTGGTTTATTAGTTTCTTCTGGCTGGTTGTTATGATGGTTAATTGGTGGTCTGAATCAACCTTGCCAATGGAAATCAATGAAGTTTTCTTTCTAGAACCACAAATGTGAGATTTTGGTTGAGTGGTTCCTCAAACGCCACATGAAATGTCACCGGTGACGTCTCTGTGGAATAATCTCATGGTTTGTGTTCGTCCAAAGTCAGATCACACACTGAAAGCCTGATTTATGCCGTTACGAGTAATAAACGGCTTTAACGGAGGAAAGCATGGGTCATCCGGAGATCATCACGCTGTCTGTCTGATCAACACAAACACATCGGTGTGAAAAACAGACAGGAAGTAGCACAGGTGTGTCGCACGCGCTCACTGCGGTCACCACAGGAGCATCATGGGAATGCTAGGTTTATTCACAAACATTCACGCCAGACTCCCGCCTGCTTTTCTCAAGCAGTTTCAAACACAATTTACAATGTAAACATTTCAGCAGAAGAACGCTTTATTCAGAGACGAACCTACAGACAACCAGTCAAACATCTACTAAACTTCAAATGCTTTTATAATTATTGTTTTCACTGCTGTTTTAGGCAAAATTATACAATATATTATATATATTATACAATCTTTATAGTATTTTTATAATCTTTATAGTATTATAGTATTATTATAGTATATTATACAATCATCACTGAAAAACAAAAAACTTTTAAAATATTTTTGTGTTGCTTTTTAACATTTTTTTCCTGTTTAATAAATTGTGTCAGATAGAGCAGAATGTCACAATGTGTCCTGTAAGGAAACCTGCTTCCACCATGGAATAAAGAAATAAAACAGTAATTGTGGCTTTTATCTCATAATTATGACTTTTTTCTTGCAATTTGTTTTTTTTTTTTTTTTCCCACAAAGAAATAAAAAATAAAAAAGACAATTGTGACTGTTTTTTGTCTGTTTTTCTTGAGCTCAATTCAGGTATTTTTTTTTTTTTTTTTGTATTTTTGATTTCTCAGAAAAAACTACTTTTTCAAGTAGTGTTCATTCAGAGACATTTTTTTTCCTTGCAATTCTGATGCGGGAAAAGGTCGTTTTTGTGATAATTGTGAGACAAAAAGTCGCAATTACCCAATTTATTTATTTTTTTATTCTGTAGTAGAGAGTCCATTTTCCTGCTATTGGGGCATGTTGTCACAGAAGGTGTGTTTAATTAACTGCATCAGATTTTCGGGCCAATAATGATGGAAATGTTTAAATGCATTTTGAGAAATACAGATATAAAGAGTGATATAAAGATAAAAAGAGATATGAAATGTGACACTGGCCCAAGTCTGCCCTAATAACTGGGATCATTCACGAATCTCTTTGCTCCACAGATCTACACGTACACGAGGAGCCATACAGTATTCACTCATTCAGCTTTACATCAACAGAGCGATGGCTGTCGGCCAGCACTCACACAGCGATCAGAGAAACCAGAAACACGACGACCGACTGGACTGAACTACTACGCTTTCTAACCTCTCAAAGCTGATTTTTCAGAAATGCTGTTGCTTTCTTTGACTTTGTTTTCTTCATAGACGCAGATCTAAATATTCAAACCACAGATTGTTTCATGTTTCATTTGCAAAACTATGCAAACTTCAATATAAATATATATGCATGGTGCCCTGACTAAATAAAACATTAACCTCTGTATTACAGTGACTTAATAAAAGTCTTTTTTAACGCAGGAAACAGGAGATTCTGTGTGTTCACTACGACTGATAATGATTGATCGTATTTGGCTGAAGATCCTTTTTTAGCAATACTTCAGCTGTTCTGACCCTTTGCTAAAACGACAAAGCATCTCTTGAGTCTGATTGAGTTTCCTCCAAGTTTCTGATGAATTGGCCGCCGACTGCGTATGGAGACAAAGCAAAACCACAGAAGACAACGGGCCGATATCAGCCGCCGAGAAACCCAAATACTACAGATGCTCTGGAGCTGAAGGGAGCGTGTTTATGATGGCACACGACGAGCTGCTGACGGAGAGAGATCAGGAACGGCCTATTAGCTCGCATCTGCTCCTCTGTTCATTATGTGGATCTTTCACGACTCCCTTCATCCCTCCAGTAAGATCTGTTTATACCTGAGCCAGCGTTACCGCGCTGATATTAGCCTGATCTGAGAGAAGAAAATCAGGCAGGGAGTGACAATCATATTTACTGTTTCTTAAAGAAGTCCCTTCTGCTCATCAAGGCATATATTTGATACAAAATACAGTAAAATGCGAAATATTATTACAATGTAAAACAGCTGCTTTCTATGTAAATATCTGTTCAAATGTTTCTGTGATGCGCAGCTGAATTTTCAGCATCATTACTCCAGTCTTCAGTGTCACATGATCCTTCACAAATCATTCTAATATGCTGATTTGTTGCTCAACAAACATTTCTGATTATTAGCAATGTTGAAAACAGCTGTGCTGCACAATGTTTTTGTGAAAATGTGAAACATTGTATTTTTACAGAAAAAATACATTGTTACATTGTTTCAGGATTCTTTCTGAACTTTAACCTTTCTATTCAACAATGTAACAATGTATTTTTTTACTGTCAGATAAATGGAATGTGTCATTACATTCATCTCTCATTACATTCTGTACAAACCCAGCATAACCTCTACCTCAATAACAAAATATTAAAAAGACTATGGTTATACCATGTTTTTTGGAAATGTAACGCAGTAATACCATCAATCACAGAGCGTATTTTTTGACAAATTAAAACTAAAGGTTCTTTATTGGGATTTATAATTCCATGAAAAACTTTACACATCCATGGAATCTTTCCATCACAAAAAAAAGTTGCTCCTCGAGCAGCACATTCTTGTGTTCAGTCCAATTCTCCAGCAACAGAAGCAGCTTCTCCATCCTACAGACCAGCGTTTAACAGGCCGGCCGCTGCCGGGATTGAAAAGTAACATGAGCTTTCGCACAACTCCTGAACCGACCCGACACACTCCAAACCTGCGTGCCGTCGCCTTTAGAGGAAACCAGAGAACAGACTTAATCTGTCAGGGGCTCATGAGGGAAGATAAATACACAAGCGTTTTCATCTCAGTGTCTGCGGGGTCTGGCAGGAGATCAGGTGACGGCAGATATCAGTAGAACATGCTCTCAGTCACATCTGATTCTCTGTTCAACCACTGAACTCAACACGGACAGCTACCAACACAGCTAGTCTCTACTCTCACCATCAGAAAACACTAGTGCTCTTGTCTAGAGAATTTCAGATGAGTTATGGACCTCTAGACCAAAAGAACTAAGACTCTTCCACATTCCACTGCACCAGTGCATTATTGTTATGCATTATGTTAACGTAACTGATGACATTCACAGCCTTATACGACTTGGCACAAGCTGATTGTTTCATGTCGCATACGCGGTCAATGAGTTTGCGCCTTTACCTTTAAATGGCTGGTTGCCATTCACTCAAGCCTTTTGCAGCAGCACGTTTTCGAGTTCCTCTGAAACCCTCCACCTTCCCCAGCTCCACCTGTATAGATCTGCTATAGGTTATTTTATATGCTATTTGTGCAGCAGTATGTCTTAAATACTTACAGCACCGTATCGCCATATGCTTTGGCAGTAGCAAGTTCCTGTACTTGCTTGCAGCAGCAGCAAAAATCTACAACTACAGCAACAACCTACAGCAGCAGCAGCGTAGCAGATCTGTTCCGCCAAGACCAAATACATTAACATTATCATTTACATTACCATGCTAAAATCTTCTGATGTTGTCTTGGAAGAAATGCTGTTCTTTTGAACTTTCAGATTTATCTGTGAATCCAGAAAAATAAAATGTATGACGGTTTCCACAAAAATATTGTGCAGCACAGCTGTTTTCAACATTGATCATAATCATAAATGTTTGTTGAGCAGCAAATCAGCATATTAGAATGATTTCTGAAGGATCATGTGACACTGAAGACTGGAGTAATGATGCTGAAAATTCAGCTGCGCATCACAGAAATAAATTACAGTTTAACAGATATTCACACAGAAAACAGCTGATTTAGATTGAAATAGTATTTCACTGTTTTGACTGCATTTTATGGCACTGATAAGTTCATGCTTGGGAATAAATGTGATTTAAAAAAAAAATTATACAAATGGCTTACATGCATTTCTGCAAATTTAGTGCTGAATGATAGTAAGCATTGAATATCAGTAAGCAAAGCTGCTTTATTAAATAAATACAGCATCAGTTTCCTTCTAGGTCAGTAGTACATGCAGCGTTGTGGACAGAGAGGTTCAGAAAGCCAAAACTAACTGAGTTCATTTCTGACTTGTCATTTACATTGGCATAGAAATCATGGAAAATTCGAGGAAAGCTGAAGTTTCTGCCATGTAAGGTCAGAGAGTGCTGCGATCCCCTCGGCGCACATACAGACAGATCAATAAAACACTGACAGACCACATTAAACTGACAGAGTGCCATCTCATGGACCGGACTGTATACGCTGTGTTTGGTGGTAAACATCAGCGACTCTACGGCCGGCAGCTGTGTTTAAGCAGCTGTGAGCTCACAAAGCGCTGAGAAATAAGAACCGCGCGTAAACAACTCGACTCGTTCCCAAAATCCACGATTTCAGGCCAAAGCCTTTAAGCGCAAGTGTGAAGCTTTCCAAAGGAACAGGAAGAAACTGAAAAGAATAATGGAAGGAAAATGGGAAGTGCCTGAGATCTTACGCAACACGACTGTAGGAATGACAGCTTTCAGGAAACTTTCAGCCTCTTGTGAAAATTCATTCCATGACATGCTTGTAAAAGTACTAAAATTAGAGTACCGATAACCTCATCAATACTGTCCTAAAACGCTCTGCGAAAACTGGCCTGAACCCTAATAATAAAAACTCAGGCAGACTTTTATATTCCTTTCAAAGGGGAAAGCGTTACGTTTCCATGTCGTCAGTCACGAACGGGACGAGAATCTTCATCTGGCGGCGAAGCGTCATTCTTTAGGATGTTCTTTATGAAGAATCCTGCAGTCACGTCCTCTCACACAAATCTGTCTGCTGTCACCAAACCGCAGACGGGTTATTATCCCTCACGGAGAGGACGAGCGCCATCCCAGACACACTTATGTCTGCGTGATTATGATTCAGATGATAAAACTCCACACAAAGCTCTGGGAGATCCTCGTCCTCTCCGCCGCAGAGCCAAGATAAACACAACACACATCTGCAGGGAGACGCCATATAACACCACTACACTCATTAAACATGAATTCAAAATACCATGGCTCTATAATAACAATCCACTGCAGAAATCAAGGCTGAGTCAAATAATATTTAAACGACATTTTTAGAACTTACATAACGAGTACTGAAGGAAACCTTCCTCAAGAAACAAATGATTTGCATGATCTCCACTACAGCAAGTGGGTCTTTAAAAGCTTTTTAACATTTCAGGTTGTGGTTTTCTGTTGCGTAACAGAAATGTGTCTCTCAAAATGCATCACTTTTTCACTTGTATTGCTTGTAGAGCTCGCAGTTAATCAAATTTCTAATCGTGATTACAATTACAGATGCCACAATTATGTAATCATTCAAAGGCACAATTACAAAAAAGTGTGTGTATTTTTCCTACAGGTTATCTTAAGGTTTTTTTTCTCGCATAAATCAGCTCTGCAAAAATGATCCTGTTCTGGTCAAGGTTGCTTTAAATGTTAATGAGCTCTGCTCGCCCCGCCCCTCTCTTCTCTCTGTGGAGTGACGAGCCTGTTTACTTTAGCCGCTAAACTTGCTAACTAGAACGTTATTAGGAAAGGCAATCGCAAAGATTCATAAAAAAAAAAAAAAAAAACAAACAAAAAAAAGCCCTTATACTCACTTCTGCTGTAAGTGAAGCTGGATCACGAATGATTCGCGTGAACATAGACGGATATATGTAGATCGGGAGGCGCATTCCCTTCACAAACAAACGTAATCCACTGCATCTTCAGCGGCTCAGATGTCGGGAGTAAATGACGACCACTACGTTCATTATTACATCCAGCAACACAACACCTCAATCACTCAATCAGAGATATTATTGTCTAACTTACATCCCTGCTCTGACATCGAAACAAAGAGGGCGGACTGTGGCTTGATTTGAAAAAGGGGAATTTATTTTTACAGATTAAATAAAAACCACCGGGTGGATTTTTATCATTATAGGGTGGTTGTGTACACACACTGCCAACACACATTAATGTTCAAACATGTAAAAGTGAAGTTTGCATCCAATGACCCCTTTAAGCTTCATCTCAAAATGGTCTAAATCCAAATATCCATTTTTTATACTGTATTTCCAGTATGGGAAGGTCTCTGTCAGGAATGAGCTGCAGCACTGAGGAACACTTAGAGGAACATCAACACTCCATAATGGAGCCACTTAAACATCTGCTGGTTCTGGGAGGTTCTCACACACACACACACGAGTACAAGCATATTCAAACATTTAGGAAGGATCCCTGAGGAGCAATAAGTTAAAGTGCAGGGTTTGATTGAGTATCTGAGTGAGTTGGGTGTGTTACTCAAGAGCTTCTCAATCACAAACAGCTTTTGTGAGGCTCATTTTCCATATCACTGAACCTGCGCTCCTCCGCTCTCACTCCGTCCACCGACTCAAGCACAGATGATCGTTTCAAACATCTCAAGTTCACCAGCTCCATCTGCATCTGGACTTTAATGCGTTTCCACATTACAGCTACAGTAAGTGGACTGACGGATGTGAGCACATGTTTACAGGATTCTGGGAACATTTCAATGGTAAAAGCATGACCTGCTCCACCAAATGACAATCCATCCTGTTCACATCCAGCTCTAGGGTCATTTCACTGATTCAGCAGTCAAACAGTGTGACCTAATGATAATACATCAAACGCAGATCTAATCATTCATGCACTCATTAACACCTGCTGGTCTCATAATTGCAGGCGTGGAGCTGCAGTAGCGTTCAGCTGCCAGCGGCGGCTCATGAATCCAGCGTTTAATGGGAAACCTGCTGCTGTTTGATGTTGTGTTTGAACTCCACGTGTGCATCCACATGAATCACACAATCCAGACACATAAACTAAACCTGAGGCTCTACAAATGATCTGGAAAACATTCTGACAGCTTCGTGGCAGTCGGACGACTTATATATATGACTTATGAGGCTTTACGGCTCAAGCGCTTTAGGAAAAATACAACTGGAACAGGGGGAGCTTTCTGGTTTTGCACCCTGAGATTTCCGGCTAACAACATTGTTTAAAAATGCTGGATCTGCACAGTTTGAGCATCTTGAAATGAAAAACAACTTGGTTTGCAACTCTCAGCCGGTTAAATCTGGAGTTCAGCTGTTTTAGTTACAGCAGGCCACCTGGTTTCTCAGCTTCACCAGTCCAAAACCCCAAAACATGCTTCTGAAACCCTGTAAAACCATCAAGTTGGCCAGATTTCAAATCATACTCAGCAAGCACAAAAACCAGCTCAAACAGAAGGTGCTGCTGTGGATCTTCTCTTGTTCCTCAGATTATCCTCTCCAGCTTTCTCTAAGCTTTCTACCTTTGCTTCCTTTAATACTCTCTGTACTCTCTGAAGAGCAACACTAAAGTTTTGAGGCACACAGTCACTGATTTAAGCTGCCAAAGGAACATACAAAAACCATTATAAAACAGGGATCGTTTACCAAAAGTGAGGAGTCTGTCATCATGTACTCACCCATTTAATTTTAGTTTCAGCTCAAGACGTGTTATTTTCAAGATAACTTAAGTGAACGAGGACTGAAACATTCAGGCTTCAAAAAGGACATGAAAGCATGGCAGAAGTATCATAACAGTGGCTCATGTGACTTGTGCACTATATTACAGGTCTTCTGAAGTCAAATATAATTCATTATTTCAGATGCATATCATTTTTAACTGACAAAGTCCTCTCCAGTGAGCAGCTGCAAATGAATCAGCGAATCAGCTGAACTGGAGAACTAGATCTAGTCTGATTCATGAACAAATCACTCAGACTGGTTTTGTAAAGTAAATCAACAGATCATCAGATCAACAAATCAGACTTCAGTGCTTCTTTTATGAAATCTCAAAAACACATCCAGATTTTCAGTGGCTTGTTTTTGTTCCGTTCCTCACGAAGCATCATATAAATTCAGAACAACATGCAATGAGCTGCACAACCACAAACATGGTGTTTTTTGGTCATTTTGGAGCCTGACAAACTCAGTTCTAATTGATTTTAATGATACGAAACAAATCAACAGGACACAGAAGTGCTAAAGGACATGATAAATGATCATTCCTCTTCTTATCAATGTTTTAGCTTACGCCACAAAAACAGTGGAAAATTTGACCAAAATAATCAAAGCGCTGAAGCCTCCTGAGCTGCCATCACAAACACGAGCCTCACGAAGGATGGACGAGGATATGTGATTAATGAAGGCTTCATCGGCCAAACGCCTTACGGTAAACACTGCTGCTTTCCAGGAATGCGTTTTATGTGCTCAGCTCAACTAAAAATAAATCCCTGCATTTAATATGCCGTTTTTACACGAAGACATTCAAGCCCAATAAAATTCAGCATATTAGCTTACTACAGAAATCACATTTAGGAAAGGAAATCGCCTTGGCACGAGCATTAAACAGCAGCGCTGGAGGTCATTACAGATTATTACGGACGGCACATCCAAACAGCTTCAACCAATCAATGAACTCATTTCAAGCGTGATCTGCCCATTCGTTTTCTCAGGCTCACCGAGGATTTTATTGCTCTTTTTCTCAATCTGAGCTCCTCCAGCAGAAGCCTGGGAACTCCTGTGAGGATGCTCTTTGATTTGTCCCTAGTCTCGACTTCCGGAGGCCCGAAGCGTCCCTTATGAAAGACCTAGTGTCTTTTTTACTTTTACAGGGCCACAATAGCATGTCGGATCTGAATCAGCAAACTTCCCCAGCGCAGATGAGCCGGGAACGACTTCAAAAGGAGGAGGCCATATGTTTTAGACACCGTGCTATCTGGGTTTGTCTTTGACAGTGGCTGTTCAGAGCTTTCAACTACAATCGCTGGATTGAAAAGGACAATCTGATGCATAATTTGGACCAATGGGCCACCCACAACACTTCACGACTATACACATTACAGTTGCTTTCCACATCAACTACTTTCTGAGCTTCTCCAGACAGGGCTGAATTTGGGAATGATGTGGAATTATAGTCAATTCAAGATTTGTCTTTCAATTTTTAAGCTGGAGTAAAAATGATAAAGAAGCTTTCATTTTTCAGTCATAAATCATGCAAAATCTAAAGTTTTAAGTGCAAAATGCTTCTGTTTTGTTTCCCTTTCTTGACTCTCAGTTCGGAAAACTTTTCTATCATAACTCATTTTGCTGAATTCTGGTTTGTTATTAAGTTTTTTTTTATATACGACAGCAGCTTGTCTATATAATCATTACTGTTGTGTTTAAAATACACAAATATTCAAGTGTCTGCCGTCAGTATAACCTGTAATACTAAAAATGAATACTTTTATTGATCAAGAACACATGAAATAATCAAAAAGTGACATTAAAGACATTTAGAATGGTACAAAAGATTCCAAAAATGCTGTTCTTTTGAACTTTCTATTCATCTGTGAATCCTGAAAAATTAAATGTATGACGGTTTCCACAAAAATATTGTGCAGCACAGCTGTTTTCAACATTGCTAATAATCATAAATGTTTGTTGAACAGCAAATCAGCATATTAGAATGATTTCTGAAGGATCATGTGACACTGAAGACTGGAGTAATGATGCTGAAAATTCAGCTGCGCGTCACAGAAATAAATTACAGTTTAACAGATATTCACATAGAAAACAGCTGTTTTACAATGTAATAATATTTCACTGTTTTCACCGTATTTTTGATCAAATAAATGCAGTCTTGGTAAGCAGAACCAACCCCAAGTGTTTGAACGGCAGTGTAAACACCAGATTAATGTCCAACACATCATGTTCTTAGTCAAAACACCATGTCGTCAGCTCAATAAAACGGCTTTCTTCCCCAGGGGTAAATGCAGATTTGGTCTCTCAGGACACAATAAAGCTTTGTAAACAATGTTATTAACATTGCATGGTGACGTGTTGTTCCACACACATTAAATCCTAGACAATTATGAACTGACAGGCATTTCCTCATGGGGTGTTGGACCCAACAGAGGAAGCTCTGAAAGCCAAGGCTGCCCCCCGATCGACCGTCATCACCTCAGGCCCGAAGCCAATCGCCTGAGGAGAGCCTGGACTTTGATCGGTTGATCTGTTGACCACACGTCGCCTGTAACTCACAGCAGAACCAGGTGAACGGATCCCTGCTGCGCAGATTTTAGGACGGTTGGCTGGAATACATTGTGCCTCATGAATGGAGGATGTGAGAATGAGATTTTTCAGCTGCTCTTGCAGGATTTTCCTTTGTGTGTCGCGTATATTAGAGCCGAATCAGCCGTGCATCTGACGCTGCGTGTTTTGTGAGGCGTAGACGTCTGTACCACACACAGAAATTCTCTGTATCCTAAATACCAAAGGAAGCCACAGTGGTTTTCTCCATTAAGCTTTTAACAGCCTAATCAAGATAGCAGGAAAGCTGTGATTAGCAGCTCAAATGATGTTTGGGTTTGGAGTGAGACGTGCTCGAGATTTCAGGTTTACCCGGTTAAGAAACACAGTGATGTGAACCGTAGAAATAATGCAGCTCAACTCATCTCAGCATCAAACGGTTTGTCTTCTCTTGTCCAAGCAACCAGTTCTTGGTCAGAATATGAGCTCTGGCTACAAGAGACTATAACTTATGTGACTTTTTATTCAAGTGAGAAGGCAAATAAAGCAGAAGCAGAAATAAATCATTTTCTGAATGTAATCCATCGAAGGAAACACCCATGATTAAATCTGAATGTTCTGGGGGGAATTCAGTAAGAATGAATTGTGTCTGCTGAAAATTGAATGTGATGTGTAAGATGTTTTAACCACCCAAAATTAATTTAAAAAAATTGTGGCTGTTTAGTGAATTCATCTCTCTGTGTTTAGTATGTGAGTTTGCTTAGTATTAACTCGATCTCACAAATCTGACTATTAAATGAGGTGATGATGTCGTACAAAAACAGTAACGAAGGTCCACTGCTAAACCTAATCGTCATTTGAGCGTATGGAGATCATATGAAAACATGAATGACATCATACGAGTTCATAGCCACTAGCAAGTGCCATGAGATTGTGTTTGTTTTTTACAAGATGTTCACTGCATGAATGCCTGTGTCAGCAACTAATGTTAGAAACCCCTTAATATTCACCTTCAAAAACACCTACACAGGAAATTAAAAGTAATAAGTGCTCATAGACTCATCTGTTCACACTATCATTAAACACTCCCTGTAATTCATTTCACTTCCTTCACGCAACAGCTCTGGAAATGTCTGCTTTTATTGCGTTTTTTCATCTGCGTGGTTTTGGAGGCTGTATGGCCATACATCTGAAGACAGGAGGGTCATATCCTGTCTTTGCTGGCAATGTTCAAAACATTTACACCCCTGTTCTAGTGCTCTATTGTCCAGAGCTGACAAGAACTTTCCACTCACTCATTTCAGCCAAGCTACATGAAAAAAGCAACAACCGTCACAAATTCCATATGTGTGAGTTTAACATCACCCCTGATTCACTGACAATAACACGTTATACACAGCAAACAAATCAACACAGGCTCACTGGAATATGTACATCTACATACATCCCTGCAAAACCTCCCCAAACACACACACATACAGCATATCCAAAGTTCTGGCATGAAACTCTAGATGGCGCAGGTTTAACTCAATCTGACATAATGGCATCATTATCACATGGCACAGCTGATTGGTTCTCTCCTGTATTGGTAGCCAGTGAGCTTTCTGCTCAACATTCAAATATTCATGTAGTGAAGCAGTTGCAGCGCACTTCAGAATCCCTCCGTCTTCCCCAGCTCCACCTGTATACAGTGATCTGCTACGGGGTCATCATGTATGCATCATGTATGGGGGTTATTCATATTTGTTATATGTGCAGCAGCAGTATTTCTTACATGCTCACAGCAGCATGTTGTGGATGTATTGACAGTAGGTAAGTCTGCCGCAGCAGCAGCGTAGCAGATCTATTTCACCAATACCAAACACACTAACATTGTTATGTACAATACCATGCCAATCCCTCAGAGAGTTGTCATGACAGAAATTCCAGATTCCAGCTTAAATGAACACCAGTGGCCGTGAAACACCAACAACTTTGATCCCTATTTACTAGGGCTGGGACAATAAATTGTTGTGTCGCGAATCAAGAAATGATTCAGCATCGATTCGGAGATTTTCCAAACACATCGCGATTCTCTCTCAAATCAATTCTTTAGTTTAGAGTTTAGTTTTGAACAGCAGATGGCACTGCTTGCTTTAGAAACAGCCGCGCTCTGCTTGTTTCCAAATCCTTACACACACTTGAACCTAAAATAATCATTCATACAATTCGAAAAGGTTGAAGCGACGTTTTCATTAATCTCACATCATAAAAGCTTTCTGAGCCGAGGTGAAATGACATGACTCGGCCGAACGCACAAGCACTCTTCTTCGTGAGCGTTTGAGTGTGCGGATAAAAACTAGATTAGAGCGCCATCTGCTGTTAAAATCTAAACTCAGATTCGATTCCAAAGAGAATCGCGATGCGTTCGGAAGATCTCAGAATCGATCCACGAATCAATTTATCGTCGCAGCCCTACTATTTACACAAACTATGATTACAGTGGCAGATTACTGATTAAAAAAGACTTAACTTCACATGTTTCCTGGCACAACACAATGTTATGAGCTCAAAACACATCAGAGTGCATGATAAACGAATACATTTGGACATTTGCATCACATAACCAGCTCCATATGTTTGTCTTTTCTGATGTAGTAAACGTGCTCGTTAGCGCACCCGGCACACCACCGCACATGTGATGTGAAGAGCTCAGGTACGAGTCCGTTAAACGAGAGTCACGATAAAAGAGCTCTTGTTTTAGAAATGCCTGGCACATTGTGTCATACGATAGCATAATAAGTACAAGTACTCTTACCATATCGTATTTATATAATGCCTCTCATTAAAAACCCATAAGAGCAGCACAAAAACATGTTTTTACTCATCTATATTTTCCAAAGGTCAAAGATCAGTAGGCCCCAGTTTGTCAAATGCAAACAATAAGCTACAGTGGGAATGTGTTTTTCTATGAAGGCCATGGAAGCATCCAGTCATGCTTTCCTGTTTGGTTTGTGTCTCATGGACGTTTCATTTGTGTTATGCCTTCGCTCCAGTCAGACTTCCCTATCCCAAAAATACTCCTGTGTTTTTCTCTGTTTGAACATTCCTGTTGTGATGACATCATCGGAAAAGGATAGGAAGCTATGAGTGCAAACACTCTCCATCAGCCTCTAAAAGCTCTTTTAAAGACCTTTTTATGATCTTTGGAAATATGAGCACTTAAATGTAATCTGTATGGGAACAGAGAGGATGGTCCTGTATATAATATATACTTGTGTTATGAAGTGCTCCTGCTATATCTTCACTGTGATGTATACAGCAGGAAGAGCTCATAGCAGACAGTCTGACCCAGGAATGGGTAGAGAGCGGTAACGGCGGTGTGCGTGTTGATACTAAGCATACTGGAGATGGTACAGTCCTCTCAAGACGGATCGCTTGGATTGCTCAGCTGCTGTTCCGATTGCACAATGACAGAAGATAAACAGGCCTTATTTGACTTCTTGGCCTGTAGGACACGACGGCCACGTGCACGACGCAGCTAAATATGGTCATCCTGCTCTGTATGCATGGATTTTGATTGTTTAGAAGAGTGGAAACCACATTCTACAACCAAAAAATCACTCCTGAAACATTCCTGAAATATATTATATTATATTAAGGTGCCATGATGTATGGCATGAATAATTGAAGAAAATGTATAAGCACTCTCAGAGTGAAGTGTGGCTGTTAATAAAAGAGACGCTTTATGGAATCTCTTAAATTTTCTGCCAAAATGAAAGCATGATAGTTTAGTGTTTGTACAGAGCCAATATGTTCCAACAAGGAGCTTGCAAACATAATACGTAAATCGAGCTGTAACAAAAACACATTAAGTGCTGTTTTCATTGACTCTCACATTTGAATTCAACAGGCATTAACATCAGAAGAGCCTTCACGATGAGAAAAAAACTAAACTCTGTGGTTAAACCAGCAGAACATGCCACTGTTTCCTCCAAAACAGAATTAGCATCTCTCACAATCAGCCTCCTGTTCTCCCGGCCAGTCAGGGAAAGGATGAGACGTCTTTTTACCATTCTTGTTTGGACGCTCTCGCACATTTCCTTTGATGGAGTTTTATCCGTCGCCTAATATTTTCCAGAAATTGGAGGCAGACGTGTCAGAGCGGAGGAAGAAAAATCTTTCTCACACTGTCAATCCAATGTTTTAATATCGCTGTGTTTGAGTGTGCTAATGCTGGAGTATGTCATAATACATTCCTGCACAGCAACAACTGCATTATGCAACACACACACATCTGATTCATGCGCCACATGCATTTGGTTGCTATGAAACGCAGCCAGACAAAAACTCTGTACCAAACAGAACGCATCAATCTGAGGTGTCCTGTCAATATTCCTGCTAACCTGACACGATGTTGATCTTCACTCAGTAAAGTCTGTTCTGTTTGTGACACATGAAAGAGAAGAGCAGACACACTGGTCCCTGACCTGTCAGATTATTTTGTTAAGCTACTGCAAGGAAGTACTATTTATGCACTTGGAGAGATGCTGTAGGGTCACGTAGCAAAAAAATACAGCAATTATTATGAGGCGATGATGTATAAAACATCTGATCAGGACACCGGGGTTAAACAACCTGGGAATCACACGGGACATTATAAAAACTCCAAAGTCGGGAGCTCTACCGAACATCTCGTTCCCTCTGACGACAGTCTCCTCCTGCTTTCTGGATGTCTTCCATCAGGTCCTGGACCAGGCTCTGTCCTGGCATGAGTCTCACAATCTCAGGTTTGTTTTCTGAGAGTCATCATGCAGGTCAACATATTAAGTGTGAAGACAATTCTTCGACAGTAAGCTACATTACATTAGGTCGGCCTCCGTTCCTGTGGTTAATACGAGCTGTCGGCGTCCACATTAGGAGCGCTTCTGAAGGTAAGGAGAAACAAACTAAACAAGAACAGAGGAACCAGAACTACAGGAAATCAAAGCCCTGGAGAACGCTGCTAAAACTCACCGAGATTCACATTGTGTCTTTTGTGCACCGAGCCAGGCGAACATCGCGTCAGTGAAATATACCGTCCTCAACCGGGTGAAAAACGTGTTTGAATTTAACTACCACTTTACACAGAAAAACTGAATCTGAAAAACCATAACCTTAAACTACAAGATCAACTGAACAGCCAGTGCCAAACTATGTGGATGCAGCAAGAGACGTTGACCAATAAAGACCAAACCGTGTTTAAGATGTGAAGATTGCTTGTGCATCAAACAAACATGAGAATTACAAAAGCAGCTGCTCTCTTACAAAACATTCAGAAGGCCGGTTTCTGTGGAAACGGCTCTATTTCCTTTGTGTTTACAGCTGGGGCTGGAAATATTTGTCCCAAATCAGTCGTCCGGCCAGAGCCGTGCTGGCCGAGCTCTTCGCGATCATCTATTATCATATATTACAGGAGTTCTGGTGAAATTTGAATCACAAAAGCTCTAGAAACAGTAATCTCAAATAACGCACTCCTTCTTCAAGCTTAAAGGAATAGTTCACCTAAAACTGAAACTCCTCTTATCATTTTTGCCACCCTCATTTATGATTTCTGTCCATGCAGGGAAAGTCAATGTTCACATTCAGAAGCTCTTCTCCTGTGTCAAGTATCAGCTGATTTCTAAGCAGAGACACTGCAGTGTTATTAAAGCCCTGTAATAACAGCCAAGCCATTCCTCAAAACATATTAAGTTCATCATTAACATAAAACGAGGTCAAGAATGCGATCCTCTGGCACGCGTCCCGTTTGGACCGAGCTGAACAGCTCTGCGTTATTTTACAGATGGAACACAATACAGCTTTTGTGGACATGATGTCATCCTTAGGGAAGATTACTCGAGCTCCGCCGCTTGACATAACGGCAATTTTGACCGAACGGAGTAACCGTGCCAACTATCTGTCATTATGAGGGTAATTGAGGTAAAGAATTGGGGTTTATCCCTTTACAACCACCTTCTGTGACCTTGAGCTCCCTCACCAAACTATGAACCTCACCTGGATACAGCGATGGAAAGTGACTTTCATTGTGCCTTAAAAACTAACAGGGAAAAATATCAAGTATGGACATAAATCATGTTCCAGCAGCAGTTCTGCAGTCTCAGCACAAACCACATCAGAGAAAAAAAAACTGAGCCAGAACACATCATCATCATCATCATCATCATCATCACGGCCGTCTGACCTCAACCTGACTCATTAATTAATTCAGTCTCCCAGCGGCTCCTGTGGGGCTCAGTATCACCTCACCTATATATGTACATATCTATAGCTATATCTATATCTAAAGAACAATTTTTCCTCCCATCTATTTTTTTTTTTTTTCTACCACCATATCCCCTTAGTGCAGTGGTTTTCAAACAGGTCCTGGAAGCACCCCTGCCCTGCACATTTTGTATGTCTCCCTTATCAGACACTCAATTCATGTTGTGCAGTTTCTACTAACGAGCTGATGAGTTGAATCAGGTGTTAGATGAGGGAGACATACAAAAAGTGCAGGGCAGGGGTGCTTCCAGGACCTGTTTGAAAACCACTGCCTTAGTGGCTCTGCAAACTACGAATCTTCAATTTAGATTAGATTAAAGCTAACGGTAACATTCCACTGAAACATTGAAAACAATGTTAAAATAGTTCTGTGGTTTGTAAAACACTTAGCACAGGAATGGAACAGGTTTCATTTTTGTTACCGCAACTTTGGAACTCCGACTCATGCGAATCGATTCAGTCGAAGTTCATCTTTAAGAATCGGTTCAAAACAGATTCAGCCATTATTTAAAGTCATGATGTAATTCTGTCATCTGGTGATTATGACATCAAGTTCACAAGCTCTAAATACAGCCATATGAAATCACATTTAGAGCTTTTTTTTTTACAATTACGTTTAATTGATACATGTTTTATAAATGTACACCTGTTGCAGCCATGTTCATATGTTCATACATACAATTACTTAAGAGATTATTTCTATAATTAGCTTTTACAACAGACTGCTAAACTTCATTTACATCTCTCAGTTTTGAGTGTAATAAAATGCTGTTGTTTATTAAAATCAACTCGTTTAGTTGAATGGACAAACCTGTCATAGAATCAGCTCACAAACACATCTCCAGTGCGTTCATGTGCAACATTTCTGTTGTGAATCAGTTATTAAAGTAACTTATTTTCCGCTCCGTCAGTCACATTTCAAGTCTCACTCCCAATTCTCTTATTAATCCTCATATACATGCAAAACCACACGACCAAAACAACGCCATGAACGCCACGCACGAGTCGATTCTTGGATAAAAGAGTCAGAGAGTTGACTCGAAAACCACTCGGACCGATTCAGCTGCGAACTGATTCATTAAGAAAGATCTGACTCAAAAGAACGAGTCGTTCACTTATCGAACACCCCACCTCTAACTATTTTCTGCAGATTGTATGAACGTGTAAAGCATGTGCACACGTCTGATTTGGTTCTCTAAAACATGTATGTGCCATACCTGACTCAAAGTGCTGGACGGCAGTCCCAGAAGAACAGATGGTGCACACAGCAATGAAACTCCAGCACCAGACTCTGCTGATGAGAAACAAAGATGATGCGAGATGTTTCTCAGAAGAAAATGAATGAAATATGGAAGCGCAGGTCAGAAGTTCAGTCACCTCAGCGATGAGTCGCTCGCTCGCCCCATGTCGCTCGCTGGAGAAGGTGCAGCGCTCGCTCGCTCCGTCAGAGAGACTCTTCTCCTCCTGCACACCCACCGGGATCCAGCAGCTCCACGTGAACAAAGGCAGTCTCAGTTCGACCAGACTCGCTCAAACACTGAAATACGACTCCGAGCTGGAGTAGAGCTCCCACCTCCTCAACCCTCCACATTCAGATGCAAACCCCTCACCTAACAAACACCGCCGCGCTCATCTGATCATCTACACGCTCTCCTCACGTTAGATGGCTTTGCCTGGATTGTGCATGATTCCGTAACTTGTATGTATGAATGCAGTCTATATATGATGTCTGCAAAAAAACACACACAAGTGTATGGATGTCACTGCATCGTTAAAAAAATCTATATTAAGTTTCATCTGCAAATAAATGCTGCAAGATCTTTTCTCAGAACTCACTCTGAGATTTTTTTTTTCCTTATTATTTTCTTTGTTAGTACATGTAAGTTCTTAAGTTCATTCTGTGTCCCAGCAGAGGAACCACAGATGTAATTCATCACATGAACACGACCCGCTTACATCTGAGCTCCAAAAATCTGTTGAAATTCTTTTCTCTTCATTTTGTAGAGACTGCATGGGGCTAGTTGTCACACATGAAATTATCACATGGTCTGTAAAGCGTGTTTTTGCTTGTGACCTTGTATCTTTTGCTTTTTAATGAGCTGATTTGTACATTTTGTACTCGGTTTGCTTCAGAACCATTAAATACCACATATTTAATGGCTTACTGTACCCCATTATATAGTAAGGCAACATGCCTTGACTTCATCCATTAGACTAACTTATTTTTTGGTAGTCAAATCTTTATCTATACAGAATTTTATTTAAAATAAACAATTAAATACAATTATAATTAAAAAAAAAAAAAAAATAAAAAAATAAATAAAAATAGGCCCATTACACAAAAAAAAAAAAACATGAAAAAAACAGTGATGATTGAAACTGTCTGTTACTGAGATTCCAAGTTATGTTATGTTATATCAAGCACATGTTCTACATCAAACACAAGACAGTATTTAAGAGTGAAGGCCTGAGATCCTCAACCACAGCACTAATGCAGGGCGATCATCATGCCTTTGTGATTTCTGCAGCATCCCAACACTAAATCACTTACAACATAAAATTACGTTCCATAACTGAAACAAGTCATTAGTAAAGTGATGCCGGCACTATCTCAGCTTCTCTGGGGAAACATCTGGTCAATCATTCAACCATACAGCAATATCTGCCAGTTCTTCATAAACCTGATGATTCTGAGGCCATGAGAGAAAACTCACAGCTTCAACATCACATCTGCAAGTCCAAACCAGTGAGCTGGTGTTCGTGATATACTTTTAAATGAATGCTGGACATGCATATGAAAAATATGACAGCAGATGGAGGAGTACGTGCATGCATTATTTTACTGGATGCTGTTCATTTGTTTAATGTGTAACATTAAATCATCAGACATGTCTCAGACGAGTAAACACCTGATTTTAGAGGAGCCTGCCAGACATCTGTGAACATCTGAGGTTGTATTGCTCCGACAGCGAATGTGGTAATTCTCAGAGGATCTGTATTGAATAATTTTTTTTTCACATTTTTGAGAACGACAGGGACTTTCCTAAAATTGCTGTCCAATTTTAAGGGTGTTACACCATCTACAGCTACAAATAAGAAACATATTTTGCACTTCTGAATACTGAAATCTGATGCAGTAAAATGAGCAGATTTTTAAGGATGATGACATTATGCAGATCACTTTATTGGTAAAAGCTTGGCGGCTGCATATTTTGTGAACTCTTTTTGCGGAACAGGAAAGGGCAAACAAAAAAATGGCTTCAGAAGAATTGAACATTTAATAGTGTTTTTTAGGATGTTGATAGTTATTAAAGAACAGTTCGCCCAAAATCCTCCGCAGTGAATGGGTGCCGTCAGAATGAGAGTCCAAACAGCTGATAAAAACATCACAATAATCCACAAGTAATCCACACCACTCCAGTCCATCAGTTAAGATGTTTAAGATGTTTTTAACTCTAACGCTAAGTCCATAATCCATAATAACGCTTCCTCCAGTGAAAAAGTGGTCTGGTCTGAATCAGGAGAGAAATCTGCACAGATCAAGCACTGTTTGGACTGCCAAAACAGCTCTAACACTTTTGTCTTCACAAGATGTTAACTGATGGACTGGAGTGGTGTGGATTACCTGTGGCACCCATTCACTGCAGAGCATCCATTGGTGAGACCGTGATGCAATGACACATTTCTACAAATCTGATGAACAAACAAACTCATCTGTACCTCGGATGGGCTGAGGGTGAGCACATTTACTGCAGATTTTCACGTTTGGCTAAACTATTCCTTGAACAGTTTGTTTAGAAAAGAGCAGCATGAACATTCTTCAAAATATCTTCCTGTATGTTCCACAGAAGAAAGAAAGTCATAAGGTGATGATAAACCAGGCAACTTTTTGAGCAATGTTGCTGGGCAGTGTCACTGAGTGAGCACTTGTTTCTATTGAGAATGGGCAACAAATTTCTGGATCTGGATACTTTTAGATTGAAATATGTTGCTCATTCTCAATGCGCCTAACCAACGTCAGTCGGTATCATCACCTATAGAGGTTTGTAGTTTGACGATGAGTAAATGATGACAGTATTCATTTTTGGATGAAATCTCCCATTAATTAAGATGAGAGATGTCTGATAATGGAACTGAGTCAAGACCAAGTTTTATTTTAATTGTCAAAACAAGACATTAGTCAGCGTGAGGAGGGATCCTGTACAAACCACTGACATTGAGTTGAGTGTGTCTTCACTTTGACTCACATTCCCTCAGCGGTCAACACAATAGATGAGTTCATTCGTGCTGATGTTAGACGTCTAGGATACGTGCAGCAGAGCCGAAGGATCTTCAGTAAGTCCTCGTCCATCATCACGCGTGTGGAATTCACTCCCACAGTCTCTGCGGTCGGCCTGCAGGTTTAGGAAGATAAAAGAAGATGAAATTCCTGTTGCCCAGCAGCCTGATATAGCAGCGTCATGATAAACCTTACGAACCCTCGTCCGACACAGACCCGCGCCTCTGACAGGTTGGAGCGCTCCTGTGTTCAGAGCCGCGTTTCGTGTCGCGTCGAGGTCGGCGTATCGGCCCGCTGAAGTGCCGGTCTGCTAACCTGGCGCCGATCGACTCGTCATATGTCTGCAACGCTGAACATCTGGGACATTTTGCAATTATTGGCCCTGACTGATGAGTTTGTGTCTCAAAAGCAGCAAATATGACATCTCAAGGCAGCTTCAGTGATTCTCCCATTAAAACAAACAGAAAACGTATAGTTCTGGATTCTGAATCGCAACCAGATCAGTTTCTGAATGTCTCTGAAACTCATGTCCTCCTCATCATTGAGCTATTTAGTTAAAGTCATGTGGCAGGGACTCTCTCTGGGCTCGAGAAAGTAGGTTAAGTTGCTCAAGAAAGGATCTCCATGGCAATATGGTGTTGTTGTGTGAAAATACTCGCGGAGAGAGGGAGATGGGAGTGCGGGCGGCTCGTCTGAAGCTGTCAGTCGAGGTCCAGCGTGACTCAGCGCTGATTCAGCCGTAAGAAACTCATGCTTTCTTTCATTTTCTGTAGTGACTGGACAGATGTTCAGCGGGCCTTGCGTTTAAAGAGAAATTCTAGAGGCCATTCAGTTCAGTGTCTGGAAAACATTTTGATTTGATAAGCGAAAAAGAAGCACACTTTAGCATTTAAAGCATTCAAGCTTTTAAAAAGAGTACTTATTATGGAAACATGCTTTCAAATAATATACTTAACAGTGAACTCGATGTAATGTTTTCAGAGTAAATAAAGATGTAGTTTCAATTTATTTGAAAAGCAATTAGCTGAACTTTGAGTGTTTTTCACTCACTTAAGAAGGACTTGAGTGCATCTTTATATATAACTTCATAATTCTATTGTCTCTCAAATACGAGTGTACTGACAAGCTTTTATGGTAAATATACTTTGTCATTTCGACTGATGCTTGTATGTCATGTATTTAAATATATTTGTAATCATGAAGCTGTGATTTACTACACTTAGAATTTATTAACTTTAAATGTAATATCAAACAACACTGCAGTTAAATGATAATCAAGTACTTCACATGTGCTATGCACAAATGATATGCGCTACAAATGATTATTTAAAGAAGGATTTCAAATGTACAGCATTTATTTATACACATATTTATTTACAGTATATTTTATATCTGACAAAGGTCCCTCTTTAAAAGTGCGTTAAGAAACAATTGTGAAAGTCACTCAAGTGGCCTTTTATTTCATTTATTTTCTCTATGAGTACAGTTTTTAAAATACTTGTAAGATTTGAAGTACATTACAAGTGCACTTTTTTTATGAATGTACAAATGAAACTATGGTGTCCTTAAAGCCACAAATGAACATCAGAACACAACAGTAGCTAATAAATCTGAGTGAATCCTAATAAATCACGGTCTGACGCGTGCGTCTGTTTGAGTGACTCAGAATAGAGCGGTTTAATTTAGCTCTGGCTGACTCCTGTAGTCTCTCCTGCTGTTCAGAGCCCGTCTGGAACATGATGAGACTGAGCATTTGAACTTAAAGTCTCCGTTCATGTGCCGGCGGGCCACCCACATCATTGTGTTATCAGCTGCTATTGAGCTAACGTGAGCAGATTCAACAGAGGCCTTTACATCAGTTCAGCACACTCTAAAACCCTCAAAAACCACCAACAACCTGAATGAATCTATATTACTTATTCATTCATTTAGTTGAATTTTATTGATTTACATATTTATTTAGTTCGAGCCTTTTGTTTTTGGTACTTGCACAGTCAGCATGGAAAATATCAGAACGTACAACAGCAGACGTGACAACAAATAATCATGCATTCAGAGATTCCAGTGAGGAAAGTGGATTGACCTGCTGTCCTGGAGACAGATTTGTGTTTGAATCCTCCAGGCCAATACATATCAAGAGAACAGTTAAACAGCCCAAAACACAGATAATAATAGCCGATTAGGATTCTTCCTGAAAAAGGTCATTCTGTGGACTGAGGAGGAGGAGCAGCGGAGGAGGAGGAGGAGGAATGTTGATCCACTCCACGGGAGAGAAGACTTTACGTTTACACATCGCTTTTCACACAGTCACCACACACACACACACACACACACACACACACTGGAAACTGCTAAATAAATCCCACTTTTCTGAAAATGAAAGGGAGACACATATGGACTTTGTCCTTCTGACAGAGATTTGCTCAGCTTTTATGAATAACATGTTTTGCCATTTAAAACAGCCGTCAGTGATGCCGCATTAAGTTCCTCCACAGAGAAAAGATCCAACATGAACAGAGCTGAAAATCATTGACTTCCAGTCAAACATGTGTATAAACATAGAAACTCATTCTGGGTCCCCTGAGAGGTCAGAGGTCGTACAGATACAGCGCTCAAATAAAGCTTAGATAAGATGTCTAAGCAGAGCCTTGAGAACCCTGACTGAGACTTCAAACTCCAAACTAAGTTTTGCGGCACATTCACACACAGACTGATGCATGCGATGCAGGGAACGACTAGCACAGGCTGTCATTCGTCATCTTTGGCAGTTCTGATAAGCCGTTTCCTATAAAATCCTCCTCCAGGACAAACCCTTTATTTGTACTTGAGCAATATGAGGTTACTCAGTGAGTGTTTCTGAAAGAAGTTTCTTCTGCTCACCAAGGCTGCATTTATTAGATCAAAAATATAGTACAATTGTGAAATATTATTCCAATTTAAAACAGCAGTTTTCTGTGTGAATATCTGTTAAAATGTAATTGATTTCTGTGATCAAAGCTGGATCATCATTACTCTAGTCTTCAGTGATCCTTCAGAAATCATTCTAATATGCTGATTTGCTGCTCAACAAACATTTCTGATTATGATCAATGTTGAAAACAGTTGTGCTGCACAATATTTTTGTGGAAACTGTGATGCATTTTATTTTTCAGGATTCACTGATGAATAGAAAGTTTGAAAGAACAGCATTTATTTCAAATAGAAATCTGTTGTAACATTATAAATGAATAAATGACATTGTTTATCATCGTCAGTGTTGTTCAGTGATGGATCGCTCCACTGAAGCTGTGGATCTTGTTCTGCACAGGAGATCTCCAGTCGTCCACTTCATCCAGCATGATCTGTGTTCCATCAGGGAGATTTTCCATGCCGTTCCCAGCGCTGCACTTCACTCCTCACCGACCGCTCCATTTCATTTCTGTTGTTCCGCTACATGGCCAAAGTATGAAGACACCTGAGCCGTACGCTCTCACGTACACGCTGAATATGTCATTTTGTCAGTGGGATCAGCATTAATGTTTCCCTGTGCTATTGTAACAGCTCTCAGTCTGTGAACAGACAGACATGATGAAGACGGCTGGAGGATTCGCTCTGTTCAGGTGATGGGCTGTGGATCAGATTCATCCCAGAGGAGCTCAGTGGGCTTCAGCTCACGGTTTTTCAAGTTCATTTACACCAGATCCAGTCCATTATTTTTTATGGATCTTGCTTATGGTCAAAATGTAATAGTTCTGGCCATGTAGTGTATCAGCGCATGAGTCACTGCTGCGAGGAGCCAAACATGCTGGAGGAATTAATGTTGTCATAAAACGATAGAAAATCATGAAACAAATGCAGCTAGTTATTTCTAAAAAGTGATGTGTAATCATCTGGAAATTGGGTTTTTAAACAAAGCGACTCCACCAAAGTATTAAATACTGTATTTCTCCATTCCAGTAAATTAAATAAAAAACGACATGATCTCTGAATGAGGCAAATGAGAGGAATGAATCTATAACATGATAGTCAGGCCTATTCTAACTGTTTTGAGAACGGTGCATGAGAGAGAGAGCGGTGAGCATGTGCCAAAGCCCTTATATGAGATTGGGTGTGTTCATGCATATTGCTGGCTGTGCTAATTTTATAATTCAGAGAATAACAAGAATACGATAAATTCCAGTAATGGCGTGAAATGTATGTGTTCAATTTTATGTGACGCATGATGGACATACATTTTATTTGTCAGGATTCACAGATGTACAGAAAGTTCAAAAGAACAGCAATTCTTTTTAACATTATAGACCTTTTTCCTGAGTAAACGATGAGTGCCGCCATTACAAATTATAACTTACAACTGGATGCTCTTCTGTTCCGGTCTCCACAGGAACACATTCAAATAGCGCCCATCTGTTTTTAATGCAGAAAACGTCGGCAGCTTCGTGTCATCTACACACTTCATTAAACTTTGAGGAGTGAGGCACTGACAAATGACGGTCACTGCAAAATGTTGAGCCATGTGCTTTTTAAAAACATTTTAATAAGTTAAACATTAGATTATCAGCTTGGAATATACACTAATTTGACTAAAAACACTGGAAACCACAAATTCAAAGCATCCTTCCGGTTAAGAGTCAGGCATGACTTCCACGTTCAGGAAAAACGTCTATAAACAGTGTTGGGGAAAGCAACTTTTAAAAGTAATGCTTTACAACATTGCATTGCTCCTTAAAAAAGTAACTAATTTTGTTTGTAACATTACTTTTGCATTATTTTTCAAATCTGGGCAAGCTTGCTTTTTTTTTTATTTGAAAAGTTCTATTTTTTGTCAACAGAACTTGTTCACACCAAAAGCCTCAGGCTGAAGGAAAAGTAAATTCATGTACAGTAGAATACAGAACAAGAGAACTCAACACACAAAAAAAGAATGCCAAATGTTAGTTTATCTTGAGTAATTTTAGCTTATTATGGTTGAATTAGATCATCGAGGGTCAGCAGCAAAGACACTGATTAATAAAATGAGATTACATAAAGGATATTTAAATTATTTAACATATTTAATTATTGCAGGTTTGCATCATATTCTGAGTTGAATTTCACTGTTTTTATTCATTTTGAGCAATACTGAACTTATTTTGAGGAACACTTACTTTTTTTGTAAATGAGATGAATTGATGCATGTTCACATTTATTCTAGAACTAAAGTAACATCTTACTCCCGATTTCTCTCAGCATGGGGACAGGAGCGCTTTCAATCAATAAATGTGAAAAAAAGTAACTGGCATTACTTATTTGAAAAAGTAACCGAGATATATTCTTGTAAATTAAAAAGTAATGCATTACTTTACTAGCTACTTGAAAAACGTAATCGGATTACGCAAGCTCACGTTACTTGTAATGCGTTACCCCCAACTCTGATTATAAATGTCTTTACTGTCACTGTTAAATCATACGTGAGCCGGTCCTCATCACAGCAGGAGCTCCTTTGTCCTTAAATGAACCTTAAATCAGTGTTAATACTTCTAGATTCATCTCATCTCACTGACCATGAAAACATCACACCAATAATGATGCATGTCAAAAAACTCACTCTGTGTGTGTGATTCTTCTAGAAGCGTCCGACCCACCTGAGTGTAAGAGCTCTGGATCTCACAGAGACCTGTGCCAGATTACGCTCGCTGACGCAACGGAATTGCACGCGTGTCGTATAAAGGAGTAAGTGGCTCTGTGGAAACATGTAGCTGGACGTATTTAACCACAGCGAGAGGGAAATACCCAACAACTAAAGGAGTCCTTGTCTACAGCTGAAGGTAACTCCCTCACTGCAACACGCTGCCATAAACAAAACCAAACACTTCCAGAAGCCTCATCATCCACAGGGAGGTCGTACACTCGCAGAAAAAAAAAAGCTTCAAAAGCTGTCACTGCGGTGGAACCCATTCAAAGGCACCCCCTCTAGACCATATTTACCCCTAAAGGCTGTATTTCAGCACCTTTTAAAAAGGATTCCAGCCCAGTGGCAGCTGAGCGTGTACAAGCACACTCCACTGCCATATTCAGCATTTCTTCCTTTAATTTATAAATGCACCGTTGTTCCCATAATTAATTGGCCACATGCTGTGGAAGATAAAAAAGTATTTTTTTCCCATCTCACAATTCTGACTTTTTTCTTGCAATTCTGAAAGCCAGAATTAAAAAGTCTGAATAGTGACACATAAGCTTGCAATTCTGAGAAGAAGAGTCAGTACTGTGAGATAAAAAGTTGCATGGCACAATCAGGCTTCCACTGCATGGAGAACGCAAATTTTGTGAGTTTTAAAGGCACAATATGCAATTTTTCGCCGCTAGAGGTCGCATTTTCAAAACGATAACAGAGACGAAGCTCGATGACGCAATGACGGAGCATGGAACGTTGGGAGGTGTCATTTTCACAAATCATGCTCACGGATGAGGTAATGTGTTACTTTTTTATTAACTTACCGGTACATTTAATAACAGTATTTTATGTTATTGTAATGAATTATCTGCAAAGAACATGAAATTTGATTCAATATTTTTATTGGTGTAAAACAGTCGTTCTAAAAGTAAATTTGAACGAACCCACCATATTTGCAAGTATGGCTAAATGTTTTTGTGCAGCACATACTGTATTTAATTACATTACCACAGGTTACCATTACCTAATAGTTACCATTACCTAGGTAACTAGGGATGCACCGAATTTTCGGCCACCGAAAATTATTATATTTTTTGGTTTTCAGCCGAAAGAGGAAAAACGGAAAAAAAACAAAACAAAACAAAACAAAACAAAACAAACAAAAAAAATATATATATATATATTTTTTTTTTTCCCAGACGTTTTTCCTCTTTCGGCTGAAAACCAAAAATGCCATTTTCGGCATTTTCGGTTTTCAGCCGACATATATATACATATATATACGTATAATATAGGCCTATATATGACGCGCCGCACCGCACTGACCGGCAGTGTTCAGCGCGCAGTTTCAATGAATGTGCGTTCCACTCGTGCTCACCGGAAAAACAGAGGCTGCTCAAATAACGCGCCTATAGGAAGTTTCTATGTGGTATACTTCCTGTTACTGGTACTACTATCCTGTTTGCAGTAGCGCAAATTTGCTTACCTGTCTATTAAAACACACGCGAGAGCACCCAGCAAACATTTCGACGTGTAAGGACCGTTGAAAAGACGTCCCTCCGACACGTCCCGTCATGGTTGAAAAATAGTTCCAAAATGAAAGTTGAACCGACGTCTTTGACGTTATCTGGACGTGAACTGCACGTCTTTTCTGGACGTCCCTGGACGTCTAAATGTGTCATCTTCTGCATGTCTATACTGTGTATTAATTTAATTTAATGTGTTAATATAATTTTAGTATATAAGCCTACATATAAAATAGTCACACACCCATTCTGGAGGTTTAGACAACTTAACTTACTACAAGTTCTAAAATGGTCCAAAAACGGTCCAGTCAGACCTGAACGTCTACAAAACGTTTTAACCACGTGTAAATTACAAACAATAACACATTGTTTGTGGACTTAAGCAAGAAGTAGACCGTTCTAATTTACTACAACATACTTTGTGCATATAACATTTTTTTAAATGTCTTCCATTTGTTAAACGGCTACTATACAAACATTAAAATAGAAATAGTATAATGTGGGTAATTCTGAGTGTGTAGCAAATTTCTCAAAGCTTTACATTAATTTTAAGTAGACATTATTCAAACAAGAACATAACCAAAGTAAAGAATAAAAGTGAACACATATGTATATTTATAATCTTTATTTATTTACTATTATTTCAAAATGTTTACTATAGCACATTTCTGTAGCACAGCTCATTTCTTATAGCCACCACCCCCAGCTTATCCTGGAGCATGTTTTAGGTGTTCCGCCATTGCTGTGTCAATTTCGGAATCTGTGGCAGTTGGACTCCACCTCTTTAGAGCATATCTGAGGGAAGAGAGAATGAATATTTTAAATAAATTGGCAACCATTGAGTTAAATAACATGCACTTATTTTGAAAATGCCTTTATGGTTATACAACTACATTTAAAATACAATGGAACAAGACTTTTCAGTTTCATGAAAGAAGCATTAGTAACAAGTAAGCAATAAGTATTAAATGTTATTTTAGTCTAGAATAATCTTATGTCAATAAAAGATTTTCTGCATTTTTTGATGTGTGCTAGAGTACATAAAAACAGCATTAGCCCACTGCCTCTTCAATATCTTTATGGTGCTCTTGAAATAAAGTAGATGTGCAACTGTGTGAATGTGAACAGGACATTTCTATTAAAGACAGGTGGTCTTTTAAATAAATAATAGACAAGGAACATGAGATTTTTTTTTTAAATGTCATAAGGCCAAAATTACCTTGAATTACATAGTACAAAGCTGTAGCTTTGAAAGGCTTTTTGTCAAGTTGGCCACCACCCCTCATATTGAATTTGGCCATTAAGGCATTTGACATGACTCTGTGAAAGAAATGATTCAGTATTACTTCACTTCAGAAACATTTTAACATGCGGTCAATATTACAAATTAACAGTAGTGTGCATCATGGCAATGTTCAAATACTCTCACAACCATATCAATCCATCTATCATGTAACAAGTACTCTGAACTATGTCCTTTTCCATATCCAGAATTTTTGTGACAAGTAATGACTCATTCATTGCTTACACTGCTATTATACGGTGATGCCTTGTTTTCAGTCTGCCTGAGTCAGTACTGACATCTTAAAACTTCAACACAAAAACAGGCATGTTTATAAGGAGATATAATAGTGTGTGACAATAAATCATGAACTTAAGTAAAATCAAAGGCTGAGTTTATTATTGTGGCAATCATATACATTGTTCCTGAAATATTATGCAGCAATACACACAAACTATGCAAGGTAAATACATACCTGTTCATGATTTGGTTAACGCAGTCCCTGACAGAAGATCCACCAACTCTGGACAGTTGCTGAACCTAAAAGTGACACCACAATCAAAATAATGTGATATGATATTATAAAAAGTACACAGTTCTCTGTGTGTGTGCTCGCATGTATGTATATACACAAATATAATACACCTATGCTTTGTTAAATTTGGAACTTACACAGATCCACTTCTTTTCATCATCTTTGATGTATTCTTCAAAGGATTTTAGGTCACTCTCTTAATCCAGTCTTTTAAAAGATGATGTAGACTTGCCAGGGTCCAGAATAGCAGATATTCGCTCAAGTTCATCTTTTAAACCAAACAGCATGAAAAAAGACCTTCCTTTGGAATCCTGAAAGAAAAATCAGCACATTAATATACACACACACACCCTTCAAACAAGACTATTTAAACTCCAAAAGTGAACATGACACTTGCTGTCACATTTTGTGTTTATGCAGGGCATTAGGCTTGACTGTTTTTTTAGAACCTAAATCAGTCTTCATTGCCTGCTGATTTCGGTGAATATAGGGCTGCAAAAACTGAAGAGCAAGACTGAATTGACAGAGCAAAACCACTGGTATCAATATTGCCATTCGATTTTTAGTTAACAACTATTGAACCTCTAACAAAGGATGATAACAAACTCAGAACATTTACAGACTTTGCTTTACTGTTTTTTTTTTTTTACTTTATGGCCAGTGTTGTAAATGTCACATATTCACATCACATTCCTTACTTGCAGTTGACATAGGGTAAGCGCTCTGTGAGGGTCTGGTGCCACCTATTTAAAAATGTAAATAAAAAAATTAATAAAATATATAAGTGTAAAATGTACATTAAATTTTGAATATGACAACCCCATGGCTGGAAAAGACTATTAACATACATACCCTCACTTCTGTGCTCTCTCCGCAATGCAGCTGTCAAGTAGCAACACAACATTAGGAAATGCTGTTATTAGAGTTTCAGGACCATTGTGTACATTATTGAAGGCAGTTTTAACAAGAATGTCTGCCAATGTCTGTCTGTCCAATTCTACATCGTCAATTACTGTAGCCATATAATCATTAACGTTGAGTAAATCCAAGGCAGCCAACCCTGATCTTCGAAAGCCACTGCCCTGCTTGTTTTCTAACTATCCATGCCTTACATACTGCTGATTAGTAATGGATCAGTTGTCAATCAGAAGCTGGAAGGGCAGGGACAGCTGGAAAACAAGCAGGGCAGTGGTTCTCGAGGACCAGGGTTGGCTATACCTGTTCTATTCTATATTCAATTGTGAGTAATAAGGCTGCTGTGCATTGACAGACATTGTAGCCTCTATATTGTTAACTGTATGAATTCTGATTCTGAGAAATGTATGTATTTATACATTAGGCTGTGTTGTCATTAAGGTGTAATGTGTATAAAATAAGATGCAACAGCAAAGTTCTCACATACACTGGGGGGTCGTCTGGGACTGGGATGGCAATGATGAATTTGGGACTGGAGACAATACTATGTAGACATTAAAATGAAAAGTGTAAAAAAAAAAAATAAGAATTTGAATTTAGTTTATGAATCCTCTTTATGTGAATGACATGACACAAATTACAATACCTCATTCGGTTCTGGCACATGGCCTGGAAGAGGGTTCCTGAATTTTTCTGTCTGACAGATGGCTGTTCGTTATGTGACCCTACAAGACAAATCGCACCCTAATGTAAATTAATGAATCACAAAAGACATAAATACATGTTTTAAAAATTTCACAGAAGTTAATCTTTTGAAACATCTTCTAATGTTAATCTTACATTGTGGTTAGAGATTTTAACAGAGCAAACAGACCAAAACTGGCGAATGATCATCTGAAAGTTTACTTAAGGTCTGATGTACTACTTACAATGACAACGGGGTCGTGACCTGAATTGCACCCTTGGAGTGTCAATAAAGTGTCATTAACCATGTAATCTTTTGATTAGTACTACAACATCTTAAAAGTGTTACTTGGACATTCAAAATCATAACATATTCTTCAAATTTTTATAGATGCTGTAGCTGGTATTACAGGGCAACATGGAGTAAACATTTATTCTGTAATTGACAGGACTGTGTTTGTCTCGCCCTGTAACAGGGAAAAAAAAAGCTACTTTGTGGTCGTACACATTTAGATTGATAATTTTTTAAACATTAGCACTTACGCCTCAACATGTGTCCACGGGTCCACGAGTGTTGTTGATGTTAACCTCGACCTCCACTGGTGTCATGTTGTGCATCCACTGTTGGAAAAATAAAAGTAATAGAAATAAAGGACCATTTTATCTATGGAATTTTGAAGATGTTTATAAAGAGCTTTGCAATCACTTTAAGCTATATACACATTACCACACTGTGAAAATTAAAAATTAAAAAAATTAAAAAAAGACATACTTCTGGGGGTAGCCGTTTCATGAGATGTGGGCCTTTGCCTCGGTCTTACTTGAAGATCCAGTAGGGTTTGAGTAAATTGTCCTTCATGGTAATATTAAAAAGAACATGTTAGTTTTGGAGATATATATATGAAAAAAAAACAAACAAACAAAAAACAGGGACATACGTCTGGGGGTAGCCATTTCATGAGATGTGGTCCTTTGCCTCTGTCTTTGAAGATCCAGTGAGGTTGGATTAAATTGTCCTTTGTGGTAATATTACATATGATGTGTTAGTTTTGGAGCATTTCAATTTTACTATTAAATGTTCTAACAATAACATGCTTTTGTCCTATGAATCCACATAATGGAAAGAGGACCCTATTATCCAAAATGAAAGCTCACAAACAATATCTTACATCTAAACCTTGCATACCTGCTGAATGAAGTGATAAAATTACTTGTGCCATGGAAGGGGACATTAATTCCATAACTCAGTAATGATGATATAAAAATCAATTGAGAACTGTAGCACATTAACAGTAATTTTTGGTGGCATACCTGTTCTTTCCTCCTGGAAGTGTGACAGCCCAGCTGTTGATTAAAACATTAAAGAAGTGATGCTATTTGACCGTTATAGTGATTTGCAATTTGCAAATGACTTTAGATATCACATACTTGCTACTGGTGAAGGCGTGAATGTTGATAGGTTTGTACGTGCAGGTGTGATTTGAACATCCACTGAGAACATACAGAGAAACATAGATTAAGGTTCAATGACTATTAAAAGTAAACAGCAACTTTTTTAAAGCATGATTTCTTTTTTTAATATTACACAAAGCAGTCAAAAACTTACAACTTAACATAGTGTTGAACAAGTCAGGGGTCGGGCACGTTGCATCTAAATGTGTTGGGCACACAATTTTACCTTTATCACATACAAGGACATATGACAAATTAGAATATTAACAAATTTATATAAATGTTTAACCCATATCTAAACTGTTTACTGTAAAAATTAAGCAATCAGAAACCTATTTTTTTTCTGTGGTACTTAAGGAATTAGATTTTTATATAAGCACCATAAAGGAGATTACAAACAAAAAAGCTATACAATCTGTGTATTTCTTCGCTACTTTTAAGCTATTGTGAATTAGGAAGTCCTTTCATTTCATTGTGTTATTTTATACAAACATTTTGTGTATACCCTTGACACTTTAGTTATGTATTTGTTGTTCAAGCATTAATTTAAAAAAAAAACTTTTAGCATACTAGCTAATTTTAGCCAAACTCAAACTACGTTTCAGTTGACAATGTGCGCATTATTTCTTCATTTTCCTTCGTGTCAAACAAGTACAACTCGACCACATTAATAAAATACTACAAAATGTACTTACCCACCAGTAGATTTTAGTAGAATAATCCGTAAAGCCTTACAACACACCGATGCACTTTCCTTGTGTTTATGGAAAGAAAAACGTTAAGGCTTTCTCGCGAGATAATGTATTGTATTGCGAGATAATCTATCCCATCGCGAGATAATCTATCCCACCGCGAGATTTGTTGCAACATCTTGGCAGCACAGTTTTGGTAATCTTCACCCAACTCAGACTTCAAATGTTGACCAGAGATATCTGTTTTATATGTATATGCATAAACTTAAAATAATAAAATCGTATTGAAATTTATGGAAAACGGGTAGAATTATAACTAAAATTCAGTGGCTTTGCAATCACTTAACCATATGGCACTTTGTGAATAATAATTAAACAAGATAGAAATACAAATTACGTTTATTTCATTACGATTTCCTGTTTTTATTTACTTATTTCTTTAATTTGAATGGGTAATGCTTGACTAGACGTGGTCGTCTACTACTTGGGGCACTTAAATAAAGTATTACAGTAATAATCAAGGTGTAAGCACAATTGCTTTTGCATATTTTATACTGATTTCATACAGGGTCATGATGGACTATAAATGCACGTGTAAAGGACGTCACCTTGTGGACGTCCTTTCACAACTGGTTCACAACAGTGTATGTATTGAACTACACGGAGCTAAAACTTAAAGTAATAATTATATATGCAACCCCAGAGAACTGTATGCATGTACAAACGTATCTGAATGCATTTTTAGGCAGAGTTCTGTGTTACATATTTTTACGGATTTATGCCGTCCTACTGCGACTATTTTTGGCCAGGGACACGACGTTGCCGTCGGACCAATGTTAGCTGGGCAGAGTCTCTGTCCAGTCCGAGGTTGTCGCGAAGCTCTCTCCATTTCGGAAATGCCACGCCAATATTTATTCTTGTTTTATTTCTGTTTGTCCCAATGCCTTCTTGCCTCAGTTGGTGTACGTCTTAGTTTTTTGGGATTTCCCATTATTTGCGAAGTGTAATCGTGATCCATGATCCGCCTGCGGTAAAACTACAACTTCCGCATTTGTCCACATGTGTTGCCATAGTATTCGTAATCGGAAACCGAGGATAGCGCAGATAGTGCGTCATTGATAGGCGACAATGACCAGGAACGAGTCATTATTTAAAACTGGAATTTCTCGGGATTTAGAAATCCTTGAGAACTTTTGAGATAACGTAAGTACACAACTACATGAAATATATATCACTGTGCAAGTGGTTTTTGGACATTTTATTACAAAAATCTTACATACTGTGCCTTTAACTAGAGGATAAAAAGTTATAGCTGTTGCAAGACCAGATTTACATTAATAATATTCCAGAGCAAAGCAATATGATGACTGAAGGCGTTCTGCTTATCGTTATACAAATGCATATTGCAAAGAAAGTCCCACAAACCGTCTAAACAAAGCAAGACTGTGTGTTTGTGTCACACCCTCTTTTATTCTCACTAAATCTTGTCACTTATGTAAACGCTTGCATATTTCTAAACCTTTGAAGTCATTTCATGCAATACTTTTTTTCCATGTGGTTTTAATGGGATTTTTAAAAACTGGTTACAATTAATGAGTTGCCCATCCCATCACATCTTACATTACAGATATAAAATAACTACAAAAAATAAACAGACTAAACTCTGTCTGAAGATCATGAAACCCAACGTACATCAAGAGCTGATCTTTACCTCTGCAAACACACTATATGTGTTCTGCAGTCAGTTTAACTCACTCATACTGTAAATGATGCCAGCAGAAACACAATGAAGCAATTACTTCAGCTAACGAGCTCATGTATTGTGAAACGTGCTGGCGTCCAGGTCTGAGTGCCGTTTGTGACTGTTGTTGTGATGCAGGTGACGTCAGCGTCAGAGGAACGCCGATCATAAGATCTGTCATTAGATCCAGCGAGGCCTTCAGGCACTTTCACGTTAACGGACATGTTTCTCATCAGTGATCTGAAATCATCTGGCCGCAATTCAACAGGTTTCACTCAAACATGAATGTGTTATTACTGAGCCTCTCTCTGCTCCAGACGTTTCTATCATTGAACAGACGACTGCCTCTGAGGGAGGATTCATTTTCTTCTCTCCTTGAGAGCAGCAGCACATAAGAACAACAAACTCCATACAGTATAATCAAGCAAGAGATCTCAAATGTCCTAGCTAATTACTGCATTTAATAAAATGGCATCAGAGGGTTTGAAAAACTTTGCGCTATAAAATAAGTTTGCACAATGAGAACGTGACTGTTTGGTCCGGAACTAAAACATGACATATAGTGTGGTTAAAGCTTCCGGCTTTCCCTCCACACTGTTAATATTTGCTTAATAAAGTCATTTAATGACCGCTCTATGTTGTCGTATTTAATGTCTGGCCAGTTGAGGACCAGGTTTTGGCTCAGTAGTGCAGATCAGTGGTCGTCACTCATGGTCAATCTTTAATCGTTCCATGAGGATTGAACCTGCGGCGTTTGTGTGCTGCAGCAGATGATAGGAGGATCTGCTGCCAAAGAAAGACTTTACAGCCTCACACAGATGAAAACAGATCAGACTGGGCACATTCATTCACACAAGCATTTGCTCCTGCAGAGGCTTTTAAAGGCATTTCAGTCATAGTTCCTCGCACACGCTGTGGAGAATCACAGTAATGATGCATAAACTGCTCCGTGCGGCTTCGTTTTCTCCCATGACGTCACTGTGAGAAGAATTTCTGCCTTCAGCCTTTTAATGCCTCTTCATTAAAAGCTTGTTCCCCAAGAGGGAACTCACGCTGCGTCCTCTAGCAGACACTATGGGGACTGCCGCCAGCAGGAATGGTGTCTGAAGCGTCTGTGAAACAACTACAATCCCATTGGCCCACGTAGCCTGTGACATCACAGGCGGCTGCCTGGAGGTATAACAGAGCACTTGCCGAACACATCAACTTTAGTTGTTTTCAGGAGCTGTTTGTTTGACAGTGCATGTAAAGGTGTAATGGAGAAACCAAGGCAAGTGAGCGTTCTAGAAAGTGTCTCCGTGTCCGAGGTTTCTGACACCCGAGGACACACGTAATCTATTATTATGTTATGTGTCTTGGTCAGAAGCACGCACATTTGGTGCTCATAGGCTCTGAATTCACTCGCTGTGACAAGTTTCCAATGAGAAAGCTCCGTTCTCGGGACAAATGTCTTCATCTCGCAGTTTGGGTCCCGCTGTTGCCGAGGCATGGCAAAAGCTCATCAGATCATGGGGTTTGCAGGTTGAGCGTGCAGAAAAGTTAATGAGAAGGGTATGGACCTTTTAAAAGCTTCCACTGTGAGTGCAAGCGCTCAGCGGGATCCATTTTCTTGGGTTATCAGATCCCATGAATAGCACTATATTGGGCTCATCTAGTGAGATTGAGGACCTGGATGTGGTTGGTGATGGCGATGAGAGTGTGAGCACTGAATTTTCCTAACCTAACTCCAGCCCCACATACAGGGAAATGCTGGAGGTCATGATGCGTGCCACGAAGAGGCTTGATTTAGTCATGGGAAAGGCAGATGCCCGTTCGTGGCATATTGGACAAGCGCTTTCTGGCCAGTCATGACCTCCCCTTCCCCAGGAGTCTCCCCTTTCTTCCCGACCCCCACACGGAGTTAGTGAGATCGTGGGACAGACCGTATTCAGCTTGGATGCATCTTTCATCATGTGGATTATACTAATGTTGAGGGTGTGGCCGTGGATATGCAAAGATGCCCCCTGTGGAGGAGACATTCACGAGTTCTCTCCCAGGTTAAGTCGTCTTCTTTAAAGACTCGTGCTCGGCCATCTAGGCTGCTTCAGAACACCTTACGTCTGAATAGCAGGACGTATGTGGATGGCGGCTCAAGCTGGTGGAGCTTTGCACACTATGGCAGTGTTACAAGCTTACCAAGGTGACTTGCTCAGAGATCTAGATGAGGGCAAGAGTTTGTCCCCTGAAGCAGTTGAGGAGCTGCACCGCACCACAGATTTGGCTCTTCACACCACTAGGCAATGGTGGCTACAGAGAGGCATTTGTGGTTAAATCTGGCTGATATTGGGAGGAAGGAGAAAGCCTTTCTTCTTGATGCTTCACTCTCGCCTTCCGGGCTTTTCAGCACCTCCGCTGAGGCAGTGGTCAAAAAGCAAAGGCGGAGTCCGCTGCTTTCAGGAACTTTATTCCCTGCCGTCCTGAGTCTTCCTCTAAAACCTCTGAGGGGCTGGTATGTCTCGATCTGAGGATCATAGGCAGGAACAGAAGAATTGGGTGGCCACTTGCACTAGTGCTAAGAGGAAGAGAGCGGATGTCAGGAATGAGTTGGATGAGAAGCGTTCTGATTCTGTACTGTGCTCTGATTCTAACACTTCTTGATGCTTAAAGAGTGTTTTAGACCACTGCTTACATCAGGCTCTGAGACTGGACTAATGCTGTTCTTTGGTGTTTCTCTTACTGGCGAAACATTGATTGAAGATCCTGGTCTCTCCCTTGTGATCTAGACTTTTTTCAAGTACTGTCAGGGGATGGGCTGCCCCCCTTTTCAGGTTTTTTTCAAGTAGACAGCTCCCTAAGCCCCCTTCTAGTCATCTACCCTGTTAGGGTTTTAAACAGATGGTCTACCTCCTTTTACCCCTTAAGCTTAGTCAGGTAGTAGGGGTGGACGTTCCCCCTTGGCCCTCATTGTGACATAGCCTTTTGAGAATAGCTGTGCTCTTAGCTTGATTAATGGAGTGTTCCTCCTGCTCAGCTGGGTTCCCCATTTTCCCAAGTTATGTTAGTAGCCCCAGGTGTCAGTGGCTTGGCCCCTTTTTGAGGGAAGGTGTGATGTCTGTCTGTCACTTCCCTTGGTGTTATTTCACCAGGTGAACAGGCATGAATGAGTCAGCATTCCGTTCCCCATAGTGTCCGCTAGAGGATGCAGCAGTAGTTCCCTAGAAGGGGAAGATCTCAGGTTATGCATACGACCATAGTTGCGTCCACGTGCCATGCCTAGGGCTTGCCTGTTACCATGTCTCCTTTAGACAACCAAGTTGGTGATGTGCTCAACAAACGCTTTCTTATACTTCTGGCCGGCCACTTGTGATGTCACGGGCTAAGTGGGCCAACGGGATTGGAGTTGTTTCACAGATGCTTCAGACACCGGTCCTGCTGGCTGCAGTCCTCATAGTGTCCGCTAAAGGACGTAGCATCTCGTTCCGTCTTGGATTATATGCATAACCTGAGACATTTTTTGATTTGAAGTTGCATTCAGAATCCACTTAAACAATCTGAGGAAGCATGAATCAGTTTGCTTCTGATCGCCTATTCTTTCTCACGTTATATGAGGCGTCCTTGACGTCATAGTTAGTTATATGAGTCCCTTCAGTCTCCTGAGTTCCTCGAGACTGACCACAAACTCCCACCGGAGCTTCACTGAGCTGTGAGCCCTGCCCTGTGTGAGAACATATGAAGCTCATGGAATCAAGCTGCCCGCCAACACTCTGACATTTTAGGGAAATGCCTACAAAAATAATTTATTTAGTGGATTAACCTGACAGCTTCATGCAGCTGCCCAGCACAGCTTCATCATCAGAGCAACAGGAAGAGGAAATGACCTGCATTTCTGCTGACCACAGACTCACGGCCATTCCATTACACAGGATCATGAAGACAGGGTTCAGCTCATTCCACGCCAGGTTTTTTCCATGTGTTGCTGCATGTGTACTTGGTAACCTATCCGGCCCGAATGACAGAGCAACAAACACTGTAAACTCACGGAAAACTTGATGTTACTTTGTTGTACTTTTTATACATTTCAATTACTGTTCAAAGATCCTAGCCTTACTAAGTCCTGGTTTCTTATTCAATTTGTTGTTATTTCTGAAAACATATTTAATGACATAAATAAATTATATTAATTTAATTTTCTTTTTTTTTTTTTTTTTTTTACTTTGGAAAGATCCTTGCCGTAATGCGTTCGTTCCAGTGTCTTATTCAACTTGCTGTTATTATGCAAAAAACATATTTGTTTGCTGTTTTAAATGATTTCTTTAGAATTTATTTATTTCAATTTTTAATGAATAATATAGATGTGTTAATATTACTCATAATTTATCTGAACTGGTTTAGGGTGTTTCAGCATATAAAAATGTTCTGGGCCTACGTTTTGTAAAATTTTTGTAAAGTGTCATCATAAGCTCTTGGGACTGAAGGAAATGTTTTATCTATCATGACATAATATGATGCAGCTTTATAAATCCACAGCAAATGTTTACATGTGGACTGAGTTACTGTATGACTAACACCCAGGGCCAGATTAATGCATGGACCTACCGGACACTAGACCACCATAGTAGGGCCCAGCGGAAATACTGCCGGCCCCAGAACATGATGTCTACTGGGCCCATGGCATCATCACCACCGCATCATAATCCGGCCCTGCGCTGACTGCATATTCTGACAGCACTGACAGCAATCAGTTATTGGTTTGTCTGTACCTGCTGCAGAAAGAGAATCATCTTGTGAATGAATATGAAAAAAACCCTCAAATGATTAGTCAGTCCCCATTCTCCCAATAATAAATCTCTGTTAGTGATGTTTTGCACAATTAGTGTATCTGATCACATTCACTACAGAATATTCCTTATCAGTCCCGTGTTTTATCAGAAGATGATCAGAAGAGCACAATTCTCTTATTTAATGCTGCCTTCACGGCATGTTCTAATTACCGTAATTCTGAGATGACGACGTGGGACATTTTACTCACAGCTTTCCATGTTGTCGGACTCAGAGGTAGCACCCAAGTAGCGGCAAAATGAGCCTGGCGGCGGTCACATGGTGCATCTGTCACTGGTCCAAGTCGTAACTCTCAGAACATTCTGAGTTTACAAGTTGTAATTACGAGTTCAGGAGCACGTGAGGGATTTGGCGTTGATAGTGTTACCATAAAAACACACAATTTAGATAATTTAGAGTAGAACGTCATGTGTTGTCACCTCGGAATTACGACATGGCGTGAACGCAGCATAATTCTCTTATCTAAATCGAATACATTTAACTTTTATGTAGACACCATTAAATGGGGGGCAGAATCTAATTTTCTTTCCTCATTCGCAGGTGTTCTGCAGGGCTCGATCTTCGGCGCACTTTTATTTTTTTGTGCATTCATTTACTCTTCTCTGAATGAGTAAAATGTAAAGCTGTGATCACATTCACTAATGTTCAGTCATTTTTGGTGAGTGAAATCCATTCATTTCAATAGAAATCTATGCAATCAGGGAATTTTCATCAGCATACAGTCAATCTGCGTGGTGTGACAGTGTTTTTAGACTTTGAGCTGTGCTTCATTCTGAACTACACTAAACTACAGACTATATGAAACTCCAGCACACTTTAAGACTAAATATCACTGGATGTTTTGGGATGGTTATGGAGTGAAAGCACCTACTGTAGGCATGAAAGACCCCTGTTTGATAGACAGACCAGCCCACACACACAAACCCTCAGGGGGCCGATCTGAACTCTTTCAGTGTTTGTTTGTTTTGAGTAAACATGGGGCCGGACACACACAAACACACACACACACTATAGACAAAGACACAGGACAGGTCGAGAGTAGAGGATAGACAACAAACCTGCTGAGCACATGTGATGTGTGTCTGTCTGCACATCTACATTTATTCTTTTAACAGACGCTTTTATCCAAAGCACCTTACAGTTGAGCAAAACAACCATCATAAAGAGGCAAATAAACACAAGTGGTTCTCATAACACACAGTTTCAGACATCATTTAGAACTGAACAAGCTAAAACAAGGAGGGCTTAAGGGATTTTTTTTTTAAGATGCAGTTAAGTGCTGACAAATTAAAGATGAGTTTTCAGCTTGAACATTGTCAGAGATTCGGGATGCTGAATAGGTTTAGGAAGATCATTCCACCAGCCAGGAACGGTGAATGAAAATGTTCTGGAAAGTGATTTTGTGCCTCTCTGCGATGGTACCGTGAGATATCGCTCACTTGCACATTTCTAGCAGGGATGTAGATTCGTAGGAGTGAGTGGAAGTAGGAGGGTGCTTGAACAAGTAGGAGGATGCATCCAATGTCTTGAACATGATGCGAGCTGCGATGCAGCCAATGCAGGGAGATAAAGAGAGGTGTGACGTTCGGGCTCGCCGAAGACCAGACGCGCCGCTTCATTCTCAATCATTTGTAGCGGCCTCACTGCTCGTGATGGAAGTCCAGTCAGAAGAGCGTTGCAGTAGTCCAGCCTCGAAATGACAAGGGCCTGGATGAGAAGTTGTGCATTGTGCTTCGTTAGGAAGGGCCTGATCTTTCTGATGTTGTGCAACGCAAACCTGCGTGACCAAGCGGATTTTGCAATGTGGTCTTTGAAAGTCAGCTGGTTATGAACGATTACTCTTGAGATTTCTGACTGATTGTAAATGATCATGGCTGTATGGTGAAATCGTGCTGTAGATCCAGACTGGCAGAGGCGTTCACTCGGACCACAATAACAGAAAAAATAACAGTTGCGATGGAAACTATTAAGGGCTTAAATGTTCTCAGATGGAACGACTGGAAACGTCTAGACCGTCAAATAGCGAAAATGCATTTGCATCAGTATTCTTCAATGAAATGAATCTGTCTTGTATTTTGAGGCAGCGTGTGCCATGTAAACACCATACAGCTTTCAAAGTCTGCTGAAAGGCCTCGTGGGTAAATAAAACCTTCTCATCTGGGCTCAATTTAAACAGCACTGATCTGTGGAGGCTGACGAGGGGGTCACTTCAGGTTTACTTCACTGCAGGTCACTTGATATCCAGAATAACCCGATTCATTTACAGTAGTTCAGAATTAGGCTTATTAACAATTTATTAACAAATTAAACTGGAGCCTCTGGGATCACTGGACATGTTGACACACGTCTTCTCTAATAATAATGGGCAGCAAATTGTAAATAGACTGGAAAGAGGTAGAAGATACACTGAAATCACTGTGACACTATATTTCACAATTACATCTTCATTTCTCTTAATTGCAACTTTATATCTCCAAATTGTAAATTTATATTTCAACATATGACATACCAACTCACAACATGAGAATATATTTTACAATGGCAACTTTGTCTTGTAATGGTTCATTTATATCTAGTGATGTGAGTATGTATAACAATTTTTTCTCATAATTGTGACTTTACATCATGGAATGTGACTGTATATCTCTCAATGTGATTATATATTTCATATATATTTTCAACTGCAACTTTTCATGTAATTGTTACTTTAAATCTCACAATGTGAACTTATATCGTGTAACTTTATCAAGTAATCTCATAATATTACTTCTTTTTTAACAGTTAATCTCATATTAACCTGTTAATTGTGATTGTTTTAGGCAGAGACACGCTTTAATAGTTTCAGAGCTGAAGTGACGCATTCATTGATTGACTCCATCTGATAGCTGAATCAGAACAAACTTCCTGTCCAGTTATGCTCTGAATCAGTGGATGGGATGAAAGTCTTCTGTTCTTTCTCTTTTGAAGAAGATGTGTGCTTCTAAAACTGTGTTGGCCAAATGAGAAAATGGTTTGTGTAATTTAACGTTAACAAGTCACAACTGGGACTACAAACTCACAAATCACTCTGAGCGATTCAGTGTGGAGGAAATGAAAGCGAGTTGTTTGTTCCCGTTAGTTCTGTTGCGTTAGAAGATGGAGGCCATTAAGATGAAAGAGTCTGAGGATCGGCTGAGATGCTGGTAATGATATAAGACACCGGCAAACACTGGGACATCCTGACCGATCTGCACTACAGAAAATGCCTGTATACGTGGCACTGCATGTGTGTACGTTTTCAGCACATCAGAAGTGCTTCAACAACAAATACGTGCAAACCATAGCAGCAATCTCAAACTTATTTGGCTAAAGTGCAGGTTATATTTACAAAACTTCCCTCTTGATGTAACCGAAGCGTTAAGTGAGCGTGACTGTGAAACGGCCCCTAAAACTCTCACATAAAGAGCTCCATTCAGCAGCCTGAGATGCAGGAACACACTGTCAACGCAATGAAACACGACCCTCTCAAGGTCAAAGGTCAAAGCCAGGTATACAGATGCACAAGACTGACACAAAACACGAACAGGTGCACACGTCTCTGACTGGATCTTTGAGGATAAAAACATCTATCAGTCCGGACAGGAATACACTGACATCTCAGAGAAACGCACAGACTGATGAAGAGATTTCCGATGCTGAAACGCCAATGCACTTTTAGAAGTAACTGCCTTAATCAGTATGTTTGTCTTGTTTTTCAGTAAGCCATCCTTTAAACAAGATTAACATACTTGACAAGCAAAATTATGTAAAAAAAGTAAGACTTACTTCTGAAAATGTATTATAAATATTGTAAATAAAATAATAAAATATAATAATAAAATAAAATATAATTTAATTATTTTTTTATATAAAATTCAAATGATAAAATATAAATTAATAATTTCTACAATTTATAAAATGATGTATACTACACTGACCAAAATTATAAACAACACTTTTGTTTTTGCCCCTAAGATCTAAGACTTTTTCTATGTACACAAAAGGCCTATTTCTCTCAAATATTGTTCACAAATCTGTCTAAATCTGTGTCAGTGAGCAGCCAGCACACCAGCCCAGGACCTCCACATCCAGCATCTTCACCTCCAAGATAGTCTGAGACCAGCCACCCGGACAGCTGCTGCAACAATCGGTTTTCCAAACCAAAGAATTTCTGCACAAACTGTCAGAAACCGTCTCAGGGAAGCTCATCTGCATGCTGGTCGTCCTCATCGGGGTCTCTACCTGACTGCAGTTCGTCGTCGGAACCGACTCGAGTGGGCAAATGCTCACATTCAATGGCGTCTGGCACTTTGGAGAGGTGTTTTCTTCACGGATGAATCCCGGTTTTCACCGTACAGGGCAGATGGCAGACAGCGTGTATGGCGTCGTGTGGGTGAGCGGTTTGCTGATGTCAACGTTGTGGATGGAGTGGCCCATGGTGGCGGTGGGGTTATGGTATGGGCAGGCGTATGTTATGGAAAACAAACATAGGTGCATTTTATTGATGGCATTTTGAATGCACAGAGATACCGTGATGAGATCCTGAGGCCCATTGTTGTGCCATTCATTCACGACCATCACCTCATGTTGCAGCATGATAATGCACGGCCCCGTGTTGCAAGGATCTGTACACAATTCCTGGAAGCAGAAAAAACTCCAGTTCTTGCATGGCCAGCATACTCACCGGACATGTCACCCGCTGAGCATGTTTGGGATGATCTGGATCGGCGTATACGACAGTGTGTTCCGGTTCCTGCCGATATCCAGCAACTTCGCACAGCCATTGAAGAGGAGTGGACCAACATTCCACAGGCCACAATCAACAACCTGATCAACTCTATGCAAAGGAGATGTGTTGCACTGCGTGAGGCAAATGGTGGTCACACCAGATACTGACTCTCCCCCCCCGCCATACAGTAAAACTACACATTTTAGAGTGGCCGTTTATTGTGGCGAGTTTAAGGCACACCTGTGCAGTAATCATGCTGTCTAATCAGCATCTTGATATGCCACACCTGTGAGGTGGATGAATTATCTTGGCAAAGGAGAAGCGCTCACTAACACAGATTTAGACAGATTTGTGAACAATATTTGAGAGAAATAGGCCTTTTGTGTACATAGAAAAAGTCTTAGATCTTTGAGTTCAGCTCATGAAAAATGGGGGCAAAAACAAAAGTGTTGCGTTTATAATTTTGGTCAGTGTATATACATAAAAACTTAATGATTAAAGCATGAAAACAGGTCAAAACTAATCTGTAAAAAAGTACTTTGATTTACAAATATTCAATGAAAGTTTTATTAAGGATATTTATACCAGAAAACATTTATGCCATTTTTGTTGTTGTTCAGTAAACAACTGTAGTGTTATGTTGTGAAGATCTAGCTCATGTAGTGTCTCTTTCTTATTCTCCGGTTGAGCAGGACTGATCCAAAACAGTCCGTCTGAGAGTCACGCTGAGGCCTGATCTTTGCCGTGTGAAGCTCTTCTGGTGTCCTGCTGCTGTCAATCGGTCAGTCTGCTGTCGGTGTGATGCTCCGGGATGATCAGCGGCCACGATCCGCCAGGATTCATCACACGCTATTATATCACCTCCTGATGACACACGTTTGATTTGAGGAAACTCCTAAATCATCTGTAAGTAAATCACTGACTCGAATAATTATGGTTTCAAACTGACTGCGCTGGGAATGAATCATGAAACGATTCGTCTCAGTTTTTCTAGTTCTTTAGATGCACTGACACCTCCAGACACTCACGGCCGATCACAGACACTGATGCCATCTGACAGCTAAAGCATCTGCTGCGAGTGTAAATACATCTCAGTCTCGAGTTCATTCGCCTCAGTGGATCAGAAGACTGAAGAGTTTCCAGCGAACGCCTCCCTCGAGATCCTCAGATCATTCCGGTCCAGGAGGATGACGCTTAATGACTTACAAAATGACTTCAGGCACATTTTCAGAGCGACTGCTGTGAAAACACTGGGCTCATGTGTGTTTGTCTGTCTTTCATGCACAATGTATTAAATCAAGAAGACTCCTTAAGCTAGTTTAGTTATTACTGGGTCAAAGGTCAGGAGGAATCCTCAGATGTGAATTAAATACTGGACGGCAACAAGTGAAGCAGTGAAAGATGAATTTACAACAACTATTCATCTTTAAATAGTCACAGATTCTTCTGCTTTTTCCACTTATTAAAGCAAATATGATTCAGAATCAAAACAACCGATTCTGCTGTCCATATGTGCGAAAACACGACAGACAAACAAACACTTCACGCTGACAGACTTGACTAAAGACCAGGAGCACAAGTGTTTGGTGTTTACTCATTCCTTCAGAGAACAAAATAGAACAGATTACTCTGAGATGAAGTATTGCAAGATTATATATATATATATATCCACACTGTGAGAAATAAAGTCACATATTAGAATGATTTCTGAAGGATCATGTGACACTGAAGACTGGAGTAATGATGCTGAAAATTCAGCTGCGCATCACAGAAATAAATTACAGTTTAACAGATATTCACACAGAAAACAGCTGTTGCAAATTACAATCATATTTCAGTGTTTTAACTGTATTTGTAATCAAATAAATAGGTTTCTTTCAAAAGTATTAGTCCAATGATATAACTATGACTTGAGTTACATGACTGAAGCCAACCAGTGAGAATAAGAGGGACTGTGAATGTTATCCTCAGGTTGTTGAAGATACGCCGAGTCTCGGCTCATTGTCAGATGTTTGTGTGTCACCGTCATTCTGATCAGGATGGGAAACACTGAGTCTGTCAAACAGACCAAACAACTAACCAAAGGGATTTCCTTCCTGCAGTTAAACAATAGTGCTATAATGGATCAAAACACCCATCCCTGCCGTTTTGACAGTCCAGGACACATGCAGTATTTCGTAATGACCGGATTCTCAAATACACAATTACAATCAAGAACAAACAACAGAAAAGAGGATAATAAACATCCTAAGGTCTGTATGAAGGCTGTGAACGGACCTAAAAAATGAAATGGAAACAGCAGACCGTGATGGAGGTGAATGTCAGTCAGTCAAAGAATGGCTTCAAAACATCCTGAATCTCTTCATCTTCCACTGTCTCATTTACTGACAGTGTTGGGAAAAGTTACTTCTAAAAGTAATGCATAACTAATTACGTTACTTAGTTACTTTTTATTGAAAAGTAATGTGTTACATTACTTTTGCGTTACATTTTAAAATCTGGGCAGGGCTTATTTGTTTGGTTTTATTATTAAAAAGTTCTATTTTTGCAAATGTTAAAGGCCTTTCACACCAAAAAGTTAAATTATTAAGCTTCGGGCAGAAAGAAAAGCAAATTCACATCTATACTGTAAAACGCAGGAGAAGAAGGTTCAACACTCTTCAGCAATAAAAAAAATAAAAACAATGAAGCACAAATGTTAGTTTATTTAGAGTCATTTTTTCCTGTTAGTATGGTTGAACTGGACCAAAGGTCAGCAGCAAAGACGCTGGTTCATAGAATGGGATCAAATACATTCTGCAGCTTTGTGTCATATTCTGAGTTTGCATTTCACTGTTTAATTCATTTTGCCAGTGAGATGAATTAATGCATGTTCACATTTAGTCTGGAGCTACAGTATCATCATGTTCACACAACGCCTCTGTACTTACGATTTCTCTCAACGTGGGGACAGGAGACGTGTCAGTCAATGAATGGGAAACAAAGTAACTGGCGTTACTTATTTGAAAAAGTGAAAGATATTTTCTTGTAAATTAAAAAGTAATGCGTTACTTTACTAGTTACTTGAAAAAAGTAATCTGATTACATAACTTGAGTTACTTGTAATGCGTTACCCCCAACACTATTGTAATGCCACGCCAGCAGAGGGAGCCCTCACCCATTGACTGCCTGTTGCCGCTCCCTCTGCTGCTTCTCTGGTAACTTCCTGTTTGGTGGCCATTTAAGGAGGCCTATACCAGACAGGCCTGTGTGGACTCAACCAAGCATTTTTCCTGATTTCATTGCCTTGTTTTGATATTTCCACGGTTTTGTTTCTTATCATAGTTTTGCCTTGTTTTTGCCTTGTTTATTTGTCACTTTGGACTGCTCACCGGTATTTGGACTCTTCCTGTTTATTTGGATTTCGCTTTCGTCTTGCCTACGTTTCACTGTTTGTTTGGAGATTGACCCTGCCTGTCTTGACTACGATCTGTTTAATAACGCTTGCATCTGGATCTTACACGCTTCCCTGGAGTCCCGTTACAACTATTTACTGATGCATGACGGTTAAATGCTAATCAGTGTTTCTCCTCTTAATCAGCACAAGTTTCATCTGTAAAATCCCTGTAAATTTGATATGATGAAATTTTACAGGCATAAAGGCTTTCTGATGCTCAGTGTAGAATTACTGGAGAACTGGATATTGCCTGAGCAACGTTATACGCTATCAGTTTAAAACACTTTGATAAACCCGGCCAGTCTAATCAAATTAAAAGCATCCACACTTGAAATGAAACACAATGATGTGTGTGGTGTGATTGTTTTGTGTTTATTCTGTTTTTTTTTTTTGTTTGTTTGTTTTTTTTTTATTATGCAAGTAGTGAATGTGACAATGTTTACATGTAACAAATACAGAACCCTTTAGACATAACACATATATATATATATATATAAAAAGAAAAATAAATAAATAAATAAATAATAATAATAAGTAAAAAATGTGGCAATATTTAAATGTGATGGAGAGGCAACCCTTATGAAAATTAAACATGGTTTTTACTACAAATAAGGCCAAAAAACACAAATTAACCATAGTTTAACCATGGTATTTGTAGTAAAACTATGGTTATACAAATGGTAATCAATGTGCCAAAAAACATGGTTACTACACTTTTACTATAAAACCATGGTGTGACCATACAGCTTAACTATTTAAATAAATGTTCTATATTTTAGTTCAGTAATATTTATTTAATATTTTAAAAAAATATAGAATTAAAAAAAAATTACACACACATATATATATATATATATATATATATATATATATATATATATATATATATATATATATATATATATATATATATATATATATATATATATATGGCTCTTTACTAAATATACATGCATCTGCACTGTAAAAAACAATTTGTTGAGTCAACTTAAAATAATTTGTAACCTGGCTGCCTTAAAATTTTAAATTCAGTCAACTCAAACAATGTTTATTCAACTTGAAATGTTAAATTATACTAAGTGACAACTTAGATGTTTGAGTTAAATCAACTTAAAATTTTAAGGCAGCTGGGTTACTTACCCATCTGTTGAGTTTAGCAAACACAAATATCTAAGCTGTTACTTAGCACAACTTAACAATTCAAGTTGAATAAACTTATTTTAGTTGACTGAACTTAAAATTGTAAGGCAGCAGGGTAACAAATTATTTTAAGCTGACTCAACAAATTGTGTTTTTTATTTTTTACAGTGTAGAATATTGCAGGTCATACCTGCTTACTTATTAAGTTTTTCATTTGAATAAATATTTAAGAAATGATTAAACAGTATATTTTTAAATATGAAATTGAAAAAGTTAATAACCTACATCCTTTTTTTAATGATACTCGTATAAGTACACACATTGAACGCAAGCAAATACTGAATTTAAACCAAGTTTAAAATGGTGCTAAAAAAGCCTTCAGCTGCATTTTTGGCAACTGTTTAACAAATATGTGACGGCTAGATGGCCAATCAGAATCCAGTAATCCTGATAGACATGAATAAAAACTATAACTAAAACCATATAAGATCGACCGTTTAAACTGTTGCGCTTTACTGTGTGTTCAATTCCAGACACCCCTTTATTAATATAAAGACAGATTTCTTTCATTAGCTCCACTGATGACACTGTTTTGATCAGTAATGATGTGATTGGAGCAGCAGGGACTCAAGACTGATGCACAGCTCACCAAATCATCAGGACCCGCACTCACGAAAATTCATAGTGCGATGAGCTGCTCCCAGTGATGAAATTCTAAGGAAATTCTTAGAAAAGTGGGCGTTTTCCTTTGAAATTAAACAGAAAATTCTCATAAAGACAAAGCATTTTAACCCCTAAAAGTGCTTCTAAGGTCAAAAAGTGTTAGGAGTAGCAAGGAGATCTTTTAAGACAGGGCTGCTCGACCCCGTTCCTGAACCAACTAATTAGGATCTGAAGGAGCACTTGATATTGACAGACAGGTGTGTTTGATCAGGGTTGGAAGGAAGGTAGATCTCCAGGAACAGGGTTGGGCAGCCCTGTTTTGAGAGGTTTAAGAGTTTCTTTAGCAGAGGAGAAAATGGCTGAAAGATGAAGAGGAAGAAGAAATGTGTTGCAGACGATGGATGACAGTGACTTAAGATGATAGACTGGACTGTGCATGTTTGTGACTTGATCATATTAAAGTAGGAAACAGGCCTGTAATTTCAAAGTGAATGCTTATAACAGACCCAATTTAAAAGCAGTCTTATTAATTTTCATCTTGGACAACCAGTCTCAGTCTCGTCACAGAATGTCAAACCCAGCAACAGGGTCAGCCCTGCCTCCTTGCTCTCAGACTGGTTCTGAATCGCTCTTAAACTAAGATTCCAAGGTAGAAATGTTTAAGCTAAATTATGAGCGCTGATAGGATTCTTACAAGCTTTAAGAAAACAGGCTCAGATCTGAACGAGTCAGAGTCGGACGGGCTTCACTGGGCCTGTGAGAATCAGAGGGATATTCCAGCACCTGCACTGGCAATGGCTGATGGGAAAAACCGTCTGAGGAAACACACAGAGACGCGGGAACTCGAGCGCTTTCATGAGCAACAGAAAGACTGATGTCAGACAAATGCTATGCTTGTGTGTTCAGCTGACGGTTACCACACTCACCCGGGGTTTTGCCCACAGCGACTTCTGACGCAGATGTCTCTTAGCAATTAGAAATGACTACAGAATGATGTGAGACACTTAAAAAAATTCTCCTACATCTCTTCACTAAACGTTTGCTTGTATGCTCTGAGTAACATGGGCTTCTGGAAACTAATGCATCATGTAGTTGGTGGTGCAGTAAATATGTAGATATCGTGTGGCCCTCGTGTGGACACGCGATGTAATGCAGACAGCCAGTATACTACAATAAAACACCACCTCAATATTTAATGTAAGGGCAGATCTGTTTAAAATGGATGTGTCAGCTGCTTAGTTAATTATCCGTACAAAAACCAGTCTGTTAATGTAAACTGTTCTTATTGTGTCATTTTATTATTGTAACCAAACACTGGTTTAATGGGTTTAGCAGCTCATGAACCTGAAAAAAACAGACGGAGAGGGGAAAAAAACTGATGGGAGGAAACAATCTGTTACATTATTATTTTTGCAATCAGCAGGAAACATTTTGCTTGCTGGTGATTGAAACATGGGACAGGATGAAAAACTATTTTAATGCTTTCACGAGAAATGCCAAAGATTGGCAAAAGAATGCAAATGGATTTTGTATGTACCTTTTTCCTCCCACCTCAATTTTTTTCCATCACCATATCAAATAAGGTGCACATAATGTCTAGACAAAAAGTAGATAAAAGATAAAATGAGAAAAATGCTGGATATATAAAGTGTGTTAATAAGAAAAACAAAATCCCAACAGCTGTGGATTCCCTTTTATTCTTAAAATTTTTATGTACAAGTGCAACTGATTTACTTTTTTATTAATGTACATTCAATATAGAAAGTTTATGTACGGCATATTACATTTAACATTTCACAACTGCACTAGTCTTTCACATACATTTGTAATCAGAGTCAGTACAATTTGTCCTTTGTCCTTTCAGACGCTCGTTTTCAGTTGGTCTTTAATTATTCAGGTATAAATAGTCGAGTGCTTTCTGGGGAAGGAAGGTTTTTGTCGGTTTACGGGACGACGAGATGAGAGACAAACCGGGACAGATCGCAAGCGGCGCGGCACAAATTCATGACGAATAATCACAGTTTCACAGGTTCCTTCTCCAGTTTCTCTTTCCATCTGTTGCCAAGCACTTACTCGAGTACTTCAGAATAAAAATAAGAATATAGAGATGCAAGGCTGCGCTTTATAAAACGCAAAGCGCACGGAGACGGGAACAGACGCGAGACGCAGGAAGACGAAGAGACGGGAAAAGACAACGAATCAGAGCCAACATGGCCGCCATTCATCAGCTCACCAAAAGAAAGAAAAACGAATGCATAAAAATATCTCAATACAAAAGTAAACTATTTTACTCTCCATGGAAAGAAATGATTTACGAGATGCGAGTGGATATAAAATGGAGGAGGAAGAAGTGTTAAAACGCAGGAATCATGAAGTGCTGTGAGGGAGGATGATGGACGCTCGCTCTCTCTCTCTCTGTCCGTCTATCACTCCATCTTCTCTGCTCAGGATCAGGATGGCGGCGCTCCGGAGAGCCGGTCCGTCTGTGTCCGGGTTTGTCTGCTGTTTTATTAGTCTGGTTCAGCCCAGGTCTCCGATGTCGTTGTCTACGGGCGGCGGGACGCTCGGCATCACCGTAGAGCCGCTGCCTGCTGTCAGATAACCTGCCACTCCTGGACCTGAACATCGCACACATCACACAACATCATCAACATCAACATCATTAGAGCACAACAAGCAGACAAATCACAGCTGGAAATCATTTCAAAAGATGCTGCATGGAGCACTTTGTTGATGGTTTGTAAATAAATATGGGTTTGAAATGACAGCAGTAAATAAAGGAGATGCACAATCTTAAAAGAACTGCTATTTCTCTGATAAAAAATACATTTTTGCTGTTACTAAATTAAAATATAAAAAATAACAATAAAATAAATAATTATTGTAATATTTCACTGTACAACAAATGTAAATATTTAAGAGAAAAATATAATAATAAAACCACTTTACAGCACAAATGTAACATTACACTGCTAATGTTTATGATTGTCAAACATCAAAACAAGCTTTTATTTTAACAGAAAACTGCAGGAGCTCTTAAAGGAGAAGTCCACTTCCAAAACAAAGATTCACAGATAATGTAGTCAACCCCTGGTCATCCAAGATGTTCATGTCTTTCTTTCTTCAGTCGTAAACAAATTGTGTTTTTTGAGGAAAACATTTCAGGATTTTTCTCCATATAATGGACTGATATGGTGCCCCGAGTTTGAACTTCCAAAATGCAGTTTAAATGCGGCTTTAAACGATCCCAAATGCGGTTGTAAACGATCCCTTATCTAGCGAAAAGATGAGTTATTTTCATTATTATAATACAATTTCTATACTTTTTAATGTCAAGCGCTCGTCTTGTCTCATCTCTGCCTGGACTCTGTTTTTGTTCTGGTTCATGTCAGTTAGTGTATGTCGAAAAACTCCCATCTCATGTTCTCCCTCAACTTCAAAATGTTCCTATATCACTGTTTTACCTTTTTTGTTAAGGGTGTTTGATCTTCTTTGCATGTTCACTTTGCAAACACTGGGTCGGTGCTTCTGCAGTGATGTAGGATGATTTAGAAATGATTTTTGAAGTTGAGGGAGAAAATACGATTGGAGTTTTTCAACATACCCTAACTGTCTTGAGTCAGAATACACTGAGAAAGACAAAGATGAGTGTTTGACATTAAAAAGTGTATAAATTGTATTATTTTTATAAAAATAACCGATCGTTTCACTAGATAAGACCCTTCTTCCTCGGCTGGGATCGTTTACAACTGCATTTGGGATCGTTTGAAGCCGCATTTAAACTGCATTTTGGAAGTTCAAAATCGGGGCACCATATCAGTCCATTATATGGAGAAAAATCCTGAAATGTTTTCCTCAAAAAACAATTTCTTTACGACTGAATACAGAAAGACATGAACATCTTGGATGACAAGGGGGTGAGTACATTATCTGTGAATCTTTGTTTTGGAAGTGGACGTAGCTCTTGTTGAGCACTTTCATTACTAGTTTGTGAAGATGTTTGATGTGTGTTTTGTTCTCAAATGCACATTAAAGTGGCTCAAACTCATCACAGACGCAGATGGAGATCATGTGAATCATTTCCTGTGAATCGAGTCCCTCATGGCGGCGAATCATAAGCTGCTCACGTGTAAATGAACACAGAGCCACGCTTCACTCTAAAACAGCGCAGATATTTAATTAATTAAATCATTGCCATTTGATAACTCCACATCACTATTTGAGTTTTATCTTGAGTTATCGTGTAGCTTTAGTAAATGATGACATTTTGAGGTGTGGATGAAATGTTCTGTTCTGATATCTGGATGGGAATGAGGCCATTACTGGAAAACACTGATTACAGCTGAAGCAGAATCAGTGGAAACAGATGGAAACGAGTATGAATCGAAGCAGAAAGAGAGATGAAGCAGAAAGAGGAAAGTCTACCTGCTTTATAGTAATAAAGAGGAGGCTGGAAAAAACCAGGTGAGCTACTAAAGCCCACTGCGCAACGGACTGCTGCCCGCCAGGAGAGACGGAGCGGACACACCTGAGGAGAGACAGGACGAGAGACAGAGAGAGAGACAGGAGAGGGTGCAGAGAGAGAGGAAGCAAGCAGACGTCAGAATCAGCAGACACAGAAACCGCAGCAGAAAGACCCGACGGCTCACGTCAGACCGGCTACAGTCAGCACGAGTACTGCTCATCCCTCATACGAGGCGCTGCGCGCTCAACTCACCCGTCAGGTAACCTGCCACCTGGGAGTCGGAGATGAAGAGGTCGTGTTTCTGGTCTTTGAAGGCACTCCACACAGTGGAACGAGAGAGGATTTCATTCACCTGAAACCAGACCAAACCACACACACACACACACACAGACGTCACTTCACATCGCTGGTTTCAGCTGTAGAATGAGTCTGTCGCGCCGAACGAGGATGATACCTGTTCTCCGAACTGCAGGCTGCGGGTCATGGATTTAAGTGCTTTGACGATCTGAGCTTTGGTTGCTGACGGGTTATCGAGAGTCTCCAACCCGATTCCCTCCAACAGCTTCAACAGGTACGGCACCAGATCCACACGAAGAGCCTGATCACCACACAACAATCACTTACAAACAATTACAATACTACTCATATATTTTAATACAATTACTCTATTAAAAAACATTTTATCTTTATTATTAAATTATTTACATACCATTTTTTTTTAAGAAATGGATACTTTTACTCAGCAAACCTACAGGGGTCGGACAATGAAACTGAAACACTCGCCAATATAGTATTGGAGGTTTCATGGCTATATTTGCGCTGTCTGGTGCCCAATCTTCACTTACTGTACATTACACCAGTTAGAGCAGAGTGTAAAGTTTCATTATGTGCACCCAATGGTTCAAACATTGTACCTTGAAGGTAGTGCTCTGTATCAGGATAATAATGCACCAATACACACAGCAAGACTGGTGACAGACTGGTTTAATGAACATGAAAATTAAGTTGAACATCTCCCATGGCCTGCATAGTCACCAGATCTGAATATTATTGAGCCACTTTGGGGTGTTTTGGAGGAGCGAGTCAGGAAACGTTTTCCCACATCAGCATCACATAGTGACCTGGCCACTGTTCTGCAAGAGGAAAATGGCTCAAAATCCCTCTGGCTGCTTTGCAGGACTTGTATTTGTCACTCCCACGATGAAATGATGTTGTATTAGCTGCAAAAGGAGGCCCAATATCATACTAATTGTGATCTAAAACCAGGTGTTTCAGTTTCATTGTCCAGCCCCTGTACATTAAATTGATCAAAACTGTCAGTGAAGACTTTGTTACATTGTTACAAAAGGTTCTTTTTCAAACAAATGCTGTTCTTTCATGATCTGTGATGTGACTGTGGTTCGGCACACTGCATTGTGCAGCCGCCTTCAGTTTTAATTGTATTGTCTGTTCTCAAACTGAACTAAATGATTTTTATTACTAAAAAAAAATCAAAACGACAAGTTCTTCTTCAGGTGACTGACAGATGCCATCTACCGCAGATTGTTTCATGAATACTGAGCGACCCAAACCATGTAGCACAGAAATTACGCTTTTGCTTCCCTTTAAAATGAAACACATGAGGAAACGATCCCTCACGACAATTAATGCCTTGATTTACAGAAAAGACTTTTTAAGACTTTGAGATTCGCAGAAATCCTGAAAAAACAAAAAAAACAAAACTTCTCTAGTGTGCGTGCGTCACCTGTGCGACCAGTTCGGTCTGCTCGCGCTGGAACATGCGGTTCAGAGCCTCACAGGCCAGTCCTGCCATATCAGCCCTGACCTTCATCCCCGTCATCAGCGGACCGATGGTTTCTAACGCCGCCATGGAGCGCACGCACAGCTGCGGCAGACACAAACACAGCGTCACGGCTCAGAAACCATCACACGTCACTTAGAGATTCACGTCATCGCATGCGGAGCGGCGTCTGAACGCAGACGCGCGTGTTTGTGTCGTACCTCGTTGTCTGACAGCACGTGGATGAGTCTGATGGCGCTTTTGGGCACGGCGTTGTTCTTGTGGTTGAGCGCGGTGAGGACGCGGGGCAGATGCCCGAGAGGAGGAACCTGATCGGCCAGCTGCGTCTGCGTGCTGAAGAGACACACGGCCGCGGTGGTCACCGTCTCCAGAGCCTCACCCTGATGACAGGAGGAAACACCGCATCCGTTCAGACGGTCTCTCACAATCAATCACGCGTCTGCTATAGTACGGCACACTCACGTTCGGGTTGTTCTTCTCCAGCAGCGCGGTCAGAGTGTCCATCAGCGACACCAGGAACTCTCGGGGCTTCCGTAAGACCCAACCGGGCTGAGCGATGAAGATCCGCAGAAACACTCCGCCGACCTCCAGCTCTCCCTGACCCGCTCCGTACGCCACCGAGAAATCCTCCGGCAGCTGCAGAAACACACACTCATTCAGAGATGATGCATTAAAATGATCAGAAGAGACAGTAAAAATACAAAAGATTTTAGTTTCAAATACTGAAAAATAAACATTTATCACAGTTTCCACAAAAATATTAATACTTCCAACATTGCTAATAATCAGAAATGTTTGTTGAGCAGCAAATCAGCATATTAGAATGATTTCTGAAGGATCATGTGACACTGAAGACTGGAGTAATGATGCTGAAAATTCAGCTGCGCGTCACAGAAATAAATTACAGTTCAACAGATATTCACATGGAAAACAACTGTTTGATATTATAAAAAATATCTGCAGTAAGGCTGTAAATCTGAACTGATATTGCTCACCTTCCAGTTGACATCAGGATTGTCTTTCTGCTGCTTGAAGTGCCTGTGGGAAAGGAAGGAGAGCGAATGAGCAGGAGAAAGGAGCTGAGGGAATGAATGACTGATCTGAGGTCAGTGTTCTCACTCCAGCATCATCTCTCTGACGGTGGTGGAGACGGTCTCTCTCGAGCTGTCGTTCCAGATGAGCTCGGGGTTCTCGTGCGTTCCCTCGAAAATGTGCACCGCGGCCTCTGGGTTATCGCGCATGGCGTCCATGAACACGGCCGGCAGGAAGCGCATCAGGGTCAGACGCACCTGCGTGAGAGGAGAAACACAGGGGATCGAGTTATAAAACACACGTGCGGTAACGCTGGGAATGAAACGGCATTTCTCCTACAGCTCGGTAGAAACTGAAGGACTCGTACCTTCGGTCCCACCAGTTTGTCTGAGGTCATCTTGGAGAAGAGCTCAGCCGTCTGCGTGCGCACCTGAGGATGGGTGGAGTTACAGAACAGATCCAGCAGGTAGATCAGAGCACCTGAGACACAGACAGAGGTCAGACGTGATTAAGACACAAACAGCTGCATCTGTTCTAAGATCAGCTACTCAAGACATGGATCACCCACACACACACGGGCACGCGCACACACACACACACACACGCACGCCCACACGCGCACACACACGCACACCTTTGTTCATGGCCTCAGTGACGATCTTGGTGTTGGAGGTCAGAGCGTAAAGCGTCTCCAGCACCAGCTGACGGCCTGTGGACGACCAGAGAAACAGTGTTAGACCAGAGGAGACAAACACACTGGAATAATAACCCTAATCCTAACATCAATAATGTTGACATGCACAAAAAAAACACATTTTATGTAGCTGGTTTAAAATAAATAGACAATACTATGAATGTTACTAATCATAAATAAAGAATATGTACAAATAAAAATCCATACATTTAAATATATTAATGCCACTGTACTGCATTAATAGAGATATATGTTTTGTGTTTAATTGCTCAGAAAAAAAGGAAAATATTTAGATGGTAATGTGACCTCAACATATTTGTTTCTGTTTTCATTTAAATTTTAAAGTTTTAGTAATTTTTCTTTTTTTTATTTTACATTTTTAGTGGTTTTTATTAAATACTGGGATGTTAAATTAAAACCCAAACGTTGCCTTGTTTTTTATATAACATTAACATTAATAACATTTTTCTAGTAATGTTTTTATGGTTTTAATTTAAGTTTTAGTTAACTCTAATAACCCATAACACACAGCAGTCCCTATGTGGGCTGATCCATCTCTATTGAATGCACATTATATTTTTCAGAAGTCTTACTGGATGGTAAGGAGTGCAGCAGCACCAGCAGATTGGGCAGAATCAGAGATTCAGCGATGTTGATGACGCAGTCCTGGTTCGATGTGACCGTATTCACCACCTACAGCAAACGTCTCAATGTTAACAGAGATGATGATGATGCAAGTAAAGTATGAAGCAGCACAGACTGCTGGTCTATAAAGTACCTCTAAGGCCAGCTGCTGGACTTTGCCGGCGCCGTGGACTCTCAGCAGAGAGAAGAGCAGCTTGAAGTGACCGATGCACTCGGTCTCAGAGCCTACGACACACATCACACACATCACGTCCTTCAGAAAGATCTCACAGACGAGCCTCTGCACACACATTTATCAGTCGGTTGTGTTTTAAGCACCTGGGTTGTTCTTGATGACGTTGCGGAGAGCTTCCAGCGCCATCTCAGCCCAGCGCAGTCTCTGAGCGTGCTGCTGCGACTCCACCTTATTAGTCTGCGTCATCGCCAGGAGAGTGTGCAGATACTGAGCCTGAGAGCCCACATAGTCCAGCAGACTCGACGCGAACGCTTTCGGGTACTGAGAAACACAACAGAGCTGTCATATACACTACAAGTTTAGAAATGATTCGTTTTATTCATCAAGGACACTTTCTGTTGATATTAGAGTGATTTCTGAAGGATCATGTGACACTGAAGATTTTGATCACACAAATCAATTACATTTTCTCATATATTCACACAGAAAAGAGCTGTTTGAAACTGTAATAATATTTCACAGTTTTTAATGTATTTTTCATTGAACAAACGCAGAAAAGACTTTTAGGATGTTCTGTACAGTAGTGTGGGAGTCTCTCACCTCCAGAGGAAACGCAGGCTGCTCGTTGTAAACCCGAACGAAGATCTCTCCCACGATCAGCTCCTTCCCATGTTCACTGAACAGGAACTCCGACCCAAAGCTCTTGTCGCACTCGCCCTACAAACACACACAGGGAGTGAGCACAGATCTCAAACAGACGCGCGTGTGAAGCAGCAGGTGAACGCGAGGAGCGTCTCACTCTCTTGATGTTGCTCTCCTGCTGCGCCTCCAGGAACTCCATCAGCTCCGCTCTCGTCCCGTTGTTCCAGATCAAATACGGCGTCTCTGAGTTACTATTCAACAGCTTCAGGACCTGTGAGAAACAGATGAACCAAAAATGAACCAACCACCGCTATCCATCCACCCTTGGCTTCTTATTCTACGGTGTCGTCCTGTGCCGTAAGCTGAGGATGTGCGATTTAGTCGCTAACGCGGTCGCTCATTCCTCCCGTACCTCCGCAGGCGAGCTGCTGCCCAGTTTGCGTGAGATGTAGGGCGTCAGCATGGCGGCCAGGCTCTTCCTGATGGCGGGGTTCTCCGGAGGGTGTGCCGCGGCTCCTCCGCCGTTGGGTTCTCCGGCGGGCCCGTCCTCTGGGGTCAGAGCGGCGCTGTAACCCGCCAGCCGGCCGAGGGCCACCACGCTCAGCTTAGCCAGACTGTTGGCCACCTCCTGCTGGTTGGTCTCCTGACTGGCCTGCACGCCGCTCTCCTCCAGGGTGTAGTCGTAGTTGAAGAGGCTGAACAGCAGGTGCCACAGAGCGCCGGCCTGATACAGGTGCGTCTGGAGGAAGAAGTCTATGGCGAAGGAGCTGACGCACTGAACCGCCAGCGAGGCCAAACGCGGCAAACCCTGAGAGACGAGAACCAGAAAGAGCCTTAGATTTACAAAACACTACACAGACGTTAAAACTTTGCATGGGAATAAAAAAAAGATTATTTATCCACATTTATCCTTTATTTAACTTTACTAGATGCTACAGACCAATAATGGAAATTAAACTGGAAAAATGACACACTCAAACAGTTTTAACAGACCAGACACAGGGTGGAAAAGGTATAATGAAATAAAATAAAATCAGGTTACACTTCATTTTAAAGTGTTCTTGTTATAGTGTCAATACACAAATGAGCACTGAATATTTGTTAACAACATGTATTTACTATAGTGCAAGGTTTGGTTTAAGGTTAGCTGCTTGTATTTATCCATAACTTACTTTTATTATTATAGGAAGTACAACACGTGTAACAAAGAAAATAAAGTGTTATAAAATGTTAAAATTAAAAACAATATATTAAAATAAAAGTCATTTATTTAATGCCTTTCATTTATAAAATGTATACAAATGTATAATAATAAATAATATAAAATGTATAAAAATTGAAACAATTATTTTAACTTTGAAGCAAGAAATTGTGGTTTATTTTCCTTTATTTTACAGTATGTGTACTTACCTAAGAAAATACTCGTATTATAAAGTATCTACATAGGTTTAGTTAGGTATTGGGGTAGGTTTGAGGTTAGTACCTAGTTAATACCCAGTTATAAATAAATAATAAAAATAATAATGAGTTTATTTTATATAGCGCCTTTCTATAAACTCAAGGTCGCTTTACAACATCAAGAACAGTTATACATAACGAGACAAAAAACAGAATACAGATAAACATGAAATCCATAGCAAAAATCCAATTATATATTCAGAGATCAGGAAAACAAGAAGAGAAAAAGATGGGTTTTAAGGTGTGTTTTGAAATCCTGTAATGAGGAAAGATCGCAGATGTGTTTGGGAATAGAATTCCAGAGTGTAGGGGCAGAGATACTAAACGCTCGCCCTCCGAACAATTCTAATCTATAGCGAAGAATTAACAGTGGACCAGTGTCTGAAGAGCGGAGCGTGTGAACTGGGCAGTAAGTATGAATGAGATCAGAAATATATGGGGGGGGAGACCATGAAGTGTTTTGAAGGTGATGAGGAGAATCTCATATTGAATGTGAGAGCGAACGGGTAGCCAATGAAGTCTGTGTAGGATGGGAGTGATGTGTGAGGATTCTTTTGAATAAGTGAGGACCCCAGCAGCAGAGCTCTGGATGCACTGGAGCTTCTTTAATTGTGTTTGGTAGACCATAGAAAAGAGAATTACAGTAGTCAAGTCGAGAAGTAATGAAGGTGTGAACCAGTGTCTCAGCATCCTTGATCTTTAAGAAGGGACGTAAGCGAGCTCTATTGCGGAGGTGAAAAAAGGCAGATTTAGTAAGCGAAGAAATGTGAGGTAGGAAAGAGAGAGAGGAGTCGAAAATTATACCCAGGTTTTTAACGGTGGTGGAAGGTCGAACCAAGATCCCAGAAACGTTAACAGTATCAGTACAGAAAGGAGCAACATTTTTGGCTTTATCAGTGTTAAGTTTGAGAAGGTTACTGGTCATCCAAGTATTTATGTCATTAATACAAGCTGAAACTGAGTTAGTGGGAAATCATAATTATCATAATTAATACAAGTACAGAGTATGTACATGTGGGATATAACTGTGAAATTAAGTGCTACTGAAACATTTTAAGTGATTTTTCTATAAAACTTACCTATAACTTCATAAAAATTAGAAAATAAAACTAAAAAAAGGTTTTATACCTAGTCCATAATTAGATCATACACAGGGGTGCACCTAAGTTTTTACCCCTGTTGGAGATTTGGTTTGGTCCTCACACTACACATAGTGTTACCCATTAAATATAACCCTAAAAAAATGTATTAATAATAGTGATAATAATATCATTGGGTTTTATTTATTTCATTTTTTTTTTCAATAATAATAAACAAAATAATAATGTGTGGTATTACTATTATGTTTTGAAATAAAAAGCATGAAATAAAATATTAGAGTATTAAATAAAACTACAATTATAATATTTACTTTTTATATGAATTTTCATCATTTTCAAACCTAAATTAGCAAGCTTTTATTTTGGCGGGCTGCCGGCAAGTAAGTAAAGGCGCTCCCAGCGCATCCGATCGAAGAGCTTTTAGTGAATGAAACGTCATGTTTTTAAATTGTACTTTGAAAACGTCAGCGAATAGCCTAGAATTATGCTTTTAGTTCAAATAGAAATCTTAAATGGGTCTAAAAAAATCTAAAATGGTAATTGTGCATTAACAGCTGTCAACGCAAATGTGCGCGCTGAACTTATTTTCACAGTGCATTTTCTTATTTTGTCGTGCATGCGGACCACGTGTGCGCACCTCTGATCATACGTGGTTTTCTGTTTCCAACTCTGACGATGGACGGGAGTCGTGTGTGTGTAATAAATGGTTGTGTGTTCTTACCCTGCCGTAGTAGAGAATGTGACAAACATCTCTGATAATGTTGGGAAGCTCCACAATCTTCTCTCTGCACTCCTCGAACTGAGCAGCGACGCTATAGCACCTACAGACGTGCCCGCACACCTGAAAATACCCACAATGCACGCATAATCGCACTGCAATAGCACTTTGAGCTCACTGTATTTAGTAAAAACGTTCTTCTCTTTTCATATGTGGCTGTACTGATGTACCTGCACTGCCATGTCCTCAGGTTTGCTGGAGGCGGTGAGCACGGCCACGCAGCGGGACAGAGCCTCCATCAGAATCTGACACAGAACACACAACACTCATCAGCGCGTCACTCTGATACGCTTTCATTCAGCAGACGGCGAAGACACACAGAGAGATTTCTGCTGGTTAACGTGAACACATCCTGACCTCGATGCCGTTCTCCCGGCGCAGCTCCTCGGCGTTCAGGGCCGAACAGTTGACGGTGTGGAAGGCCAGCTCAGCGGCGGCCGGTAACAGCGGAGAGGTCTTGGAGAAGAGCTGCTCGTCACCGGTCTCCATGGTGATGGTCTTAATTAGCATGGGGTAGCCGGCGTATTTGTACGGCTCCAGTTCTGAGGAGAGAGACAACGAGATCACTCGCCTGCCGTGTGAAGATCGGGAGACATAAATGAGAGGATCGTGACGTCTAACCCTGCTTGTGTCTGTTGAACAGGATGCTCTGGGCTTTGAGGATCAGGATGATGTTTTCGGGGTCAGGACCGTCCACGATACGGGCCGATTTGGTGCACAAGAACTCGTAGGCTTTGTTGACCTTCTCAAACATGTCCTGAACACACACACACACACACACACACACACACACACACACACAGTGAGTTTGGTTAAAGTTTTTTATTCATTTACTCATAATGAGACTCAGTGTGCTGCTGTACATACCCTGCCCTCCGGATTTTTGTCTGGATGGTATTTCTGGGCCAATCTGAAATATGCTTTCCTTATTTTACTCTCTTCATGCCTTTAACAAAAAAGCACACACAAATCATCAAAACACAAAGATTACACTCAATAAACACTATTCTCAGATGTAACTGTGTCACATGAGAAGCTGTAAGAATGAGAGATGTGTATTCTGCATGCAAAAAGGATAAGCAATCCAAAAAGTAAATTAATAATATAATTTTTTTTTTATTCCGAAGGTTCAGAATGGGATGAAATGGTCATGTGACTTTAAACCATGACCAGTTCTGGTGTTAGAAACCCTAACAAGTGTAAAAAATAAAGTACTACAAAAGTGAAGTAACAGCATGTTGGACTCACTGTCCCTGTCCTTTAGGGAGGTTCAACACCTCGTAGGCGTCATCCACGGACATGGAGGGAGGCTTCTTCTCCACCTCTCTCTTCCACGCGTCCAGAGTGTCCTTCAGCAGCTTCACCTGCGGGGGGCAGAACAATCACCAAATTATGTGGCCATCACATAAAACAGAAGGAGGCAACGGGAAAATCAGGCACTGAATGCGTCGTACCGGATCTCGTATGGGCCAGTCGGGGAAGCGGTTGGAGTCGCACAGGTGTCGGAGGTAATAGATGTTGCAGAAGAGCTCATTGTCCAGCTGAGGGAAGTTGACCACAGGAATGGGACAGTACTGATAGAGAGCACGAGTGTTACTCTGCAGACGAGGACTGAAGTCTGCCAGATGAGCGGCGATCTTCTCGATCATCATACGCCTGTCGACACACGCGACACGCTCCGTTAACAACCGGCAGAGGATGATGGAGCACATTTACCAAGTTTACCTCAGGGTTATTATAATTAACTAAAACTAAAACCATAAAAATTTTCGCAATTAGAATTTCAAAAACGTTAACGGAAATAAAATAAAATATTACAACATTTACATCTAGTCATTTAGCAGACACTTTTATCCCAAGAGACTTACAAATGAGGACAACAGAAGCAAACAAAACCAACAAAAAAGCAACAATATGTAAGTGATGTCTACGTTAGTCTAATGCAGTACACGTCGCAAGGTTTTTTTAATAATAAAAACAAGTCAAAAGAATAGAAAAAGAACAGGGAATGCTAGTGTTAGAGGCTCTTTTTTCTTTTTAAATAAAAGAAGTAACTAGAATAGAGTGCAAGTGTTAGAGGGGGTCACGTGCTGTTGGTTTTTTAAAACTTAAAATGATTTTATTACAGCTTGTTAACAAGGCAACATCTCATTTTCATTTAGTTTATCTAAATGTACAACACCTAAAACAGAAAACTTGTTATAAACTAGTAGACAATCAATAAAAAAAAGACAATAACAACAAAATTACTAAAACTTAAATAAACTAAAATAAACATGAAAGCCAGAAATATGAAAATAAAATCTAGTTCAAAATATTAACCAAAACTATAATAGTGTCACAAAAATACCAAAATAAAAATTTTGAGAGAGGAAAAAAAAAACTGAAATGAAGTATTTGTAAAAAAAAAAAAAATATTTTCATTAATTTATATATTTTAAAAAAATAATTTAAACCTTTCTTTCGTTTTTTTCAAATATAGTTTCAGCGTTTAGTATTTAGCATTTATAAAGACAAATTCAAGTTGCACAAAACCCAAAAATCCTCGATCCACAGAACAGGAAGTCTAGAGAGAGGATTTTGATGTTCACCTCATCTCACTGCTCCAGATGGCTTCAGGTGTGTCAAACTCTCCCAAAAATATCTCCGAGAATCGCTCGGCCTCGTAATTCTCCAGGTAACACACCATGGCCTCCGGCAGCATCGAACCCAACACGCTCCTCTGAACGATGTCCATACCTTTAGCCTGCGGGCCATTACAGACAACACAGATCAAACACATGATTGTCAGCTGTACCGTGTTATTCGTGTATAGATGTACTGTGTGAGATGAGAGGGGTGCAGCTTTACCTCCTCTGATTTAAAGGCTTGTTTCAGGTGAGTGTATTTCAAGAACCTACAGAGAAGAATATAATTATGCATATCTGACAAGTTAAAAGCATAAATGGCATTTCTGTGGCAAATGACATTATCAGGATGTAAACTGTATTTCCAAATGATGGTTTGGTACCGTGCGACGGGCAGCACGTTGGAGCCGGTGTACATCATGATGAAGAAGAAGACTCCAGTGAGGTAGAGCCGCTGCAGGTTCGGGTTATCCTGCATCACCAGGTACAGCAGGTTGGCTACTTTCTCCACCAGGATGGGGTCAAAGGTCAAGAGCAGCTGAGAATGACAGGAGAATGAAAACTCGGGTCAAGCTGAATTCACCAGGCTTCAGAAACACTGTTTTAAAGGAAGGCAGAGAGTCAGTCATCTGTACCTGGACGATGTGCGGCAGGCAGGTGCTGTCACTTATGAGCCTTTTCACTTTTGGTAAAGGCCTGATAATGGCATTATCTTGGTCCCTAAACGCACAAACACAGGAAAGCAGTGGGTACTAGTATTTAGAGGACAGAAATAAATGCATATTTTGGAGGCTGAACATGTCTACATGTCTTTGCTTTTCTGACACTGGATAAAAAAAAACAAACAAAAAAACCTTCTTAATCTTAATCTTCTTAATCTTAATTCTGAGTTTACAACTTTCATATCTGACTTTCCCCCCCCCCTCACACTTCTGATTATAATCTCAGAATTGCACAATATGAGAATTCTGAGAAGAAAAGTTCAGAATTGTGCGATAAAAAGTTGCAACTGCCTTTTTGATTTTTTATGAAATAACAGAATTGGGAGTTGAGTGTATATCTCACAATTCAGACTTCCTTTTCCCAGAATTGCAAGAAGAAAAGTCAGATTTATGAGATCAAAAGCATACTCTATGTGGCCTCTGAATGCAGCGGGAATGAGCCCGCGAGAGAGAATCTGCGGCCGTACCGGCTGGGGAAGTAGGAGCACATGGTGATGAGCATGTTGAGGATGAGCGTGGCCAGATCCGTCTCGTTCATCACGGCCTGTCCTCCGGCCAGCAGGCACCACTTCAGCTGTGGAATCGCCTGCAGCGGCCGCCAGCCGTCCATGCCCTGAGCCCAGCAGCGCGTCTTGGCCGTCAGAGTCCCGGCGCTCCAGAACTCCTGCATCTGATGACAGAGATGAAGAGGTTAGAGTCCAAGACCCTTCCACGTGCTCAAGCTCCCGTGTACAGATACTGTACCTCCTCATAGCTGAAAGGTCCTCTCCTCTCTTTATCTGCGTTACCGAAGTACCACTCCTTCTCGCTCTCTCTCTTCATATCCGGCGCTGCCTCTAACACATTACTCTGAAACAACACACGAACCGATGAACAGAGACTCTAACCTCTGGAGAACTGACACCAAACACATCATAAACATACCACTGTTCAAAAAATGTAAATGTTTTAGAAAGGAGTCTCTGCTCAACAAGGCTGCATTTATTTAATCAAAACTACAGTAAAACCATAGTCAGGTTAAATAGCTGTTTTCTATGTGAATATCTGTTAAACTGTAATTTATTTCTGTGACGCACAGCTGAATTTTCAGCATCATTACTCCAGTCTTCAGTGTCACATGATCCTTCAGAAATCATTCTAATATGCTGATTTGCTGCTCAACAAACATTTATGATTATTAGCAATGTTGAAAACAGCTGTGCTGCACAATATTTTTGCAGAAACTGTCATACATTTTATTTTTCAGGATTCATAGATGAATAGGAAGTTCAAACGAACAGCATTTATTTGAAACAGAAAATTTTGGTAACATTATGAATGTCTTTACTGTCACTTCCTATTTAATGCATCCCTGATGAATAAAATAATATGTTGAACACACACCTGCAGTGGGACAGTGGCTCTGTTGGTGTGAAGGTGAGCGAGGGTGAGCAGATCCACTAATATACGCACTCCATTAGAGTCCATGATATCCTTGACATTTTTCTGTGTTAAGAGAAACAGCAAAATAACGAAAGCCTGATAAACCATTTCCAAGACATGCACAACACAGTGTATGTGGAGCTTTATTAGCAGCTTTGGGATGATTTGATGCTATTAACAGGGTTCATACTGATGCTGTAAAATGAAATTCCAGGACTTTCAAGCACTACTTTTATGATTTTCAAGGACTTCAAACAGAGATCTCACTTATTGAACAATGTCTTCTCTTTCAAATTCTAAAAAAAAAAAAAAAAAAAAAAAAAAGATAAATAGATAAATAAAAATAAACTAATAAAACAAAATGGCAAAAACAAAGTGAAGCTCATGCAAAGTATTACAAAGTATACTGCACTTTTACTGTACTAAAACCACAGTTCATTTCCTTAAGAGGATTTGTGTTTGTGTACACTTTCTTTTTTCTTTGTTTTGTTTTCATAACTGTACTGCCTCAATTGTCTGATGTTTTGTACTGTTTAAGGAAAAAAATCTGAAAAAAAAAAAGATTCGAGAACACTCCGAAATCCAATCATTCAATTCACGAAATGATTCACGAGCCCATTCCGATCTAAATCACGCACCCCGGAATCCCGATCTGAAACAAACGATTCGCAGTATATGATCCGATTGGAGCGCTTCGAAACAGTGAATCATTTTGCAGTGCGTTGGTTTCACTGATTCAGAGTTTCAAAAAGCTCAGTTTCACCCAGCACTTTATACATACTTTTTAAAGTTATTACAATCGATATCGAAATTCTAAAATGAATGGCTCTTTTAATGCAGTCTGGCTTTTGCTAGAGAATCGCTTAAAATGAATGATCAAAGTCACGAGTTTGAATCAATCGGAGCGGTTCCAGCATAAATGACTCACTCAATTGATTCGGTTCATCTGTTCCTCTTTTCATGTCTTCATTCATGTTTACACAACACTGTCAGCACTACTACTGGCTTAGCTCGCTAGTTTCGGGACATTAACTGAAACAAGCAAAAAAGTATTATGTTTTTAACTGTGTGAAATTTGCGTGAAAAGATATGTGCTTATTGAAAAAATTAAACACTTTTTTTCATACATACATTTCTATGATAATTCGGTAATTCTGAATAATTCAATTCTGAAATATTAAAATAATTCAAGCACTTTTCAAGTACCTCTTCAGGAATATTGCCATTTTTAAGGGGTTTTTTTAGGCGTTAAATTTCAAAAAGTCAAATTCAAGCACCTTGTACGAACCCTGTATTAAGGCCTGACATGTTACTGACCTTGTTGAGGATGAGTTTGTTGAGGAAGAGGATGAGTCTGTCTCTCTCCAGCTTGTCTGTACACTGTAGATAAAACATGAGATTACAACAGTCTGATTCCAGTGACACGACTATGATATATCAGTTCTAATTTCAGATGCTGCAGTCAAACACTCATCAGCTGAATACTGACCCGGTCCAGCATGCCCACAATGTACTTGGTGTCAGTAAACGGTCCGATTTCCTCGCAGCACTTCCCGTAGACGATGGTGAGAGCTTGCAAACACAAACACTTCATGGCCACTTTGGGAGTCAGCAGGAAGCGATGGTAGAGCTCATTAAAGAACTCATACCTACAGACAGACACAGACGGATGATCAGGATGACGGAAACGAGATGAACGTCGTTCAGTGTCTGTGCTCAGAAACCTACGATCTCTTGATGGCGCCAGACTCCTCGTTCTCATCTTCCTCCAGCAGCAAACGCAGGTAATAATCCCCGATCTTAATCTCTTCAGAAAGGCACTCGTACTTCACCTACACACAATACAACATGCTTTCATTTACGGTTCACAGACTATGTGTTTTTGAATGACCGCTTCTAGCTGTGATTCTTCATTTATCTGGTGTTTTCAGCGGCTCAGGAACACAATGTTTGCTGGTTGAGCTTTGTTTTTACATTTGCATAATATCCAACATTTTTATAGACAAATGAGTACAGCTCGTCATTCACTAGACTTGCAATCAGACGTCACAGGTCTCTTTGCAGTTTCTTGCCAGAATTAAAAGCTTAAAAGTTTAACTCTTGAAAAATGAAGAAAATGTGACAAGTATTGTATTGCACTGATGTGCAAACTCAGACCTCGAACTCCTGGTGGTTCCAGGAGATGACGTTAACGCTGCCCAGCTCCCGGTCCACGCCGAAGGAGCGCATCTCCGACTCCAGAGCGTCCCGCAGCTCCTCCCGTGTCTTCAGGTTCCAGATGAGGTTGGAGCGAGCGTGATCCAGCTGAAACCTGCACGCAAACACTGAGCGTCACACACTCGAACCAACAGAACGACAGAACTCACTCTGAGTAAAACGGGCCCATTTACTTGTAGTAAAAAAGCTCCCAGTTGGACTCGATCTTGATCCGCTGCCGTCTCTTCCTCAGGATGACCGGCTTTTGGTTTGCGTTCTGCAATCGGGTACACAGAATGAATGAAGCGACACTCGGTCGATCTGGGCAGCATGTTCTGAATATAATGTTGGTTTATGGGACAAATACAACTATAATGGGATGTAAGGATAACGCTGACGACACCAGAGCTGTGAAATTATCAACATATGATATGGAGTTATGATCCTGCTCTAAAACTGAAATGAGACATGGATGCCAACTGATCTAAAACACCAAAATAAAAAAACAAAAATGCGTTACAAGAAACCAAGTGACTGACATGAGAAGGGGTGGGACTAACAGAGAAAGAGAGAGTCTCTGATTGGACAAACTACTCACCAGGTTATTCCTGTCCTGCTGCATTGATTGACAGCAGAAACCACAATAAGAGCCGATGGGAGGGGCAGAGATAAGAGAGGTTATTGGTCCTGAGGTCAACCAATCACATGTGTGCTGAACACCAGCTGTTTCTGTGTGAATCTCAATGAAACTGGCTTTTGGTGGCAGGTACGTGAATTTGCGTGATTGGAGGCTCAAGAGCAGAGAAACGGTGATGATGATGATGATGATTGTGTAACTCATGCGCGTGATACCAAAGCTGTGCCTTCATCTGCAGCTCATGCTTCATATCAACAAATCATAACTCATCTTGGGTTTAAGATGACATTAATAAATGCATGACGGTGCATTCAAGATAAGATCAACTAAAATCAATAATTATCATTATATCAATCAATATACTGGTATAGAAAGACAAACTGCCATAGATTTTTGACAAAAATAATCGATCAGCTTATCGGCATCGGCAAGAATTTTAATTTTTAGATCAGCGCGGCCCTATTTCATTGAACTTTTTTCACTGCAAAATCACAAGCAGTGCTATCAGAAACAGAAACAGGCACAGTGATGGTCTGCAAATGTTTAGTTGGCTATGAGGACTTCATTAGATCTTGAAGAATTAGATCTCGAGCAAGCCATGTTTGAGTGTTTATTAGTGAAGAGAACCAGAGACAGAAAATCAGAGAAACCCAACAGCGCATGTATTCAAAACACATCATACATAATGCATAAAGAACAGGCGTCTGAACAGCATCCACAAACCAGACCAGCGAAATGAAAAACCAGCAGATTCAGAACTGAAAACGCCCTCTTAAACAGCCCAGCTCTTGCAGTGTTAACACGCCCAGCGTTGAGAAACCGGCTGAGCGTCGCAGGCAGCAGCTGAAATCACTGAGCAGCAGTCATAAAACAGACGCTCACACTCACCTCCTTCTGAGCGATGCCCATCTTGTCTCTCCAGTGCATCAGCACGATGTCGGCCTTCTCTTTGGCGAACTTCTCGACCTCTTTAGCAGCTTTACCCGCGATACGCTGCCACTCCGGAACTTTATTCCTGCCTAGCTGGTCCTGCAAAAAAAATGATGTATTTGTCAATTTTGAGATTTTGGGTTATTTAGCCATTCATAAAATCTTGTTACAGATTAGCGGGAAAAACAAACAAACATTCAAAATACACATTTAAAGGGGTCATCTGATGCCCATTTTCCACAAGTTGATACGATTTTTTTAGGGTCTTAATGAAAAGTCAATAATATACTTTGATTAAAAATTCTCAATGGTAGTGTAAAACAACACCCTTTTTACCTTGTCAAAATCAGCTCTGCAAAAATCATCTCATTCTAAGGATTCGCGTGAACACAGACGGATATATGTAGATCGGGAGGCGCATTCCCTTCACAAACAAACGTAATCCACTGCATCTTCAGCGGCTCAGATGTCGGGAGTAAATGATGACCACTATGTTCATTATTACATCCAGCAACACAACACCTCAATCACTCAATCAGAGATATTCTTGTCTAACTTACATCCCTGCTCCGACAACGAAACAAAGAGGCTGTGACAGATGATCTGAGGTAAGACGCTCATGTCAGTCAACTATGGTGGGAGTGTCCTCTGCTGGTGTGACGCCACAACGACTGAGAACGGCTCGATTTGAAAACGGGGATATTATTATAAAAACCACTGCATGGATTTTTATCATTATAGGGTAGATTTGTACATACACTGACAACACACATTAATGTTCAAACAACATGAACAAGTGAAGTTTGCATCCAATGACCCCTTTAAGTGTTTATTATATTGCACTGCATGTATTTGTGTCTGTAGATTTTAATTCCAATCCATTCCTTTAAAGAGTTTTTTCTCTTACATACAACAAACTTTACCATTTTATTTCCTCTCTATATTCTGAAGGTTTGTACATCTATCATTCACACTGATTTACACAACATTTTACTCGTGAAAACATGGTGAAAATGTGTATGTGTTTTCTGCCTGTTGACAGCATTTCTTGATTTATGGAGTGATGAAAACAGAAATCTAAAATCCCCTCTGATGAAACCTTTAGTACGTCAACAAAATCAAACTAGAATTTTGAAACCAATGTTCAGATGAATGTTCTGAAAATGTATGCAAATTAGTGCATATTTAATTAGATGATGTCTCACGTGCATATTTAAACAACATTTCAGAAAACGTGTAATACACAGAATGTTTGCAGTTCTTAATGTAATCGATAAATCGGTGAAGTATGGTGAGATCTTTTAAGTGTTTACTCTTTTCACCCCATCGCCTTAAAAGAGGATATTTGAGAATAAGACTGCCGATCCGTACCGCGGCGATCTTGACGTTGTCGCGTATGTGCATCCGGTCAACATCCTTCTCAGGCACAGGATCAGAGCTGTCCAGATACGCCAGCAGACCGGTGGGCTAAAAGACAAACAACGCTTGAATATTTCAGTGTCAGTTCTAAAAGAAAGTGTCCATAGTGTCTATTCTGCATGTCAGCTCACCAGGATCCTCTTGAGCAGGTTCAAGGCAGTGGGGTTTTCTGCCGTCCACAAACCCACCAGATGACGACTCAACTGCCTGCGTGTGATAAAACAGCGATTAATCACCTTTATTTACACAGCGCTTTTTACAATGCAGATTGTGTCAAAGCAGCTACAGTATTAAACAGGAAGTGTCAACAATGCAAAAGAACAATCAATTCAGTTAAAGTCATTGATTCAGTGATCGTCCAGCTCAGTTCAGTTCAAATAGAATCTGTGCAATCAAGTCAGCAATATTACCAGAAATTTAGTGTCCCCCCAACTAAGCAAGCCAGATGCGACAGCGGCAAGAAACCAAAACTCCATCGGTGACAGAAATGGAGAAAAAAAAACCTTGGGAGAAATCATGATGCATCATGATGTGAGATCCATCGGTCTGCTGTCCTGAACTGACCTGTTGGTGAGCATCCGCTGGTCAGCGCTGATGGTGAACATGGAGGTGTGGAGGTGTCTGGGTAAGGCTCCTTCACTCAGAGCAAGCTCCTGCATCTTAGTGGCGATCTCCTTATCTCCCTCCTGACAGACGACACGTGATCGTATCACAGACACAGAGAGAAAAACACAAACACACTGGAGGAACAGCCGCAATGCTCACCTCAATGATGGCCTTCATGATCAGACCCGCGCCTTTGACGATCGCCATAGAGGGATGCTGAGAGACAAAGACAATAAACCTCCGTTCAGACGAACAAATGAATACTTTTATTCATTAGTGATTCATTACACTGATCAAAAGTGACAGTAAAGACATTCATAATGCTGCAAAAGATTTGTGTTTCAAATAAATGATGATCTTTTGATCTGTGAATCCTAAAAAAATTCAAATGCATGATGGTTTCCACAAAAATATTGTGCAGCACAACTGTTTTCAACACTGATAATAATCAGAAATGTTTCTTGAGCAGCAAATCATCATATTAGAAGGATTTATGAAGGATCATGCTGAAAAATATATATTATATACATATATTCAGATCAGTGATGGGAATAATGGCGTTATAAATAAACGGCGTTATTTTTTTCAGTAATGAGTAATCAAACGAATTACTGTTTCCCTTGTTACAACGCTGTTACAGTTACTGACAATAAAATGTGGCGTTAATATAATTTATAATAATATTATTTTATTTTTCAGTTCATCTGAAAGGATGCACAGCGTGAAAAACTCTGAATTCTGCAGCTTTTAAGAACAAATGCACAAACAGCAATCCCATTGGTTGGCGCTCACCTATTATCATCCCTGTTCTGATTTTAGCAAACCAGTTCGAGCGAACGCAGACAATGTGATTAATATTCATGAACCCAGCAGCTCATTAATCCTGTGCCATTAAGCTTTACATAAGTATAGTAGTCAACATTTAAAGTGGATCAAAACCTTTCAAACCAAAACAATACCCATTCTCGTCTTAGGACAACTTGGGTGAACTTTTTTGATCCACTTCAAATGTTGACGACTATATAATAGTGTATTAGATATTTAATATTAGTCTTGTGAGTAAACTAAACATTTCATTCATTCATTTCATTTAAATTTCATTCATTCAACACATTTAATATTGGGGTTATTGGACATATTTGAACGTTTTTTAAAAAAGTAAAAGTTACTTTCCCTGGTAATGAGTTACTTTTATAATGATGTAACTCGGTTACTAACTCAGTTACTATTTGTGAGAAGTAACTAGTAACTATCATTACTTTTTTAAAGTAAAATGCCCAACACTGATTCACATTAATTCAGCTATTTTAGGTAGTAATAATATTTGACTGTTTTTACTGTGTTTCGGATCAAATTAATGCAGTCGTGATGAGCAGAAGGGACTTGTGAGCAACATCTGACCCCTGACCTGGAAGAGCTTGAAGAGCGTCCGTCCGTTGGACGCTACCATCTCCAGCAGCATGTCGAACTGCTGCCCCTCGGTGGTCTCGCTGTAAGGAGCGCAGAGGGCAAAGGTCAAGAAGTCCAGCAGCGAGCTGATCACTAACGCTCCTGTGCCGTGCTCCTGATGAAACATAAACAAACTGAGTGACCCGATTCAGCGCTCTTTCAACCTTCGACACGCTCATCTACACACGCGGGACGCACCACATTACAGATGAATTTCTCCAGGAGGTTCTCCAGGAATTTCTTGGAGGAGAGCAGAGAGGCTTTGTTCAGCTGCTCCTGCCGCAGGTCGTAATCATCGTGCATCGGCTGCAGAAACGCACAGTGATATGTTATGACATGGACGTGAATGTGAATCTGTCAGCCGCTGATCTAGCGAGGTGTAGCGTGCGTCACTTACACACATAAGAGCACAGAGCATGTCTATGGCCGCATGCGTCACACCGTTGTTGTTTCTCTTCAGTGCTTTAACTGTTTTTACTCCCAACTTCTCTCTAAACCTGCAACATGACCATAAAATAATTTGTAAAAAAAAAAAAAAAAAAAAATTGTATGAATTATTTCTAATATAAATATTTCATATAACACTATAGACAATCCAGAAAAATAAATAAATATAAATAAAAACAATCACTGTCAAAAGATGCCATTTCTGATAACTCATTCAATATTTGCATGTGCAACACAAATACTGAATGAATCCTAGATGTATAAGTGGTGCAGAGGAGCACAACTAGTCAATTCATACATCTCAGTGACCCAGAAATAATGATAGATGACAAAAACATAAAGAGAGAGCAGGAGTAAAGCGCTTAAACAAAAGAGGAAATGTAAAATAATCGAAACAAATGAAGGTTTCCTTAAAATGGTTTCAAACAGGAAAACCAACGGAGAGACAGACGGACAGAAATGAGAAGGAAGAGGGGTACACTGAGATATATGGACTAATATTTACATTGCGGGTTCGAGTCCACCCATGGGACCAGACCTTAGAACAACAGAGCGGTTTTATTAAACTCAGACAAAACCTGTGCGGTTCAGCAAGCAAACAGATCAACGTGAAGAATAACAGTGAGTATGAACTGGAGGATTCAGAGAATAATAAAGCTGGAAGACTCCAAAGAGTCTCCAAAACACTCTTAGCTCAACGTTACGTTAATCTCAGGTACGTTTAAGCGTGATCTAAACGCCGTATGTATGCGGCGCGTGCGTTAGGATGGAGTCCGGCGAAGGCTCGTACTTTGGCAGCTGCGTGAAGGCCTGGAATCCGGCTTTGGACGCCACCAGACGCCTGATGGCCTGAAACTGGGCCTCCAGCTCAGAGTTGGGCCCCGGCAGCTCCACATCTTGAGATAAGAGAGCCAGGATGGCATTGTTGATCAGTTTCTCTTTGTTCTCTGAGAAAAGACCCTGCGGAGAAAGACGAGACAGATAATATGAATTAAAACAAAAACATGACAACACTGATCCCACAGGACACAGAAATGAAACACAGAGTGGAACAGACACTCACGTCCTGAGTGACGGCGTGTAACACTCCACTGTAAGAGATGTTGGCGTTAAATCTGAACACTGCATCTGCGAAATTGCAATCTACAAAAAAAGAACAACAAACTTTAAGTTGACTGTGGTGAGCTCTCAGCGGTGGGGTTTTACTAATATTAGCTGAAAAACATCACATTGACCAGTGCAGCAAATTTATGAGAACTAGAAATCTAATTTCCTGCTCCACAACATTAAACATCCTGCAGGAATCAGAGCGTGTCGATTGTGCACAGCAAGATCTGATTCTCCAAATCACTTTAGATCATGAAAAAAGATGAGTAGCATGACGAGTTGATGAGTTGAACGTACTGGGAGGAGCCGCGAGGAACCTGAGGTGCAGGCTCTCCACCTCCTCGTCCACCGGCATGCTGAGGAGACCCCAGCGCTGACCCCGCTGAGTGGGAGCCATCTTCACACACACGTCCCTGTTCCCCGACGCCCTCACGCTGTCCAGCAGACTCGCCAGCAGAGAGTCCCTGCAGACACACACAAACACCAGACGGGAACCGTTAGACCCTGACATCACGAGCGGGAACGGGACAGGAGCCGTCGCCGACGCGCTACCTTTCTGTGGAGCAGTACTTCCGTATCTGACCGCGGATGAACTCGACGGTGAACACCTGAGGATTGTCTGAATCACAGACCAGAGCAAACACCTGCACAACACACACACACAAACACACCTGCACATTATGATTATACAAACATAAACACTGTACTCTACGTATAAAGTCTTATTTATAATGCAAGGGATTTCAATATGTGGCCTGATATTTTACAGAAAAAGAGTCAGAACTGTGAGATATAAACCATACTTTTTTTTATTTATTTATTTAATCCCATAGTGAAAATTGGTTTCCATAAATTGTTGACTCAAAAAAAAAAAAAACAATTAAATGTACTCGAAATGAAGTTGATTCATCAGGTTGTGTGTTTTAAGTGAGCTGTATTCAGACAGACCTCTCCAAAGGGCTTGATGGTGACGATGTTGTAAGAGGCAGGGTCTCTCTCCACCAGACATGTCTCTGTGAGGGCCAGAATCCTCTTCACAGGCTCCTGAGACAAACACAACCACGAACCTCCATCAGATCAATCCCACACATATCAGAAAGCACATCAGATCCTGAGCTGTGCGTCTTACCGCATGACGCGGCGTGATCTTCTGCACGACGAACTCGGTGAGCGAGGTGATGCATTCGTCCGAACCGTACTTTCCCAGGCGCTCGTTGAGGAAGCCCTCGAACGTCAGAGTCTCCTTGCGCAGGCGTAACGTGATGCCGATGAAGTTTCCGGCGTGTTCGATCGCGCTACGAATGATCTCGTCCCGATGCTCAGACGCGAACAGATGCTGGAGCCAAAGAGAGAGAATGTTAGTTATGATGATAACAGGTGACTGCTGGTCCAATCAGGACTGAACACACACCAGCCTGCTGAAGCCTCCATAGAGGATGCAGAAGCCGCCCTGGTAGTCGGAGAGCTCGACGAAGCCCTCGACGCAGCGGTAGTCGTACGAGCAGATCACGCGGTTGGTCTGAGGGTCGATCTGATCGATGCCTCCCGGCGTCACCTCCAAACACACGCTCCTCCGTGTGTCGCTCCAGTGATGCTTAAAGCAGTTATAGCGCTGAGGAAACAGGAGCAGAGTTACGAAAACACACACGGCCAGACACAAACATCTTAAACACTCAACAAGAACATGGACACTAAAGGTTTGAACTAGGGCTGGGATTAAAATATTGATTCTATTTAATTACATGACTTGTTGATTCATTAATCTAATCACTAATTATTTGCACATCAATTTGGGGTTGAGGAATTACCCTAAAAAGTCATTTATAGTCATTTTTTGATTCAACGTTACATAAATAATGATAATAAATGGGTATAAATGTTTTTTTTTTTTATTGAATACTGAAATATGAAAAAGAATGATACTGTAAATATGAAATGAAAAGCACCAGCAGGTGGTAGTGAGTCACTGTCATAATGAGTGAGTCACTGAATCATTCGGTAATGAATCAGCGCTGTGTGTTGATCAGAGATGCTCATCAGTTCTGCTGTGGCTTTAAATGGAACCAATTTTATTTGCAAGACTGAGCAAAACAGACATTATTGTGTCTAAAATGTACAACATTAACTTCTTGATTATTGAACTGTTGTATAAAGTATCAGCGTCACAAGTGTAGATATTGGGGAGAAGCAGCACTCATGCTGGTGTGATGCTGCTCAACTACATCATATGACATGAATACAAGAGGGCGATTTTTTTTATACTCACTCTTCCGGTGATTTTTCCCTCTGAGAAGTCTGTTCTGAATCTCTGCGGAGAAGAGAGAGAGAGAGAACGTCAGAGCAAATGATGTTAAGAGAGTGTCCGGGTCACTGTGATGAAGCCTGACGTGATCCGACGAAGAGGGACTGAAGGATGATGGGGAACGACCAGAATCACAGAATCTTCTTTAATAAAGCATGTTACATCATTTTCCAGGATGTCATCCTCTAGCATTTGCGTTCTTAACAGAGCAGTGTTTCTCACCAGCGCTTCCGTTAGCAGCTCTGTGCGATGCTCGGTGGAAAACTTTAGCGTTTCTGACTTCTTCCCGCTGCCCTTCCGGAAAGTGAGGTTGAACTCGGTGCCTTGGCCTTTACCGACCGGAGTGATGCCACAGATGTCACCGTAAGGCCACTGCAGACCGACGACAGAGACAATATTACACTATATTCATAACAGCATCTACAACATATTTAACTTCCTTAATAATAAATATAATTATGCAAATGAGAGACATGTACTCTGTTCAACTCAATCTATAAGCACACAGATGAATGATGAAGTACCTGGTTAGTAACTTCTTGTGTGGTGGGATTGTATGTGGTGATGCCATGAGTTCCCACTGAGAAAACACGCTTGTACCTGCAGGAACACAAAAACAACCAGTTTAAAGCGCAGCGCTCAACCAAACCCTGAGATTAGATTTTTTTTATGTCATATATTGCATATAATTTTGTTTTATAACTTTTTTTCCTCCCAAAACTGGACTGCCATCTAATACATTATCTACTGTCCTGGAGAATAAAGCAGACTTCTTGTAATGAGAGAAGGGCAGCGACATGAAAACCAGACATGGTCAATAATGACATTGCTTTCTGTCTCTGTGTCCAAAAATGTTGCCTGCAGATGGTCTGGAAATAACAGCTGCAGTAATTAGACAGGAACGTGTTTGTGAGATAGCAGAAGGAGAAAGAGAAGCATAAACGCAGAAGGTTGATCACTGCATTAATCCACACACCCAGAATTCCAGAATCAGACTGATGAAATGAGAGAAACCAAAGAGCAGCTCTTCTTCATCTGAATGACATGGCAAAACATTCAGCACCTGGCTAGTACATATATTAAAGTTTACCCGCCAAACTTCTCACACACACACACACACACACACCCCCATACACGTTCCATGTTTTATGGGGACATTCCATAGCCATAATAGTTTTTATACTGTACAAACCCTATTTTCTATCACCCTACACCTAAACCTAGCCCTCACAGGAGACTGTGCACACTTTTACTTTCTCAAAAAAAAACTCATTCTGCATGATTTATAAGCCTGTTTCCTCATGGGGACCTCACAAATGTCCCCACAAGGTCAAAATTTACTGGTATTACTATCCTTGTGGGGACATTTGGTCCCCATAACGTGATAAATACCAGGTACACACACACACACACACACACACACACACACACACACACACACACACACACACACACACACAGCATTAATGGAGCAGGAGTGTGTTGAGTTGAGAGGAGCACAGGAGACTGTGAGACAACTGGAGCAGAAGAGACTGATGGAGACGACATGAGACAAGAGTGAACTCACATCCACAAACACAAAACACTGTGATTCTGTCTATAAGTGTGTATGGAGTTTTCTGAGGCATGCAGCATGGATGAAAATACAGTCCCGAGTCTAACATGAACAGAAAAAATAAATAATGAATATCCCAGAAACACCCAATGAAAAGCTGACAGCTTGAAAGTGTCTTCCACCCACAAACATACTCGTCATTGTGTTATTACAAACAAAAAGGACAAAAGACAGCTTAACAGGCAGCACTTGTTTAACAGGCCAGAGGAAAATCAATTAACGTTTTCACAGAAACACACAGAAACAGCCCTGCGTTTCTGATCCATGGACCAACATGTCTGACAGCAGAACAAAACACAAGAGAAGTGGTAATGTTCACATCTCCACAGGACATAGTATCGTAAACCCATAACAGAGAAACTAACCCTGTCAGCGGTTTAACCGTCTCAGTGTCTCATTAATCAAGGAACCAAACGGACGAGCAGAACAAACACACGACACTCATGTGTGTATGAAGGAGCATCAGTTACAAAAAACACTTATAAATAGGGCTGTCACTAACGATTATTTTGTAATCGAGTAATCTGACGATTAATCGAGTAATCGGATAATTATAATTTTTTTTTTAGTAATAAAAATAGACTTAAAGGAACAACAGCCTTTAAAACGACTAAAAAAATATATATATAATAGCAATCATAAAGGCAATCATAATTAGTTCAAATAAAGTATCAAAAGCAAGTAATCATAGATTTATTGAACAGAACTCCCCTCTCTCTACTCAATGCTTTCTTGTCATTTAAAAAAACTGTTAAAATACATACTGTATTATAAACAAAAGAGCTAATGTGCATTACACATTATAACAAATACCTGCAGAGGGCGCCAACGGCTGACAATTGTTTTTACACTCTACTGCACGATCTAATCCTTGTTTAATATTGACTTAACAATATTTAATTCAAATATCCACTTAATCTTTAATATTTGGCTATTTTTATGATAGAATAGCAACAGCCTAACCCTAACACACACATAAATGAAACAAAACCAAAAATAAAAGTCTAACATTCTTCAAAAGCTGAACTGATGTGACAGACAGAGACGTGTGTCCTGCAGTCATGATGTCTGTGTGTTTACACTGACTGAATGTCCTTTGTGAATGAAGGAAAGTTTTCATCAGGATCTCATCTGTTACACAGCTGACAGACACAGATTAAAGCACACAGGACGTGTGGAAAGACAGCAGTAATAAGAGATATTAGAGTTCACAGTTTACAACCTACATGATGAATGATAGCAAACACCGAGAACCACTGACTCATATCTGTGGGTGGACACACCGTTATCATTTAAACACTCGCTTTACATTTCTGATCCAATTCTGAGTTAAACTGCAAATAGGAACCTTGAGTCATAATATATGTACTGCAAACAGAGACGATAGTATGAAATTATTTCCAGTTAAAGGAGTAGTTCACTTCCAGAACAACAATTTACAAATAATGTACTCACCCCCTTGTCATGCAAGACGTTCATGTCTTTCTGTCTTCAGTTGTGAAGAAATTATGGTTTTTGGGGAAAACATTTCAGGATTTTTCTCCATATAATGGACTTCATTGGTGCTCCAATTTTGAACTTCCAAAACAGTTTAAATGCAGCTTCAAAGGACTTTAAACGATCCCAGCCGAGGAAAAGGGTCTAATCTAGCGAAACGATCGATCATTTTTTTTTTTTGGAAAATAACAATTTGTTTACTTTTTAAGCACAAAAGCTCATGTAGGACAGGCTCAGGGATGCGCGTCCACGACGCTACGAATCACGTCTAAGTTCATCGTCTGTGTACTCCGGCTCAAAAAGGTAGAGAATGGTGAAAAACTCCATCTTATTTTATCCTACAATTTTCTCCTACAAATCATTCAACATCCTTGTACCTTTTTGTTTGTAAACAGCGTTTGACTTACTTGCACTTTCTTGGTCTTTGTGCATTCATTTTGTAAACACTGGGTCTGTAGTTCCATGTGACCTTTCGACATGATCCAATAGTACGTAGCGTCGTGGACGTGCGTCCCAGAGCCTGTGCTGCACCAGCTTTTGTGCTTAAAGTATTCAAATTTTTATTTTCAAAAAAAAAGATAAATAAATAAAAAAATGACGGATTGTTTGCTAGATAAGACCCTTTTCCTCGGCTGGGATCATTTAAAGTCCTTTGAAGCTGCATTTAAACTGTATTTGGAAGTTCAAAATTGGAGCACCATATCAGTCCATTATATGGAGAAAAATCCTGAAATGTTTTCCCCAAAAACCATCATTTCTTCACAACTGAAGACAGAAAGACATGAACGTCTTAGATGACAAGGGGTGAGTAAATTATTTGTAAATTGTTGTTCTGGAAGTGGACTTCTCCTTTAATAACCACTCGACGACGTTCTGTCTCTCTGACCTTGTAGAACAATATACAGGCTGGTGAGAGCAGTCACAAGACCGGTTAATTATTCATCATCTGTGGCTTTTAACATCTTCCCTTGAAATATACGACACACACACACACACACACACACATGTCTGGTTTATTATCCTTGTGGGGACTCTCCATAGGCGCAATGGTTTGTATACTGTCTACACTGTATTTTCTATCCCCTTACCCTAACCCTACCCCTAAACCTAACCCTTACAGAAAACTTTCTGCATTTTTACTTTCTCAAAAAAACTCGTTCTGTATGATTTATAAGCTTGTTTCCCCATGGGGACCTCAATTTAGGTCCCCACGGTGACACGAGTCCCCATGAGCCTGTGTGTATTCAGGTTTAGGTCCCCACCAAGATATAAAAACAAGACCACACACACACACACACACACACACACACACACACACACACACACACACACACACACACACACTCTCGCTAACTCACACACACACACACACACACACAGCAGTCATGTGACAATGTATTTTCAAAACAGTTTGTAATGTTTTTTGCATAATATAAGCATTTAGTATACTAGGCAGTATACAGTTTATAATGCTGAGTATGCAGTATGCTAGTATTCAATACTAGTACACATACCGCCAGTGTATCTGAACTGAAGACACTGGATTAAAACAAGAAATGAAATCAGGAACTCAGTGAGGTCAAGAAGTTCGAATGTCACAATCGAGCCTTGAGTTTTTGGCCAAACAGTACAATCTGACACAAAAACAGACATTAAATGTAAAATTGAGCTGTTCTGTGAACTGCTATTGTCCAAAAGCTTCATTATCAGCTCAGCTAAAAACACATGAATGAGATCATCGCTTGAGAGGAATCTCTGAGTACAGCAGATGATGTGATCGAGTGAAACACATCGCTGGAGGGATCTCTTCACACGTCTATTGCTGTGAGAAATCAGTCTACAGCTTTACAACACTAACAGAATCAAACCCATGATTCTTCCAGTTCAGTTTTACTGTCTTGTGTGCTAGTAAAGAGTAAAACAGCACACACAACAAACGCTGCACTAAGATCTGAAGCTGAGATCAATAGCAGTGTAAGTGAGCCTATAGAGCAGGATAATGATCACTGAAAGTGTTTCACAAAGAGCAGCTCAGCACACAATATAACACAGCCGTGTCATGCCATGTCTACATAGGAAGGCGGACGTGTCGGAGCTCGTTTTGCTTTCATTTCTGGCCTCTCTTTTCAACAGCTACATCACACACGTGTGGTACTTTCCTTTTATTAGGAAACTGATAGCTAAACATCTGCCCCTAACCAGCTCAGTCTCTTCACATATTCTGACAACCAGTGAAAATGATTAAACGGGGCAGCTGTGTTGTCAGTCCCAATGTTTTTGTCCACACAAAGAAAGTCAACGGGGTCCATAAACATATTTTAAATATCTACTTCAGTGTTTTTCTTGAATAAAGAAAGTCATAGATGTTCGTAATAACATGAGGCTGAGCAAATAATGACAGAATGATTATTTTTGGCTGAACTCTCTTCACACTATCTACTACCATCCTCCTGATGAAATCAGCCCACCATTTTAGAGTTTCTGTCAGTTGTTGCATAATTTACTCCACGTCTGTCGGAAATGAAAGCTCTCTGTGCCGTCCAGCAGGGCTGACCAATAACAGGACACTTCCAGTGTGTGTGTGTGTGTGTGTGTGTGTGTTTGGCCTCTGTGCACATCACTGAAAAGCTTTTTAGTAAATCTAATAAACTCTTAGTGGCTGCTGTCACATGCTTAGGAAAAAATACAGAGCAGTTTCCTCACCAAAACTCCGAAAACAACCAACAGAAGTCTGAATAAAACCAGGATAAAATCATATATACACTAACATTTACATTTCTGTCCTGCTTTTTCAGCCCATCATATACTATAAGCACAGCTAATGATTACAGGTTAAAGATTGAGACACGCACAAGAACGCTACAGCTTAACGAGACCATGGGTAATTAATCACTCGGCTCACACGCAACTCTCAGCTGCATCTGTAGTTATTACTGCGATCCAGAAAACCTGTGGATCCTCATTCAGGTGGACCTCAAACATCACACAGTCACATACAGTATAATATCATGCCGTGATTTGTCGTTCATTGGGAGGTTGGCATGTTCTTGTGCTACTTTTCCCTTTCTGTGTCTTTGACTCTCTGCTCTGGATTGCATCCAAGTGTTTTTCCAAGCATTCGTCCAAACTGTGGGCATTTCTGAGGGGAAATGATGATCTCAATGGCATTGGTGGAGAGCAGACATGGCCTGTTTGTTCTTGCTAATCTGCTTCTGTTTTTAATGTCCAGAAGGGCTGGTCTGCATCTGCACCGGCTTCAACGCTGACGGGGACAGAGATACGACGACGGATTCTCGATTCCCAATCCTAATTTCATTTAGAAAACCATGTCTGGAAATACAACCCTTAAGGGAATGGTTTACTCTTTTAAATTAAAATTCTGTTAGGGACAAAAAAAGAAGGCTAGAGACAAAATATTACAATGAAAGTGCAATGGGTGCCATCAATCTTAAAAAGCACCTCAACAGCTGATCCAATGGACTCGTTCTCTTACTTCAAAAAGCAGAGCGAACCAAAACTGACATTTTAATTCACTGAAAGTGCATGTTGTGATCAATTACAACACATGCAACAGCCGATGGCATTTGGCATCACATCAAACTTTATGTAAAATGTTCATGCGCTAGACATGCATGTAAAAGAGTGGTGTTCCTTTAAATAACTACATTTATGTTCCACAGAAGAAAGTTAAGAAAGTTATAGAGGTTTGGAAAGAAATAAGTGAGAGTCAGTAAGACTATCTGCGATGTGTTTTGAGGGATACAGGACTGATGTCTGTGAGGAACATTACGGATGGTGCACGTCCACTGAAAGGATTTAAAAGGAGCACACAGATGCAAAATGCAAGAGAAGAAACAAGGTGTCAGTGAGTGTATGATCTCCACAGCGGTAAATCACACTTTAGCCTGAGATCTGAAACACGAAGGCCACGAAACCCAATAAGTGGGTCCATCTGAATGAAACGTCTCATAGTAACGGAGAGGAATGAGGCACTTACTTCCCCCTCCAGGAGTGTTTGGTTGTGTAGAAACAGGCCAAGTCTTTGTTGTCTTTGAGGACGTTCATCTTCAGGCAGGGCCTGCGAAAACAGAACAGGATCACAGTCAGGAACTCAAAGACGACATAAACCTGATTTACTTCCTGCTCAAAGAAAACTGCATGCTATACGATCACACAAGCTGTCATGGAGAAACCTGGACACGAATTGAGCCGTTTCTTATAGTATGACAACAGCACAACTGTCAGATTGTACACTTCTGCTAGAGATTACTCAGACTGCTCACAAATCACTTTTAAAGTGAGTTATTTTAAAAGTTAAAGGGATAGTTCACCCAAAAATGTAAATGTTGTCATCATTTGCACTTCCATCATTTACGCTTCCTCCAATGTGGATTACTTGTGGAGTACTGTGATGTTTTTATCAGCTGTTTGGACTCTCATTCACTGTAAAGGATCCATTGGTGGGACAGTGATGGAATGACATTTCTACAAATCTGATGAACAAACAAACTCACCTACACCTCAGATTTTTAATACTACAGCAGAAACTAATACTAGGCTAACTAATGTTAGTGAAAAGCCCTTATACAGTTATTGAAGACAAGTAAACAGTCAGTAACACAATAAGAACAGACACTTGAGTGAATGATGTGATACAGACAGCGGCAGGTTTATTAGGCTAGCAGTCCTAAAGGTCGAGCCCCGGTCCTGCCACACTGTGAACAAACGAAAACACCCAACACTTTCTAAAATATCAGCAAGCACACTTGACACGGGACGCACAGATTCCACACCTCACATGTGTTTGTTTTTTTAAAAACCAGGGCAGAGATACAGACACAGAAGCCATGGGAGTGAAGCATTATGGGTAATACTCACAGATGTAAAATCAACTTCTAATGAGTTTAGATAATGGAAATTACTTCGTGGCAACCGTAAGAGCTGGCTATGAATTGTAAAAGAGATAAAAGATAAAAAAAAAAGAAAAAAAAAGAAACAAAAAAAGTACATTCAATCTTTTCAGCCTCTCAAAAAACAGAAAAAGCAACAGGTAGAAGAGAGACGGGGAGGCCGGAGAAGAGCGGATCAGGTTCACTCAGATACGGGACAAACACACGAGACCATAAAAGTTGGGCGAGCAGAGAGTAAAGCAATGCAGAGAGGAGTCAGATCCATGAGCAGTAGTGTTGAATGTCTCTGTCAGCAGAGCTGAAAACCACTGACTCCATCCATCCTTCCTTCCTTCCTTCCTTCCTTCCACTGCACCTCCATTACAGGAGCTCACACTGCTATGACATTCATCACAAGACTCAGGCCTTCTGATATCATTAACCCTGGGTCATATTTAACCTCGGGTTATGCAATCCTGGGTTAACTTGCTCCATGTTTAATACTGTTATACTGACTAGCCAGGTTTGGAGATTTTATACTGTACATTGGCAAAATCTAAGCTAAGGTTTGAATATGCATTTTAATAAAATCAACTGGAAAGGTTTAGTGCATGATGAGAATGTGAGACGTTTTAAAGGGGTCATCGGATGCTAAATTCACGTTTACATGTTGTTTGAACATCAATGTGTGTTGGCAGTGTATGTACAAACCTACCCTATAAATCTGTAAAAATAATATTGCCTTTTTTATATCGAGTCATTCTCAGATGCCTGTCGTTGTGGCGTCACACCAGCAGAGGACACTCCCACCATAGTTGATTGACATGAGCTCTTACCTCAGATCAGCTGTAACAGCCTCTTTGTTTCGATGTCAGAGCAGGGATGTAAGTTAGGCAAGAATATCTCTGATTGAGGTGTTGTGTTGCTGGATGTAATAATGAACATAGTGGTCGTCATTTACTCCCGACATCTGAGCCGCTGAAGATGCAGTGGATTACGTTTGTTTGTGAAGGGAATGCGCCTCCCGATCTACATATATCCGTCTATGTTCACGCGAATCATTCGTGATCCAGCTTCACTTACAGCAGAAGTGAGTATAAGCGGTTTTTTTTTAATGAATCTTTGCGATCGCCTTTCCTAATAATGTGCTAGTTAGCAAGTTTAGCGGCTAAACGCGTTAAATGTGGCTAAAGTAAACAACCTCTCAGAGCAGCAGGGAGTAGAGAGGGGCGGGGCGAGCAGAGCTCATTTGCATTTAAAGCAGCCTCAACCAGAATGAGATGATTTTTGCTGATTTTGACAAGGTAAAAAGGGTGACGTTTTACACTACCATTGAGAATTTTTAACCAAAGTATATTATAGACTTTTCATTAAGACCCTAAAGAATCATATCAACTTGTGGAAAATGGGCATTCGATGACCCCTTTAACAACTGCTTGTCCTTCTTTGAAAACATCCCCATGTAAACATGCTCTCGATGTCTCCAAATAATAATAAAACCAAACTCTTCATCACTCCATCAATCCCTGATCTAGAGGACTGAATGCACTTTATAAAATGACTGAAGTGGAAGTGTTAAAGAAATTAAACATTAATCATGTTCCAAGTAGAAGACTGAGTTTTTAAAATAAATGTAAATCAATTAACAATGAGGAATAATCTTTCAGAGTCCACTACACATATTGACAAACAGATTTTCTAAGACTTGATTATAAATATGATAAAAATAAATAAATCAATAAAAAAGATAAAATATCTAAAAATGATTAAAAAAATTTGTCAAAAAGTGCTCATCCATAGAGAAAGTAAATAATAAATAAATTGAAGGAAGCCCTAGGATGATGCAGTCATCTCAACAAGAACAAATGACTAAAGCCAAACTTGCTTAATAAATGAATGAAATTCATAATAAACATCAAACCCAGACACAATCAACAGATTAAAATGTCTAATCTGTCAACATTCTCCTACTGAATGTGTAATCTCAGTAAACTACAATCTACTAGTCCAGTGGAACGACAGTATTGTGCTGTGATGCATTAATAGCTGAAGAACGCCGATTCCAGGATGAGATCACATGATCAACATTAACAGCTCTTAGTGTGGATCAATAGACGCGGTTTAACGCTGCACAGAAACACACACACCGTCCTTCAACTCTTCTGTCGTCTCTGTACTGTGTCCTGAACAGTGGAGAAATTACTGAAACTGATCTTTTCTAGAAAACATGAGCCCTTTTGAAGGAAGCAAAAGCTCCAATCTAATGTCGCAATAAAGCTTCTGATAAATCTGTAGCTGCTGTATCTTTCAATAAAACATAATGACAGGCATGACTGTGCTGCATGACATTTACACTAACATTACACAACTGATTACTACATGCTCGACATCTCACACACACACACACTCCATGAATAAACTCATCTCAGATCATACTGAAAGAAAGAAATATCTTTTATGAAAGTGAAATTAATGCAACCCAAAAATAAATAAAATGATAATAAAAATAAAAATGTAATAGTAATACAATGTCTGAAAGCTTCATACAGTGTTTGAGGGATATTCCAAATGAATTTACTAGAGATTATGAATAAATTAGATATTATTAATGTTATTATTTAGAAGGTAGTTTTGCAGTGTTTCCTGCAACAGAATTCAACTGTAATCTAAAATCCAAAGTAAAAAAATACTAGATCATTTCAATGTCTGATATGTAGTAAAAATGAAAGAAAAAATACAGTAACAGCATAAATTACGAGTTGTCAAACTACTGACAGGTTGAGCAGGAAGCCGCCGGATTCCTGCAATGGCTGTTTTAATGTAACTCGCGACGGCGAGTGCCTCTCGTCTCCACAGGCCAGTGTTCAGCCTGACAGAGGATGACAGTCACATGACCGAGTCATGTGCTCAGTGCCCTTGTCAAACCACAGCCTCCGACAACGACACAGCAGCTCTGAGTCAATACAACCCTGAGAAACGACAGAGCTCCCATTACTTCTTTCCACTTCCAAAACTCAAAAAGAAAAAAAAAAAATGGTCGATTACAAAACTGAAAAACAGAGCTGACACAAAGTACTAGTGAAACACTAAACTGGGTGCCCTAAACACTGCCCTGCTATGAATCATGTTCAAACCATCACTGTATACATATGCAGCCTAAATGAGGTTTGTGGTCCAAAACTGGGGTAGAAAAAAAATAAAATAAATTCTCAGTCTGTGATTGCTCCAAAACTACATTCATCTGCAGGACAAAAGAAACATATACAACATTTGTTTTGTTTGTCCTCTGTTCTGCTGATGCAAAATTATTAACAGTTTTTGTACATCAGACACCAAATTTAACAAAGTTATAAAATGTCAAAAATTATTTTTTAATTACATGACAATGATTATAACCATTTAAGTTTTTTGTAAATTATTTTTAAATGCAATATTTATATAAACTGTATAAAGGTCTGAGAACAGATTCCCGTGCTTGTGACCATAATGAAATACAGTGCAAAATAATACAGAGGAAAACACTTCTGAAAGATGATTTTATACAGTAAATTTCAAGTATTTGATGTTAGATATCACAGCACCGATTTTGACATGCTTTTCAAATGTCATGTATAAATCTAAAATAATTTTCAGAGATTTAATATTTTCCAGCATAAACTGCACTTTTTCCACAGTGACATATTTATAATCAATTCTTCCAGCTTAAGCAGCACAGCATGAACTGACAGCAGCACAAGTGCATCCATTTCACACGATCAGACTGAAATACTGCTTAGATTAATAATGAAAGCGCTCAGGATTCAATGCAATTTAAGTTCCCATTGTGTGGAAAGACGCAAGACTCCAACTACAAGCAATACGTTACGAATATATTCATGTCAATCACCATTTAACAAAGATGTCGTCCCGTCATGTTGCTATTATTAATGACAACATGACTCTAATAATAACCAGGCTTACAAAAAGATCACCACTGCAACCACAGTTTGTCAAAATACCCCAGTTTACTAATAGTTTTGACAGCACTGATTGTGAACGCTTCTCGCGCTGTCTGAAAGGAGTCTCGTGTTATGATGTTGTAGAGTGCTGAGGTATTTTGGTGTAAACTGCGTTTACTGTGGTTTTCTGACTGTTAAAGTCTCTGTCAGGCGTCACTGGCCTTACATCACAGCTCAGCTCGGGCGCTGAATGCACTGCAGCACAGTGAGCCTCGCCGGCGGGTTTTACCTGGATCTGTGATAGCAGGAGCGGCTCGGTTCAGTCCCTCGGCCCCCCACCCTCCGTTATGCGCGGCTTCTGCAGCTCAGTGATGCCGAACTGATGCCCAAACTGGCCGATTGCGCTTCCCTCAGTCAGAAAACTCAGGACGCCGCCATCTTCCTTCTGCCACCAGCGGGGCGCTGCGCATGCGCACGACGGCGAGTCTCATGCGTCTGTCAGCTGATCGCTCAGACAGGAAGTGCAGTACTTGAGCAGCGGAGGGTTAAAGTCATAAACCGATATTTATTTCTCTAATGTCCATGAAATGGCAAGTTTAAATTAGCCTTAATTTTTTTTTTTAACAGATTAAGCCTACTATGACTGTATATATTATTATTATTTTTGTTATTTGGAAAATTTTACATTCATCAATCAGTGGAGTGACTCCAGGGGCGTGTTTAGAATTTTGGGGGCACTAAACAAGTTGTCCCTGGGGGGCCCATGCAATTGTTGCTTGTGTGGTGCCTAAACACACTACTGACAAAAAAATTAAACTGTTAAATGTATTTAAAATATGTTTGTGTGGCCCTTTAATTTGAAATTCTTTTCATTTAGTTTTATGTAGTAACAGTTGTACCCTTATTTGGATTTACAATGTTTATTATAAAAATACACACACATATAATATGTAAACACAAACTTTTATTTTGGATGCGATTAATCATGATTTGTATTTTAGGAATTCCAAAAAAAAAAAAAAAAAAAAAAAAGTAGGCTACGTGTCCTTATTTTGGTAAAATTCACCAATAACAGGACATGTAAATATATGAATAAAAAAACAAAGAAATAATAACTATTACATTAAACACTGTCCCACAAACTGGGGTTCAGGCACCTTCCTGCACTTTAATCGCACTGAATTAATCAATGATTTGACCACAATTTTGTTGCTTTTCAGTTTAATTGATTTAGTCTGTTCCTCTTCCCCATTAGATTACTTACTTGAATGAGTTCTGCATTTGTAACATGAAGCTGTCATTTACAGTATGTTCATACTGCACACACTGACAGTGTAGTAAACTGTCTAGCAGCTGTGGGTCATTTTGTCAAGTCAAGTCAAGTCACCTTTATTTACGTACATAGCGCTTTTTACGATACAGATTGTCTCCTATTGCAGGGTTTCAGTCTTATAAAGATTAAGAAAATGTATGGGATTGGCCTCTTCCAAAACAGAAAGAATGGCTTTTCGTTCGGAAAGAACCAGAGAATCACAAGTGTTTGTCTGTGAGGTCGGAGGGGAGACAGAAACCCCAGATGGAAACCTTCAGAAACTGTTGAAGGTTGCAAAGAGCTGATGGCATGACAGGAAGAAATAGCCTCTGCTATGGGACTTAATTTGGGCTTCAGTCTGAAAGATATCAAGGATGGCTTGGATGAGTTTTTTCTTGATAGGGCTGATGAAAATGCAGTGGCACCGATCTCAGCGATCTCTCCTCCTCCCTCTCAAACTCTCCTCTCTGAACTTCCGTCTCGTGTTACTGACACACACAGTCCTGATGATGAAGATGAAGCCATGCAGCCTCAGACAGTGCCGCTTCCCCAGCGGTGAATGTGAAAAATACACCAGGAACGAGCGTGTCTGATGATGAAACCGTGAGATGGGAGGAATGAGTGTTGTAGGGAAATGGAAAAGGAAGGTTCTCAACAAGTTCTCATGGATGACTGGTTTCTTCTGCAGTTTGTAGCGTGTCCATGACCTGAGCTTGAGCAGCGTCCAGTATCTGACAGAGCGGCTGCTGCATTTCTGTCTGTTCTCTAAGTTCACAGCACTGATCCAGATAATTCAGTCGAGTCTCACCCTGCCTTTCCCCGTTATAGAAGCAGCGTGCAGGACGTCCCGTGAAAACCAAGAATGCTTGTAGATCACGTCTCATGGGTTCAGTGAAGAACACCAGCAGATCTTAGTCTGGAGCGCTGTTTACATCAATCACTGAGATAATCCCTGTCATGATAAGACCTTCTTCTGTCAAAAGTGTGAAATATATCGACATATTGCTAGAAACTGCTGGGAAAGACCTACCAAATGTTCTGAAAATAGTTCATATAAAGCAATTTTGCAGAAAAAGCAAAGGGAAATCAGGTCAAGGAGCCACAAATGATGACATGACTCTGTGAACGCAATCAATAAAACAGCGGTCAGCAGCATTTGCGATCAATGCATGGCTTTTCCATTACATCAAAGACAAATGTTTTCTCAATCTCTTCCTCTGTGCATGAGCTTTTGAGGCGGATGTTTTGCCGAAGATAAGATTGGTTTTAGTCTTGTCTCATGTTGGTCAGCACCATGTAATTTCTTGAGCTGCATCTGTTAAAGGAGTAGCAGAAATGCAGCCTGATTAGATTTGATTGTGGTTTTGCTAATATGACTCCTTACGCTCTCAGTGCATGTGCACAAAAACCACACTAGATCATGCTTTCCTTAAACTTCACGACTGCGGTCAGTCAGACTGATGGGAGTTTTCATCTCTTTCATCTTTACAGCTCTTATTTTAAAATTATTTTATTTCCAATATCTTAGGTTTGCTTTTACATGCAAATGACATCAATGGACATGGACTCATATTCTGCATGGATTTGGCAACTTTTTTTTTCTTAACACAACATTAAGAATAGTTTTTCCTGCAGGATTTTCCATTCATATTCAAATGCAGATGATTGAGCTGACGGACTCTTGTTTTTTATCTGGTGAGATGGAGCTGGACATATTAAAGGCTCCTCTGATGATCTGAAATCATGCAGATGACCTTTAACATAAGCACACACATGCTCAACTTTGAAAATTATTACTGAAATGAGTCAGCCTAAGCACTAAACTATGGTCATGTTTACCTAAAAAAATGAATGCCTTAGACACATTTTCAGATTAATTTTATTGGTCCCCTACACTTTAGTGGAGGTAAAACAGTTGTATTTGTTTTTACAATTATGGTTATTATTATATTATTATTATTATTATTATTATTATTATATTTTAATTAATGTTTATTTTATCTGAATTAATATGAGTGAAATTAGGAGCACAGCCTGTGTGACATCCTGAATGGCTGCTCAAACACCAGAGATCACACACACACACACACACACACACACACACACACACACACTCACGTGTTGTGTTTCCATGTTTTATGGGGACTCTCCATAGGCGTAATAGTTTTTATACTGTACAAACTGTATTTTCTATCGTCCTACACCTAAACCTAGCCCTCACTGGAGACTGTGCACACTTTTACTTTCTCAAACTCATTCTGCATGATTTATAAGCCTGTTTCCTCATGGGGACCTCACAAATGTCCCCACAAGGTCAAAATTTACTGGTATTACTATCCTTGTGGGGTCCCCATAACGTGATAAATACCAGGTACACACACACACACACACACACACACACACATGTTGTGTTTCCTTGTTTTCCATAGTTTCCATGGTTTTTATACTGTACGAACCGTATTTTCTATCGCCCTACACCTAAACCTAGCCCTCAAAAGAAAAAATTCATGATTTATAAGCCAGTTTTCTCATGGGGACCTAAAAAATGTCCCCACAAGGTCAAAATTTACTGGTATTACTATCCTTGTGGGGACATTTGGTCCCCATAATGTGATAAATACCAGGTGCACACACACACACACACACACACACACACACACATAGTTGTAATGTTTTTTTTTTTTTAATTTTCTACTGTACAAACTGTATTTTCTCTCCCCTTACTCTAACCCTACACCTAAACCTACCACTCACACAAAACTACAGGCATTTTTGGATTTTTAATAAAACATTGTTTAGTATGTTTTTTAAGCTATTTTAATCATGAGGAAAGTTTTTGTTGTTATATCAGTGTAATATCCATGTCATGTCACTTTTAGTTACTTATATTACGCATGATTTCACCTCTACTACAACTGTCTATGTACACTATATCTTTTGTTAACTACAGCCATTAGGCTAAGCATATTCTTCTCTTTCTGTATCTCTGGATCTACAGTAAGAGTTGTGACGATATGGATTGTTTTCTTTTGACAATCTTTTTCGCAATAAATGGTAAATCAAACACAAAGCATAACAATGACAAGTACATTCCTGCTTAGAAAAGACAATGAAAATGTTCCCCTGTCAAAATAAAACGGCTGTGAACTGTGATGGTGATCCAGATGAAATCAGCGGGACATGGAAATGACTGATAGAATATTTTGAAATGTAACATAAATTAAAATAAAAACAAAAGCTTAAATCCTCTTTATCATTCCAATAGGCCTGTTATTTCAAAATCCATTCAATTACCAGTGTGTCACGGGAACTTCTGTTCAGGTACCGACATCAGTAATTCATATAATTCATATTCATATAACATATACATATTAGAGGAAGGTAATTAATCATTAGGTCATTTTAGATCAGCGGTTTTTTTGATATGAGTCTGTCCCTGACTAATCTCTCTTCCAGGTTTTGTCACAGTTTAACAGCCGTCTGATGTTTCTCAAGCGCTGTGATCGTGCTGCTGATGGAGAGTAAGTCGAGGAACTCACCTGGACTGCAGGTACAGGGGAAACATCTGTCCGTCTGTGTCTGCTGGACACGAATCCTGGTGTGGGACAGGAACTGAACTGAAGGGTCACGTTATGAAGCATCTGATCCGGAGCTCTAGCATGTGCTGCCCGTTATCCTAATGAAGTTACTGAGACTCTACAGCCGGAGAAAGAGCACTTCTTCACGCTTTTCCAGACCAAACACAAAACCCACATTCACAACAGTCTCCTACTGAACTTCAAACTCTGTGAACTTATATTACACTCACATGGAGTCAAACCAGATGTCATTTCACACTGTAGACATCACTTTGCCGTCTAAAAATACTTTAAGCAAGACTCTGAGTTACAAAGGAAAAGGACAAAGTAATATTATTGTTATATGGACACACTGTCTCTAACCCTAACCTCTCACTTGTCTTACAGTTCACAAGCAGCCTGTTCTGTCACTACATTCTCATAGTGTTAGGAGAAACAGTAAAAAAACAACAAATACATCTTTTACACAACTTGTAACATGACTGTTTCTAAAACACTACTCATCTGTCAGAGATTTCTGTCTCAGAGTTAAAAACTAAATTAATCATATGATCCCTTCATAAAGAGAGGGGAGTCTGTAGGTCACATGATCAGCAGGCCTCATTCATTCATCCTGATGTGTTTCCTTCACTCTGGTTGTGATCCTCTCACGCCCTCTGCTGTCCAAACCTGCTCTCTGTGTGAGAAACCACTGAACACATGCATCTGTCTCCAGCAGGGGGCGCTTCACATTTCACAGACATCACAGTAACTTTGGTTTCAAATCTTCATCTCAATGAGACTTGAAAATTATTTTCTTTACTGTATTAAAACACAATGAGAGGAACGCAATTAAGAATTATTAAGAAAGCAAATAAGAATTATATTTTATTAATTAATATGTGACTTTATTTCCTGAAATATTTTCCTGAGATACCATGTCAGCCAACTTATGTTAATAATAGAAATCCTGACTTTGAATGTCCTTAACTGCTCCTCTTCAAATTTTGACAAAACACAAGACGAATTGCCATATAGTCCCTAAAACACAAAGCAGGAAACTGCTTCACCTTTTCTGATAAGTGAAAGTGAAAGTGAAGTGCTGTAGACGGACCCTCAGTCTCTGTTTCGACACAATGGCAGAAGCCAGTATTCCAGTGGCTCGGGATCAGTTCACCTGTCCAGTGTGTCTGGATCTGCTGAAGGATCCAGTGACGACTGCCTGTGGACACAGTTACTGTAAGAGCTGCATTACAGACTGCTGGAATGAGGAGGATCAGAAGGGCGTCTACAGCTGCCCTCAGTGCAGACAGACCTTCAGTCCCAGACCTGCTTTAGCTACCAATGTACTGCTGGCCGAAATGCTGGAGAAACTGAAGATCACGAGACTCCAAACCGCCGATTGTGACGCTGGATCTGAAGATGTGCGGTGTGACGTCTGTACTGGGACCAAACACAAAGCTGTCAAGTCCTGTCTGGTGTGTCTGAACTCTTACTGTCAGAATCACCTTGAGCAACACGAGAGTTTCTTCAGGAGTAAGAGACACAAACTGACTGACGCCACTGGACGACTGCAGGAGATGATCTGCACAAAACACGACGAACAGCTAAAACTCTACTGTCGAACCGACCAGAGGTGCATTTGTTATCCGTGTATGATGGATGAACACAAGAACCATGAAACTGTGACGGCTGAAGCAGAGAGGACAGAGAAACAGGTATGAGCTCAGTGACATTATTCAACACGATCTGACTGATTATTCAGAGTCCTGATAACAGCACTGACTTTTGACTGTTTTTGTCAATCTGCCTACGAGCCTCTACAATGTGATTAAATCATTCACTCTGACTAATATAATAGTGCTTTATTGTATTTAATTGCCATTGACTGAATGTTGGACTCAACGACCAGGATTATTACTGGTTTGTGTAATACTGATGATGTGTTTATCTGAATTTTGACAGAGGATTCTGAAAGAGACGCAAATGAAATATCGCAAGAGAATCCAGGAAGGAGAGAAAGAGTTTGAGGAGCTGAGAAAGACTGTGGACTCTTATAAGGTGAGTTTGTGCAGAAGAACAGCAGCTGATAGACTGATGTTCACTCAGTAAGAGCTGATTGTGCTGTGTGTCTAACAGCGCTCTGCACAGACAGCAGTGGAGGACAGTGAGAGGATCTTTACTGAGCTCATCCGCTCCATTGAGAGAAGCCGCTCTGAGCTGATACGGCTAATCAGAGATCGGGCAAAGCGAGCGGTGAGTCGAGCCGAAGGACGACTGGAGCGACTGGAGCAGGAGATCAATGATCTGAGGAGGAGAGACGCTGAGCTGGAGCAGCTTTCACACACACAGGATCACATCCAGTTCCTGCAGGTGACACAGATCTTTAGAAACAGACTGGAGCTTCCCATGTTTTTACATGTGTCTGGAAAACCTTGCTTTCTTTTTATGTGCCTCTGTGTGTGTGTGTGTGTGTGTTTGATCATTTTCAAAAAACTTTCATGGCCCTGGAATATTTTGTATCTGAACATGCAATATGTCAAATGAAAGAACAGAAACTCTGCTTAAAAAAGAGTTTGTACTTTTTAATCAACACTTGAATGTTGTTGTTGTCAGATTGTGTTGTTGTTAAAGACTATGTCTGGATCAGGTTCAGATCTAAACACAGATGAACATAGTCGATCGCTTCAATCAGCTGTGTGTGATACTGGCACTGACTCAAGTACTTAAATTGTTATTAGATTTGGTCCCAGCACATTAGAGTGCATGATAAAAAAAAATCACACAAGATTTAAAACAAAAAAATAACAAATAAAATAAGCTAAAAATAAAAAACAACCTTGCATTTTTGTTTCCTGCAGAGTTTCCAGTCTTTCTCCATCCCTCCTGAATCTACACACAAACCCGTCACCAACATCAGTTCTCAGTTCTCTTTCAATCATGTGGAGAAATCCGTTTCTAAACTGAAAGAAAAACTGGAGGATTTCTGCATAGAAGAGATTGAACAGATATCTGACAGAGGTAATGTGTCATATCACATAGAAGAAACTATTAAAAATAACATGGATGAGATTCATGTTTCACTTGAGAATCACATTAATTATGTGTCTTTATGTCCACAGTAACATACAGCGAAATTATTCCCCTCAAAGAACCGAAGTCCAGGCCAGAGTTTCTGCATTGTAAGACACTATGAAACATACACTAAAATTACTTCATGATTTTCATTTTGAAAAACTATAAAAGGCATCACACCTGAGTTTAGATTTATTAAAAAGACTGCAAAACTAAAGATATGTGTAATTAACAGAGAGTCCTGGGATGAACAATTTCACATTTGAAAAAGTATTTTTATGTAAACTGCATGAAATAAGTCTTATTTATTTTATCTTCATCAGATTGCAGGTTTCTGACTCTGGATCCAAACACAGTGTATAAACACATCCGTCTGTCTGAGGGAAACAGAGCAGCTACTGGCACTAAAACAGATCAGCCGTATCCTGATCATCCAGACAGATTTGATGGGTTTCATCAGGTGTTGTGTAGAGAGAGTGTGTGTGGACGCTGTTACTGGGAGATTGAGTGGAGTAGACATGTGTTTATATCAGTGTCATATAAGAGCATCAGCAGGAAGGGACAGGGTAATGAGTGTTTGTTTGGGTGTAATGATCAGTCCTGGAGTTTGTTCTGCACTCCCTCCAGTTACTCATTCATACACAATAACATAAAGACTGATCTCCCTGTGACGTCCATCATCAGTAGAATAGGAGTGTTTGTGGATCACAGTGCAGGAACTCTGTCCTTCTACAGCGTCTCTGACACAATGAGCCTCATCCACACAGTCCAGACCACATTCACTCAGCCGCTCTATGCTGGGTTTTGGGTTTATATTGGATCATCAGTGAAACTGTGTGACCTAACAGCAGAAATGGAAACTTGAGTCTGTGACTTGGACTGGAGTAACACATAGACTAAGTCAGTAAACAAAGTCACTACTACTCACCACAGTCACTCTGTGAGAACTCAGTCCTGTCAGTCAGTTTAAAGAGTAAGGTAAGGGTAAAAGGGTAAAAGTGAAAACTTGCCGTGTTTCACTAGCTGTCTTGATGACAGGTGAAGGATCTGAGGATCCTCAGACGCAAACTGTGTGTGTGTGCTGCATCAAGAGAGCAATCATACATTTGTGTTGTGTTCTTATTTTTCTTGTTTTAATTCATTTATAATTATTTATTAATATAATCATTTGTAATCATTGGCCATTTATATCATTTATTATTTGATAGTTTTTATAAATTTAACATTTATTTCATTTTAATTATGTTTTATTTTTATTTATTCACTTATTATTTTTAATATGCTTTTCTATTTTATATTATGTATATATTTTTATGAGGGAATGTTTGTGGAAAATCAGGGTTTATGGGATGTTGTTGTGAATCAGTTTGATAACATTATTTGTTGGATTTGTGTTGTTCAGACGAATCTCCTGCTTTTGCTCTTTGGCTTTTCTCAGTCAAACTCTTGGATGATAGAAGACTGTTCATACAGTTTTGGGTACCAGACAAAACTTGCTTTATTTTTTAATATTATTACATTAGATACCAATTATACTATTTGAGGTTTTATTTTTTTATTTTTTTACACATTTGCTCATTTTCTTGTGTTGTATTTGCCATGTTTGTGATCAATTTTCCTGTTGTATCATTCTCCTGTCAGGGAAATTGATTCACATTTATAATCTTAGTTTGTCATTATTTATAGTTTTAAGGAAGTAAAAAGTCACAGTGAATGTTGTGGGCTGTGATAATCTCTCTCTCAAATAAATTCAAATAGCGTTACTTTAATGACAAAAATACATTTTGTATTAAAAATGTATAAATACATCCTCCATCACTTAATAGCACAGTTGCTCGTTGTTTAAAATGCACAATAGGTTATTCTGTGTACATGAAACACGTGTGTGTCTTCAAACACGTCAGCATCAGCAGGAATCCTCATCCACGATGCCTTCGGTGTGCATACTGTCACGCTTCCTCATAGAGGACGGCAAGCACAGAGACCACTGTTCAAAAGACTGCATCGTCAGTTAATCTCTTGAGTTGAAGAAATTTTGCTCAGGTCAAACATTTGATGTATTACTACACAACAAGAGGGTACATGAACCACACACACACACACACACACACACACACACACACACACACATGCACACACACACCTTTTATACCCATGCAATGCAGATCCAGATGAAGGTTCTTACCAGACAAAGAAAAAACTACAGATGTCAGTTTCACCTGTAAGTATGTTCTTAAATGTTTTATTCAATATTTGTTTCATGCCTTTTTTAAAAGGCTGTTATAATGCTTTAAATGCATCAGAATCCAGATTTTCAACATCCAACATGAAATAAAGAGATGTGTCAGCTGAGTTGAGTTGAGTTGTGTCAGCTGAGTTTGTTTCAACTGTTTATCATTCTCTCGGGTTATTGTTTTTGACTCAAATAAATAGGTATTGAATAAAACTTATCGTCCATGTCTAGTCTTCTGTTTCACCATTCTCATCACACTTTCCTCTGTAATTGTAATTGTTTGTTTTCATAAACAGTTTATTTCCTAGATTTTGCGGTCATGTTAGCGGGCTCTTGGTGCTCTTGGCTTTCTTTGTTCATATACCGCAATATTCCTGTTTATTTGCTTGATTTAATAAAATATCGTTTAAAACCACCGTCTTCATCTGAGACATTTACGTAATATTATTATTTTATCTTATTTTATATTCACGGGGTAGCAATCTGACATCATATAAGGTCATACGCTCTATTCTATTTCTATTCTGGCACTTGTTTTCTTTTTATTTGTTTAAAAAAAAAAACGTACTGCATTACACTAACAGGGACTTTGACTGCTCTTTTGCTGGTTTGATTGTTTTTATTGTTCTGACTTGTGATTTTGATTTTGGATAAAAGTGTTTGCTAAACGATTAAATGTAAATTTCAATGTTTTACCGCCTAAAGAACCAGAGCTGTGAAATACAGTTTTTATGAGCTCTAACACAGCATTGTTTCGTCAGTCAAAAACTATAAGCTCCAAACATGCGAAGTGACGAATGTGGAAGGGCAGAGGAGAGAGGAAAACAAAACACTGGTCACAAATTAGAAGAACAAAACAAGAATTTGTAAAGAAAAATTCTCTGAGATTCAGGTTGTTTTATTTACGTATCTGTGATGAAACTTGACAGAGACTGAGTGTCATGAATCTGGTCGGTGACCTTCGCAGAACCTGATTTTACCGACATGTTCCTGGATCAACATCTTTGTTGACCCTGGAACAACATGGTGATTAACCAATCAGATTTGAAAAAACAGTTTATAGTTTTTGTGAAGTTTAGGATTACAATCAGTGTTTGGTGCTTGTACATCAGTGTCATTCATCTATCATTTCCTCTGATTTTAGGGATTACTCATGGGTAAGGTTAGGTTTAGGTGTAGGGATGTGGTCAAGATTACATTTTTGGATTAAAATGTTGTTCCAGGGTCAACAAAATATGTTGACCCAAGAACACATCTAACTCAGCAATATCAGGACGTGCGGTGACCTTCGGTCCGCTCACCACCAGATGTCGCTCTCGTCATGTCACATCACACAGACTGTTACTCTACACCCCGGACTACGTATCCCATCACTCATGGTGCTGATTGCGTCAGCACCTGTGGCCAGTCAGGCGCGCTACATAAGCCCCGGACTTTGCCTCTGTGATTGACGGAGTATTGTGGTTATTGTTGTGTTTGTTGCATTGTGTATCGAGTTTCCTAGTTTCTGCGTTTCCGTGTTCAGCTTTCTCGCCTGGCCATTTCATCTCGTCTGTCTCGCCGCCTGCCTTTCGGACCGCTCGCTCGTTTCATGGATCATCCCCTCGCCTTGCCCTATCGGATTACGTTCGCCACGGATCGACCCACGCCTGCCTCTCTGATTATCCTTGTGTCTTGCTCCATACATACCTGTTTGCTACTGTTTTGACCCTGCCTGTTCGACCATGTTTTTGTCTCGTCCAGTTAATAAAAGCTCGCATTTGGATCCGCTTGCCTCTGGTCTCTCTCGCCACGTTACAGAATACTCCGTCACAAAAGGATCCAGCAGCTTCACCCACGGACAATCTGTTCAGATTAAAACAAGGACCACGATCATTAGAACACCACATCCGTGAATTTTTGGCTATTTCTAATCATTCTGACCTCCTGGACTATCTACTGATTGAAATTTTCTGTGATGGCATTAATGAGCCTTTGAAGGCGAGGCTGAGACGTGAGGGTCCGCGTTTATCGTTAGCTGCATTTATGGACTATGCTTTATTGTGCGTGGGCTCCTCTTTTACCGTGGGTGTCACGGATGAGGAACGCGACATCCCGGTAATGCAGGTGTTCTGTCGATTTGTCCTACCTTGTCAGATTTTCCTACCGTAGCACAAAATTACAGCTGTATCTATCGGTCCATCCTACCTTATCAAAAATTCCTACTGCGAGTTTCTGCTTCGCGTCTGTGACTACGTAAAATTATTTAGTGTAATTTTGCCGAAGATGCGTAATAAGCAATGATAGGATGATAAATAGTAAAATAATAGGTAGGATGCAAGGTAGGACAGCGCAAAATACCTCATCAGATTATGCTACCAGTATTAAAAAAAAAAAAAACTAAGATGATTTTACAGCGCAAAATACCTCATCAGATTATGCTACCAGTATAAAAAAAAAAAAAAAAAACTATGATGCACTGATGCTACATGAAAATGATGCTAGCTTGCTTCGCAATGTGACTGTAAACAGTTCTCATTAGCTGTCTTGGTATAATAAAAATTAACAGAAACAGTCAAAAACTGACCTTACATGAAGAAATAGTGAAAAAACTACCTTGCATGAAGAAATCCATGCGCAAGTAGTAAAAAATTATGGGCGTGTTTTTCAGCGTGACAAAAATGACGCGATATTGATGTGCGCATGCGCAATAAGCCCTGGTAGGAAAATCTGACGGGGAGGATGAAATGTTAGAACACCTGGCCGCGCAACCCGCTCGTGAAATGGCGGCTGCACCAGAGCGGTTCACATAATAGCGGCTACAGTGGACCCCGTTCGCAAGATGGCGGCCGCGCTGGTGCGCGCTCATGTAATGGCGGCCACAGCGGAGCCAGTGCACAAAATGGCGGTGAGAACAAAGCTCCATCATGTCACTGCTGCCATATCAGAGCCAAGCAAAGCTGAAGCTGTGTTTCCCGAGTCAAGCCAAGTTACAGCTGTTGTTCCCAAGTCCAGTCAAGCTTCCAAGTCAAGTCAAGCTTCAGCTGCTGTTTCAGAGTCAAGTCAAGATACGGCTGTATCTCCTGAGTCAAGTAAAGTCACAGCTGCCACTCCAGAGTCAAGCAAGATTACAGCTGTCGTTCCTGTGTCAAATCAAGTCACGGCTGTACTTCCTGAATCAAGCAAATCAGAGCTGTCATTCCTGAGCCAAGTCAGGTCTCTGCTGGTCTTCACGAGTCAAGTCAAGTCACGGCTGATCTCCATGAGACAAGTCAAGTCACAGTTGATCTTCATGAGCCAAGTCAAGTTATTGCTGTTGTTCCAAAGTCAGGTCACATCCCGTCTGACCGCCCAGAGCCTCGCCATGTCTCGTCTGACACCCCAAGGTTACAGCCTGTCATGATGGCCAGCGTGCTGGACACACCACTAGTGTCAGTGCGGGCTGCAAACATCCCAGTGGCATCAGGGCCTTCAAATCCAGCCATTAAAGAGGTCCTGCCACTCGCTGCTGCTCTTCCCTTAATGGCGGTTGCCATCTGGTGTGTGTGGGCTGCACACTGTGCTCCAGAGGTGCCATCTGATCTCAGGTCTGCTCCAGAGGTCTCGTCTGACCACGAGTCAGCTCCAGAGGCCTCCCCTGTCGGAGAAGCTGTGCCAATGCCTCCAGAGGTGTCAGCACTTGCTGTAGAACCTCCTAAGGAGGCGGTGTTCACCTATGAACTCTCTTGGCTATGTCATGAATCTGGTCGGTGACCTTCGGTCCGCTCACCACCAGATGTCACTCTCGCCATGTCACATCACACAGACTGTTACTCTACATTGTTACTCTTTTCTTTTTTTTCACAAAAGCACATTGTTTAGTTGTTATTATGACTATACACAAATAAACAAATAAAAGTTTGAACTATTATTATTATTTTTTTTTTTTTTGTCATATAAAATAATTTTGGTGATCATGTGCTGTTTCAGACGTGCGCAGTACTGACACAGCTATGAACTGAAACAGTTACACACAATTACAAGCGCACACTGGCAGATTTAAAACAGTCATCAATTAATGATCAAAATGGACAAATATGTTATTAAAGGGGAAAAAAAAGATGTGAGGAATATGTGACCCAGGACCACAAAACCAGTCTTATGTCACAGGGGTATATTTGTAGCAATAGCCAAAAATACATTGTGTGGGTCAAAATTATTGATTTTTATTTTTTGCCAAAAAATCATTCGGAAATTAAGTAAAGATCATGTTCCATGAAGATATTTTGTACATTTCCTACTGTAAATATATAAAAACGTAATTTCTGATTAGTAATATGCATTGCTAAGAACTTCATTTGAACAACTTTAAAGGTGATTTTCTCAATATTTAGATTGTTTTACATCCTCAGATTCCAGACTTTCAAATAGTTGTATCTCGACCAAATATTGTCCTATCCTAACAAATCATATATCAATGGTTATTTATTCAGCTTTCAGATGATGCATTAATCTCAGTTTTGAAAAAAAAAAAATTAACCCTTATGACTGGTTTTGTGGTCCAGGGTCACATATAGTAATGAAGAAATACATGCAAACAAGAAGAGTCGCAGCATCAGCAGTGAAGGTAGGAGATTGCTTGAAGAATGGAGGAATCAGTTTGCTGTCAACGAGTGAGATGGACAGCCTTTCTGCTGGCTCTGTAGCAAAACACTGGGTGTATGCAAAACTTACAATGAGATTTCGATACCACCCATGCAACTTTTTACAAGAAATGTCCACCTGGATCTCAGGAAAGAGCTCTCAAGATAACTATTCTTAAAAAAAAAACCATCGCTGAACAGAATACAATGCGAGCTAGCTTAAAAGTGTCTCAGGTGGTGACATTAGCAACCTTCAAAATTTCCTGGCTCCTTGCTAAACACGGCAAACCATTCACTGATGGGGAGCTAGTTAAGAACCGTTTTCTGAAATCACAATGTGTGTTTGATGATCTGAGCAACAAGAGCGAGATAATTTGCAGGATAAAAAGTTTACAGCTCAGCAATGACAGTTACTCGTCGAATTTCTAAAAAAGTCTGAGAATTTGACAGAACAAGTTCTTCAGCACTCACTTTGCCAGCGGATGAATCGACAGACATCGGAGACGTTGCTCAGCTGTGTATTTGGGTGAGATGTGTGAATTCAGAGATATTTGAGGTTACAGAAGATTTATTGGAGTTGAAATCTGTTAGCAGAGCACACAAATAACACATGGAATACATAGTAATTTCCCATCATCCAGCCGCTCTGACTGGCGTACTTTTTAATCAAACAAAAACAGGCACGTGTGTTCATTCAGTCACTGATTAGGTTACATGACATACACTTTGCAGTGTGACTGCGTTTCCCACAGAGTAACAAAAACAAGACTGGGAAAACTAAAACAGATACAAATGCAAATGAGAGCATAATATTAAGACCCTCACTTGCTCTCACATTGCTATCATTTCAACATAATTATACAAACTTCTTACACCGAACATAAACATATCAAATTTCATCAACTTAAGCTTTGTTGCTGGTTTTGTTAGTACATCTGCAACCATATTGCCAGTTGGACAGTACTCCAGACTAATTCTACCTTCATTTATTACAGACCTCACAAAATGGTATTTAATGTCCACGTTTACATCTCTGTCTATTCACAGGATTTTTAGCTAAGGCGATCGCACCCTGATTGTCCTCATAGATCTTAGATTCATACTTTAGACCATCAATGTTTTGTAGTAATTGCTCTAGATATAAGCACTCCTGTACAGTCGCAGCTAACGCCATATATTCAGCCTCACAAGTGGACAGTGCAACAGCTGCCTGTCTTTTGGTCTTCCATGAGACCAATGGACCATTTTTGTTTAGGCTAATGCAGTAACCTGTAGTACTCCGTCTATCAGATACATCAGCTGCCCAGTTTGCATAACTGTATGCATGTATCAGGTTCTCATCAGCACAGTTCTTTGTTTTGTGTGCCTTTCAAATATCTTAAAACATTCTTAACAGTATTCCATTGTTCTACAGTTGGCTTAGTAAAATATCGTGACAGTTTACTTACTACAAAACTTAGGTGTGGTCTTGTACATGTTGCCAGCTAGATTAAGCTGCCTACTGCCTGCCTGTATTTTGACATCACTCATTACCTCAGCATCAGCAGATGAGTTTAGTTTTTGTTCACAGGGAGTAGCTCTAGACTTACAATTTTGCATGTCAAATCTCTCAAGTATTTTCTCAACAAACCTGTGTTGGGACATTTTAACACAATCAATACCTTGCTCAAAGTCAATACCAAGAAAATGTGTCAACTTCCCCAAATCCTTCATTCTAAATTTTGACATGAGCATCTCTTTCACAATGTTAAGCACATTCATATCATTGGCTGGAATAATCCCACCCAGCAAAAACTTGTCGAAACATGAAAATTTGGTTAAAAAAAAAAAAAAAAAAAAAAAAAAAAAGACGTCGAAAAGGTCCAAATTACATCTAAATGTGGTTGTAAAATAAAAGTTAAAAAGACGTCTTTTTCAGGCCAAATTTCAACCGTAAATTCATTATTATATTTATCTCATATTCAAAATAAGACAATTCACAAAAGAGTACTAAAACATTTGACACATTAAATACATCTTTCAAGTAAAAAAAGACTTCTCTGATCACAAAATAAGCCTGCATTTGATTAAACATACCGTAAAAACAGTAAAATTATAAAATATAGCTACACTGCTCAAAAAATAAAGGGAACACTAAAATAACATCCTAGATCTGAATGAATGAAATATTCTTATTAAATACTTTGTTCTTTACATAGTTGAATGTGCTGACAACAAAAAAAAAAAAAAAAAAAAAAAAAAAACACACAAAAATCAATGAAAATCAAATGTATTAACCCATGGAGGTCTGGATTTGGAGTCACACTCAAAATTGAAGTGGAAAAACACACTACAAGCTGATCCAACTTTGATGTAATGTCCTTAAAACAAGTCAAAATGAGGCTCAGTAGTGTGTGTGGCCTCCACGTGCCTGTATGACCTCCCTACAACGCCTGGGCATGCTCCTGATGAGGTGGTCTCCTGAGGGATCTCCTCCCAGACCTGGACTAAAGCATCCGCCAACTCCTGGACAGTCTGTGGTGCGACGTGGCGTCGGTGGATGGAGCGAGACATGATGTCTGGGGAACGCGCGGGCCAGTCCATAGCATCAATGCCTTCGTCTTGCAGGAACTGCTGACACACTCCAGCCACATGAGGTCTAGCACTGTCTTGCATTAGGAGGAACCCAGGGCCAACCGCACCGGCATATGGTCTCACGAGGGGTCTGAGGATCTCATCTCGGTACCTAATGGCAGTCGGGCTACCTCTGGCGAGCACATGGAGGGCTGTGAGGCCCTCCAAAGAAATGCCACCCCACACCATTACTGACCCACTGCCAAACCGGTCATGCCGGAGGATGTTGCAGGCAGCAGAACGTTCTCCACGGCGTCTCCAGACTCTGTCACGTCTGTCACGTGTGCTCAGTGTGAACCTGCTTTCATCTGTGAAGAGCACAGGGCGCCAGTGGCGAATTTGCCAATCTTGGTGTTCTCTGACGTCCTGTGGACGTCGGGCCCTCATACCACCCTCATGGAGTCTGTTTCTGACCGTTTGAGCAGACACATGCACATTTGTGGCCTGCTGGAGGTCATTTTGCAGGGCTCTGGCAGTGCTCCTCCTGTTCCTCCTTGCACAAAGGCGGAGGTAGCGGTCCTGCTGCTGGGTTGTTGCCTCCTCCACGTCTCCTGATGTACTGGCCTGTCTCCTGGTAGCACCTCCATGCTCTGGACACTACGCTGACAGACACAGCAAACCTTCTTGCCACAGCTCGCATTGATGCACCATCCTGGATGAGCTGCACTACCTGAGCCACTTGTGTGGGTTGTAGACTCCGTCTCATGCTACCGCTAGAGTGAAAGCACCGCCAGCATTCAAAAGTGACCAAAGCATCAGCCAGAAAGCGTAGGAACTGAGAAGTGGTCTGTGGTCACCACCTGCAGAACCACTCCTTTATTGGGGGTGTCTTGCTAATTGCCTATAATTTCCACCTGTTGTCTATTCCATTTGCACAACAGCATGTGAAATTGATTGTCAATCAGTGTTGCTTCCTAAGTGGGCAGTTTGAGTTCACAGAAGTGTGACTGACTTGGAGTTACATTGTGTTGTTTAAGTGTTCACTTTATTTTTTTTAGCAGTGTGTATGTTTTCTATATGAATACCTTGTAAAAGGTAATTTATTCATGTGAACTACATTTTCATTATAATTACTCCAGTCTTCAGTGTCACATGATCCTTCAGAAAACATTTTAATATGATTTGCTGCTCAAGAAACATTTCTGATTATTATCAATGTGGAAAACAGTTGTGCTGCACAATATTTTTTTGTGGAAAACATATTTTCAGTGTTCTTCAAATAAACTTTCACAGGAGCAGTATTTATTTGAAACTGATTTTTCAAAACAATAATCTTTGAAATACTGAAAATGTTTATAAGATTTTTATGATTATAAGATGTTTATTAGAACTTATTTCACCCCAAAAATGCTAATTTTGTCATTAATTACCCTCATGTCACTCCAAACCCATAAGAAACTTTTGTGCAGAATGCAAATAAAGATATTTTTAACAGATGCCTTGTGTATGCAAAAAACAGCAACAACAACAAAATTACGTCTTTTTTTCACAAATTATGTATCTCCAACGCATTTTAACAAAAGCACCATGAGATGGTCAGACAGCGCTCACGCCAACACAACACTGATGCATCATGGTGCTCTTGTGAACATTTTTTGTGTGTGAATAAAAGTGCAATGTTTTTTGTGCATACAAACCATTCACATCACTGGAGTCACATGGATTACTTTAATGCTGTCTTTACTACCTTTCTGAGGCTCAAAAGTGGTAGTTGCATAAACTGTGAAATAGAGGGACAGAAATTTCTCAGATTTCATTAAAAAGATCTACATTTATGTTTCAAAGATGACCAAAAGTTTTACAGGTTTAGAAAGACAAGAGGGTGAGTGCTGAAAATTTTTGGTTTAACTAACACATTATAAATCTGTTCCCTCAAGGGCATCAGTAGATCTCTGCCTGATCTCTGATCTTCTGCTCCTTCCACCATCCCAATCCTGGATTTTTGAGCCACGACAAAAGTTTCCACTTTGAATGCTTTAGCCTGGCTGCTTTTTCTCCAGCATCTAAAATGAGAAAGAGAACAAGAACCACAATGTAAATGTCAAAAACAAACAAAGAAAAGAGAGTGGGAACTGACTTACAGCACAAGAACAATTTTCTAGAATTTTCAACAATTTTTAAGTCACTTCCTATATATGCATCGCAAATGTGGTACAATTAAAATTACTATGCAAGTACTAAAAAAAGTCCGCTGCTGAAAAGTTAAATGGATAGTACATAAGAACCATACTGAAACAGCGATCTCTAAAATGGTTATAAAAAAATATAAATACTGAGAATGTGTTTGACATCACAAAAAAAAAAGATTATACAGCAAAAGATGCAGTGACCTGTGGCTGAATGGCCTTTGGTTTTATTTAGCTGTGACTGACACACAAACAAAAGGGAACAGAAGATAATAACATCACTGAATATGAGTCAAATTTTGCATATATCTGTTCAAATGAAAGTGTCCTCATTCTTCAGTATGGTTGTGAATTGATGTATTGTGTTCACAAATTCAGACATTGATAAGGACAGTGGCTCACTGCACACTGGTGACTATTTCTGTACAGCATCACTACTGATATTTACACACAGCATTAAAATGAATATCTCTTTTAATGCTATTTACAGTACATTATGATAAATACTTTGTTACATGAAAATAAATTGTAAATGTTTGCTAGATTAGACATTACCTGTCTAGTGATGAATGTTTATGCTGAAATATGATATTAGTTTGTGTTTTAAAATCGGTCACATGTCATTTTGGAGCAAATTATATTATTAAGTTTTGAGCTTCAGAACTTCCTATAAGGGAACGCGGTGAGCATCGATGCTTCCTGGTTTTCACAGCTATTTAGGGAGCACACATTTGAGTGCACAGTAAAAATTTTGTGATTAAGACATCCCTTAACGACTGACTAAGAAGCAAGGGACCTGAGAGACGCACACACCCATAGTTTAGGTAACTTTAAAGTTATTAAAACCGAAGACCCTGATTAGTTTGTTCAGGCACCCTGGGCTAGGTTGGACCAAACGCTGCATGTAAGTGGACCTCGAGAGACAATGTTGAGATCTCCTGCAATATGTTCTAAACATGACAATTCAGAGAGGCAGGATGACTGCTAGATTGATGACTTACAACTCTGGTTTCCAGTCCTGGGCATTGAGGACCAAAGTTCTGCAGAGTTTCTGGAGATCCTTGATCAGCTGCTCAGGTCTGCTTTATTGGTGTTGGAGCTAAACTTTAAAAAGAGAAAGAAGTCAATCAATTATGATGTTGTAAAGTAAAACAAAGTTAAATTAAAATATTTGATTAAATTAATATGATACAAATATGCTCAACATCTGAAAATGCACAGATGAGAAGAAAGTGATGTGTTTAATGAGAACTTTCAATCCACTGAAAAATTAGAAGCAATATGAAGTCACAGATGCATTTTTATTTATTCTTGTTAGTCTTACTATTATTCTTAAAATAAGTTATCATTACCTCATGTTTTATTGATGATTTTCAGTCTCTAAAATAGAAAAGTTCTATCAGTTATGAATGGCATCATACATACATACATCATATGTAACGATATTTACTAACAGTTTTAACACCGTGAACAAAATACGAACAAAATACGACAAAATACAATAGAACCTATTATAATCAGTGATGCTGTCTACACTGGATGAGGCACGGCGCAACACTACAAATCCCCGACAGCAAACTGATGCTGTGTTCTGTTTATCAAGTACTGACGCAAAGTTCAAATGATTTTCAATGGTCGCTCTGATTTGCATCCAGCATAGACAGACAATCTACTTCATTGTGTATTGCATTCTTGTTATACAATACAAATCACCAAAGGAAAGAAAAATCTATTTATGTTAATATTTTTAAGAGCTTCTTACACTTTATTATAATAAATGGACTAATATTTGAATCCCTTGTGTTATTAACATTTGTGGTCAGTTTTGTTTATGTTTTTAAAATTAGTCTCTTATGTTCATTTATTTGATCATAAATAAAACAGTAATGTTTATTATTACAATTTTAAATAACTGTTTTCTATGTGAATATATTGTAAAATGTAATTTATTCCTGTTTTCGCAAAGCTGAATTTCAGCATGATTTCTGAAGGATCATGTGACACTGAAGATAACACCGTGTCTACACTGGACGCCACAGTTTTCGCGCCGCAACATCTAAAGTCTGTCTACACTGGACACGACAAAGCGACCGCTGCAAATCATTTGAACTGTGTGTGAGCTCGTCATAAATAGAATGCGGTAGCAGTTTACTGTCGGGGATTTGTCGTGTTGTGCCGCACGAAATCCAGTGCAGACGGGGGTTCCGGTCTCGTGTTGCAGAGTGGTGTGCGTTTGTAGCTCCCTAGAGTTTTATTCTTCTGAGAAAATCTCTATTTTACTATTACTTTCTGTTGTTTAAAGTGATAAAATATAGCTTTTCCCCCACCAGATTTCTGTTATTATCCATCAAACTAATCCGATCGCTCGCTTTTAATCTATGACCGCGAGTGCAACGCGTTAGCATTCCGTTTGCCGGTGTTGTGCCCATTTTCGACCCCTGCCAAATTATTACCCCCTCTCGTTGAAATCGCTACCTGATTGCCTAATCCTAACCCCACCCCTAACCCTAACCCCTCCCCCCCACCTAACCCTAAACCTACCAATACTAGGGGGGTAGTAATCCGGCGGGGGTCAGAATTCGGCACAACACCGGTTAGCCTGCCATTTGCGTTCCCACTCACGTCTCTATTCACGTCTACTACCGCTTTCCTTTTTTTCCCTTGCCATTCACTTTTACTTTTTCTCTACGCCCTTTTCTACACAAGTTCATCAGACAACAGTGGTGAGTTGAAATCGTTCTACAACTACGGTGAGTAATGGCTTCTTCTCCTTTCCTGGTAACCTGCATCACCTGTCATATGTATAGTTTATCAATCTCTGTCGGCAGCGAGAGATTCACATGTGATAAATGCAGGGAAATAGTTAGGCTGACAGAGAAGATTTCAGAACTAGAGACACGCATCCAAACTTTAATCGAGGATAGTAAGAATGCAAGGGCATTAGATACGGCTTTGGATGCGACTAGCTTAGGAAGTCCCGTACATTGTTCGGTTCCGGTAACTTCGCCTTTGCAGCAGGGCAACTGGGTGACTGTGAGACGGCATAGTCGCGGGTCAAAACACCGCTCTTCCGTTCCGATCAGAACATCAAACAGGTTCTCCCCACTCAGTGACGCACCCACTGAGAAACCTGATGAAAGTGCTCTAGTTATTGGCGATTCTATTGTACGGAACGTGAAAATAGAGACACCAGCCACCATAGTCCAATGTTTACCGGGAGCCAGAGCGCCTGACATCTTGGCAAATTTAAAAGTGCTGGCTAATGCTAAACGTAAATTCAGTAAGATCGTTATTCACGTCGGCACAAATGATGTTCGACTTCGCCAGTCGGAGATCACTAAAAATAATGTTAAAGAGGTGTGTGAACTTGCAAGTACGATGTCAGACACTGTAATTTGCTCTGGCCCCCTCCCTGCGTATCGTGGTGACGAGATACATAGCAGACTGTCGTCACTAAATGGCTGGATGTCTAAGTGGTGCCTGCAGAATAACATAGGTTTCATAGACAATTGGACAGGTTTTTGGGGCAGACCTGACCTGTTGAAAAGAGATGGTCTTCATCCCTCCAGGGGTGGTGCTGCTCTTCTCTCTAGTAATATGGCATATAGTCTTAGAGTTTGCACTTGACTAACTGGGGCCCAGGTCAGGAAGCAGACAGACTGGCTAATCCGACCGTCTGCTAGCCGCCTCACGTCACCGAAATCAGTTAATTCTCAGCACATAGAGACCCTTACACCTAGATATCATGCTATAGAGACTGTGTCTGTTCCCCGAGCTAGACAATACAAAAGACGTCCAAACCAATTTAAGAGTAACAATCTAATCAACGTTCAACAAATTAAAAATTTACATAATACAGAGAAACAAATTATAAAACTTGGCCTTTTGAATATCAGCTCCCTCTCCACAAAAGCGCTTTTTGTAAATGATATGATCATTGATCATAACCTAGATGTGCTATGTTTGACAGAAACCTGGCTAAAATCAGAAGATTACATTATCTTAAACGAGTCTACCCCTCATGATTACTGTTATAAACATGAGCCACGTCTAAAAGGTAAAGGGGGAGGTGTTTCTACAATTTATAGCAATATTTTTAGTGTTTCACAGAGAGCGGGCTTCAAGTATAACTCGTTTGAAGTAATGGTTCATATAACATTATCCAGAGAAACAAGTGTTAATGATAAATCCCCTATGACATTTGTACTTGCTACTGTATACAGGCCACCAGGGCACCATACAGATTTTCTTAAAGAATTCGCTGATTTTATATCTGAGCTGGTGTTGGCTACAGATAAGGTCTTAATAATAGGTGACTTTAACATCCATGCTGATATTGAAAATGATGCACTGGCAGCTGCATTTACAGACATTCTAAATTCTATTGGAGTTAGACAACACGTGTCAGGTCCCACTCATTGTCGAAATCATACTCTAGACTTAATACTGTCACATGGAATTGATGTCAATGCCGTTGAGATTCTGCAGCAAAGTGATGATATCTCTGATCATTATCTAGTCTCGTGTATACTCCAGATAACTAAAACTGTAAATTCAACTCCTTATTACAAGTATGGTAGAACCATCACTTCTACTACAAAAGATTGCTTTCTAAGTAATCTTCCTGACTTATCTGAATTCCTCAGCATGTCCAATAGCTCAGAAAAACTTGATGATGTAACAGAAACTATTGACTCTCTCTTTTCCAGGACTCTAGATACGGTTGCTCTTCTGCGCCTAAGGAAGATTAAGGAAAACTGTCCGACCCCGTGGTATAACGAGCACACTCGCGCCCTAAAGAGAGCGGCCCGGAAAATGGAGCGCAGCTGGAGGAAAACAAAATTAGAGGTTTTTCGTACTGCTTGGCGGGAATGTACCCTATCGTACAGAAAAGCGTTAAAATCGGCCAGATCTGATTACTTTTCGACTCTTTTAGAAGAAAACAAACATAACCCTAGGTATTTATTCAATACAGTGGCTAAGTTAACAAAAAATAAAGAACCAACAGGCACTGACTATGCCCCTCAGCACAGCAATAATGACTTTATGAACTACTTTACTTCTAAGATCGATACAATTAGAGACAAAATTGTCACCATGCAGCCGTCAATTACAGTGTCGCATCAGATAGTGCGCTATAGATCTCCTGGGGAACAATTCAACTCATTCTCTACTATAGGTCAGGAAGAATTGTATAAACTTGGTAAATCATCTAAACCAACAACTTGTATGCTAGACCCTATTCCATCTAGGCTACTAAAAGACTTGCTTCCAGATCTCATAGATCCTCTGCTAAATATTATTAATTCATCACTGTCATTAGGATATGTCCCCAAAACCTTCAAACTGGCTGCTATTAAGCCTCTCATTAAAAAACCACAACTTGACCCCAACGAATTAATTAATTACAGACCTATCTCGAATCTCCCATTTCTATCAAAGATATTAGAAAAGGTTATATCCTCACAACTATCTTCCTTCCTACAGAAATATGATATCTGTGAGGATTTCCAGTCAGGTTTTAGACCGTACCATAGTACTGAGACTGCTCTTATTAGAGTTACAAATGATCTACTCTTGTCATCTGATCGTGGTTGTATCTCTCTGTTAGTGCTACTGGATCTTAGTGCTGCGTTTGATACTGTTGACCACAACATTCTCTTGAACAGACTTGAGAATTGTGTTGGCATTAGTGGTAGTGCATTGGCATGGTTCAAATCGTATCTATCTGACCGCCATCAATTCGTGGCAGTAAATGAAGAGGTATCATATCGATCACAAGTGCAGTATGGAGTACCGCAAGGCTCAGTACTAGGGCCATTACTCTTTACGCTTTACATGTTACCCCTGGGTGATATCATCAGGAAATGGTGTTAGCTTTCACTGCTACGCTGATGATGTAACGGTTAGTAGCTGCGTGCTGGATGGAACGAGACGAGAGACGAGATAAGCGAAATGATTTACTATAATCCTTTGGTAGTACAAGCAGGAACAGGCAGGAAAATCCACACACGTAGAAACCTCAAACAACATTAAAGACCGACCGAAAACTCAGGATACAAACAGGCTTTTAAAGGGTGACTAATTACAAGGACAGGTGAATGGGATGACAATAACGAGGGCAAAACCAAAGTAAACAGGATGACAGGGGGAGACACTGGGAGAAACCAAATGAGAGTTCAATGGGGATGTAACATTACTCCCCCCTCCGAATAGGCGCGACCTCGCGCCGTAGAAAACAAAAAACAAAATAAACAAGAGGGGCGAAAAAACTGCAGCAAAACAGAGTCCATGTGGGGGGAGGCTTCGGCGGAGGACGGAAAACAAAAAACAGAGTCCTTAGAGTCCATGGGGGCGACGAAGGTGGGAGGAGCCAGGGAAGAAACAGGAGGGACCCGAAGCAGGAGAAGCCGGTAGAGACCCAGACCGCAGCCATGATGTAAGCCCACGGTGGAGCCGACGGAGGGAGGAGCCATGGTGGAGGAAGGGCTGACAACTCCAGGGGGCCGACCGACGGCGGCGGAGCAGGTGGAGGTGGAGCCCGAGGCGGAGACGGAGAGCCAAAGATCCAGGGCGACACCGAGGATCCGGAGGGCCAAGGCGGAGCCCAAGGCTCTGGCGACCGAGGCGGAAGCGGAGATCCGGAGGTCCGCAGCGGAGCCGGAGCGACAGAGGACTGAGGTGGAGCCGGAGGGAGGGAGGAGCCCAACGGAGCCGGCGGGACGGAGCGACGAGGCAAAGCCGGAGGAGTGGAGTCCTGAGGCGATGGCGGGACGACGACCGACCAAGGCGGAGCCGGAGGGACGAGGGAGCCCGGTGGAGCTGGTGGGCCGACGGGCGACGGTGGAGATGAGGGAGCTGAGAGCCGTGGTGGAGCCGCAGGGTCGGAGGGCCGAGGCGGAGTTCTGGACTCTGAGGCTGGAGGCGGAGCTGAGGGATCCTCCAGCCATGACGCCGATGGAAGCTGGCAGACCCGCGGCGAGCCCACTGCACAGGTGGTGGGCTGAGGGTGAGCAGAGGGGCTGTCAGGGGACAGCGGTGACCAGACAGACAGAAGAGGGGGGGTGGGTGGGAATTCCATACCAACAGGTAGATCATGACAGGTAGGTATTTCCGTAGAAAAGTCTATTAAATCCCCAGAGTGAGTTTCCAGAACTTCCGTAAAGAAGTCCATCAAGTCCCCAGAGTTCAGTTCAAGGTCACCCCCAGCGGTGGTGCAGTGGGCAGGGCTCTCCATAGCCCTCTCTTGCTCCACGCAGCACTCCACCGTAGCGGTAGTCGTAGCCGGCTCTCGCACCTGGTCGGACGTGTTGGGCCCTGGCTCTTGAGTGATCCTTTGCTCGGTTGCTCGTGGCTCTGGCTCGTCATCCGCGGTGGGCTCGGGCTCATGCTCCGCATGTCGGGGTGAGGGTTGGCTGGGTTCTGGGTCTGGAGTGGGGCTGACGTCCTCCTTGACGAAGTCAATAGTCCATGACGATCCACAGGACGCCAGCACCCACTCGATGTAGTCCGGCAGGCTCTCTCGAGGACCCTCCCCGGATAGCAGCCCCTTTGCGGTGGTGTTCAGTCCTGCACGGTAGAAAGTGCAAAGGCTGCTATCCGGAAAGTGGGAGTGTTCCGCGAGGAAGATGTAGTCTCGGGTGTGGTCCTCAAGAGAGCGTTCCCCCTGCTTCAGGAGGATGAGGAGAACAGTAGGGTCCATACTAGAAAATCAAAAAGGAAAACACTGAGAAACAAGACGAGAAAATAAACGCAGGGGAATAATGCCGGAAAAAACTGTTGTAGGTCGGTCTTTCTGTAACGGTTAGTAGCTGCGTGCTGGATGGAACGAGACGAGAGACGAGATAAGCGAAATGATTTACTATAATCCTTTGGTAGTACAAGCAGGAACAGGCAGGAAAATCCACACACGTAGAAACCTCAAACAACATTAAAGACCGACCGAAAACTCAGGATACAAACAGGCTTTTAAAGGGTGACTAATTACAAGGACAGGTGAATGGGATGACAATAACGAGGGCAAAACCAAAGTAAACAGGATGACAGGGGGAGACACTGGGAGAAACCAAATGAGAGTTCAATGGGGATGTAACAGATGATACCCAGCTCTATATTTCTTCGCGGCCGGGCGAAACGTAACAATTTGAAAAACTAATGGATTGTGTAGTTGAGTTAAAAAATTGGATGACAAGTAATTTCTTACTGCTAAATTCTGAAAAAACAGAGGTGTTAATTATTGGGCCTAAAACCTCAGCGTGTAATAACCTACAACACTGTCTAATACTGGATGGCTGCTCCGTCAATTCTTCGTCATCAGTTAGAAACCTAGGTGTGCTATTTGATGGTAATCTTTCCTTTGAAAACCACATCTCTAGTATTTGCCAAACTGCATTTTTCCATCTCAAAAATATATCTAAACTACGACCTATGCTATCAATGTCAAATGCTGAAACATTAATTCATGCATTTATGACCTCACGGTTAGATTATTGTAATGCTTTATTGGGTGGTTGTTCTGCTCGCTTAATAAACAAACTCCAGCTGGTCCAAAATGCAGCAGCTAGAGTTCTTACTAGAACCAAAAAGTATGATCATATTAGCCCGGTTCTGTCAACACTGCACTGGCTCCGTATTAAACATCGTATAGATTTTAAAATCTTGCTAATTACTTACAAAGCCCTTAATGGTTTAGCTCCTCAGTACCTGAGCGAGCTCCTATCACATTATAGTCCCTCACGTCCGCTGCGTTCTCAAAACTCTGGCGATTCGATAATACCTAGAATATCAAAATCAACCGCGGGCGGGAGATCATTTTCTTATCTAGCGCCCAAACTCTGGAACAATCTACCCTACAATGTTCGGGACGCAGACACACTCTGTCAGTTTAAATCTAGATTAAAGACCCATCTCTTTAACCTTGCTTACACATAACACATCAACATATTCTTATGATTCAAATCCGTTAAAGGATTGTTGGGCTGCATTAATTAGGTCAACCGGAACCGGGAACACTTCCCATAACACCCGATGTACTCAGTGCATCGTCAGAAGAATGGCATCTACGCTAATATTAGTCTGTTTCTCTCTTATTCCGAGGTCACATTAACCACCAGATCCAGTCCGTATCCAGATCAGATGGTCACTGCAGTCCTCCGGATCCAGTCCGAACCCAGCCCAGATGGTGGATCAGCACCTAGTGACGACCTCTACAGCCCTGAATGTCATCGGAGTCCACATCAACTAGATGAGCCCCAGAGACGGATCCACAGTGAAGACCTCGTCACCTAGACGGCTGTCGGCACAAGACCACGGGAACTTTGGCCAGAGGAGAACTGGCCCCCCGACTGAGCCTGGTTTCTCCCAAGGTTTTTTTCTCCATTTGTCACCGATGGAGTTTTGGTTCCTTGCCGCTGTCGCCTCTGGCTTGCTTAGTTGGGGACACTTTCTCTTAAAGTGCATATTGCAGGTTAGCGACTCCAGTGAATTGATGTATAGAAAAATAATGTAGGAACCAGATTTTCTTTAAAATATACTTCAAAATACGCTATTAAGGCTTCTGGAGTCGTTTTTGTGAGAGAATTTTACTTCCGCATCTGAAAAACTGCCAAAACCGGCAGTGACGTAACGAGAGGGAGAGCGGTCAATGTAAACCATAGGAAAACAATGGATCGCAATGACCGTTCGGATGCGGAGAAAATTTTAAATGTTTATTTAAACTCATATGACGAACCACAGACACAGTTATGAGCCTGCTATGTGGCCAAGAGAGCAGGGATATGCCAGGATTAAACAGAACAACGGTCAGAGGAGACAAATTAAGTTGTTGTGTGAGGAGAACAGGGGAAGTGTCTATGAGAGATCAGTGTCAGCTGACGATATCTAATCGGGAAAAAGCATAGCACTGGTCATCTATAAGTATTGATACTACTTACCAGTAACAGAAACTAATAATCGTTGATCAAGCATCAGACTCGTTAATATCCGACGCTAACGTTACGTGATAATAGCGGGTTTTTATCTCCGCGCGCGAGAGAGAAACGTTTTTGTTTCATTATATGCTTATGTGGGAAATGCCCCCAAACTTGATGTGCTGTCTCTGACTCTGCACCCAGGCTTTAAAGGCTTGCAGTCTGAACTCATAACAGGTTGTACAGATAGCCTATGCACTTCAGGCAGGAGCATACACCTCTCCAGGCCAGCAGACATGAGGATGTTTAGGGTAGAGATAATTTATTACTCTGAGCTAAATACGTACAAATAAATAATAAACTTAAGATTTGAATATCAAAATGTTTGTTCACCTGCATGTGTTGTATCAGCTATGGGACAGTTTACAAAAGAAGGATGACTTTATAAAGGTTTTGAATGGCCCCATTTTGGTGACAATCAATAAAAAATAATCACAATCACAAATTGTCTTACTGTATAAAAAAATTGTTTATGAAGTTTACAATACATATATATCAAGCAGATCTGCATTTATGTTTAATCCAGTTCAGTTTAATTTATACAGCACTAAATCATATATATTATTTCATAGTACTGTTAATACCCAACTAAAACACAACATAGCAACTGTTATTATATATATGTAGATGTACCAAACATATACCACTGAAAGAAAAATATTTTCAGCGTGGGTATCACAATAATGTGTTACATTAGAGGTGGTTAATAACAACTGGCGTCCACCGCTTCAGATCTTCACACACCCTCATGTCTTGCAATGTCTCCCAAAGCCCTATAAATACATGAAAATAAATTACAAATTAGCTGTGCAAACAATGTGACTAGACTTGATGGTTATAATATTAACAAACTGAGGTTAACTGACCAGTAATGCCTTCTCATATGGTACCGTTTTTACACGGTTCTTAAAATTATATTACTAATGCTTACATGCTAGCTACGGTGCTTTACAACAACATATACACATCTCGTTGTGTCTCATTATTTAAATAAATATGTTCACTGATTTGGTGGTTATCAAAAGTTAAAAAACAAGACTTACGGTGCACAGTTCACATTTTCGTCGAGCTGCATCTCTGGTGGCTTCGGACGAACCACAGGCTGACGGCCGACCCGATGAAGGTGCTGTGTGCACCGAAGGAACCGCACCAGCTTTGAGCCTCACTTGGTTCTTGCTTCGGCATCCCATGTTGAAACTGCATCAAATCGCCGGGATGACAATCCTCCGGTGTAAAGTGAACGCGTTTTTCGAAGCAGATGCATTAGTGTAGGCCCGTCTCTTCGCCCGCACAAACCATAGCACCGTTCTTTTATTGTAAGTAAACCCGTGTACACGATGTCCTGACAGGCTGGAGTTTGTGCAGCCTCCATAAACACAATAATTTACCATGACGATGATCAATTGAAATAAAAAATAACTACCGAAAACACACTAGGTCTCGACTGCTCCTACTGAATAGCAACAGAGTTTGGCGAACGACTCCCTCTCGTGACGTCATATGACGCGGTGTGGAAAAAAAAGCTGTTTTTGAGCGCTGTCAAGGAAACCGTCACTTTGTCTTCAAAATTTGTGGCCTTGCGTCTTGTAAAACATTTTCAAATCCTGCATGAACGGTTCGTATAGTATTTCCATACACGGACATATATTTATCTGGATTTTTTTTTAACCTGCAATATGCACTTTAACGTTTTTATGCTAGCATGCTAGAAGGCTGAGTAATGGCAGAACATCAGGCCCGTCACATCCCCGTGTGCTACGGCCTTACAAATGAACGGCATTATTCTTTTTTATTACCTTTATTGCATATAATATGTATTTAACAAATGCCGTAGTAAAACATTATTTGAATAAATAGACATTACACTGTAAATTCAAAGCTTTTTATGTTAATCCACCAATTTTTTACCTAGGCCTATGTAGCACTGCTTTTGAGGTTGCACTTTGTATATAAATCAAATTTCATATAATTGTCATTTCTGTTAACTTTGAGTAATGATGACTGTAATTATTCCAGGTTGCAGTTCACAACTAAATGCAGACCCGGAGAGAAAGGACAAACATCTTCAGAGATGGAAGCATTTGTATTTTAAAGTGCCATGGAAGAGTTCAAACATGGCAAATGCACGCTCAGATTGTGTCTAATACATTGATTCCAACATCTTGCACATAACATTGTGTCCACAGCAGGCATGACAGTAAATTGGCCATTAGTGCCATCTGCTGGAAGGAAGCTTTTCGGTTGCAATTCCGCCTGGACACACGTGAGAAAATCTGACAACTGAGAGACCTCAAACATTTGTGACCCTGGACCACAAAACCGGTCATAAGGGTCTGTTTTTTGGAATTGAATAAAAAATCATGATGTATGGTTTATTAGGATTGGACAATATTTGGCTGAGATATTGGAATCTGAGGGTACAAAAAATAAAAATAAAAATAAAAATAATAATAATAATAATAAATAAAAATATTGAGAAAAATCACCTTTAAAGTTGTCCAAATGAAGTTCTTGCCAATGCATATTACTAATCAAAAAATAAGTTTTGATAAATTTGTGGTAGGAAATTTACAAAACAGCTTAATATAACATGATCTTTACTATATATCTTTACTTTTCACAGGCTCCCCTGCCTTCACGTCTGTAACATCTAAAACATGCACTTTTTGTGAAGCTGCTTTGACATGATGTGTATTGTGAAAAGTGCTTTACAAATAACCATATGAAAAATCAATTCTGGCCGTCTCCTCACTGCCTCGACTGGTTGATTGAGCTGATTTTATTTGAGTCCGCATTGAAGAGTGGAAGTGTTTTTCCTGTTGGCTGCAGGATTACAGCCCGACTGTTCTGTCAGAGAGCGATCGAGGAATGACACAAATACAGAGGAAAGAAATGATGACAAGTCTTTATTGAAACTCAAAGAGAAAGAGAAAACTGTCCAGAGAGTAAGTCCACAGCGCGGTAAATGATAGGAGGAGTCTTAAAGACGTAGAAAGCAGTTCAGAGACCGATAAACAATCCGGCGACTATATGAGACACGCAGGGGAGAGCATATACTCAACTAATGAGGAGTAATCACAAGGGAATTACACAAACAAGCATCTCCTACGAGACGTAGATCGCTCTGATCACGTGACATGAGAAACATACGTGAGGAAACAAACACAGAGATCCAGCAGCGACTGATGAAATGAAATACATTCGCTCGACCTTCATCTCATACCTTTCACCTTACTTGTCATCTGATAATTCCTTGGGTGAAATTCCCAACATTGATTTACTCCTTCAGTCTGAAAGACACATCAGCGTGTTCTTTCTCCTTTTGCTCTGCCACAGCAAGAAAGCAACCCTGTGCTGAACATGAAGTGGCTGCTGACTGAAGAATCTGCACACTATACAACACTTTATACAGAAACACGTGTTTTATCAGGATTAGAATGTGAGACTCCTTCTGACTGAAGCGTTCGAAACATCAGAGCTGCTGAAACCGTGATGTGTAAATCTGTCAGGATTCTTCTGTTAGCTCTCCTAGCATTAAAGACAATGTTTTGTTAATAGAGTATTTGTTATTCATTTTTTTCTTCCATCCAGGTTTCTAGTTTCCAGTTTTAACAGCATATCCAGACCCTGAAACGACTCAGTGTCTGCCGCATTACTGCATTTTACTGGCATTAAAAATAAGGCTTTGTCACGTGATCATATTCTTATCTAACTTGGAACGAAGTGATTATATTTCCATACCTTTGCACAGACACTTAAATATGAAAAAGTATTAGGACATAACAGTTTGGTTTTATAGTATTTAATAAATGACATTAAATATGTTAAATGGTTTTACATTTATGTATGTTGGAAAAATAACATCAACAAAGCATAAAGTGATTCTGAACAAAAACCATTTGATTTGTGTGTTATATTAGCACTCGTCAGAAGCTGTTCTAGGTCTGTTCATTTAATCACACAGGTCTGACGTCAAATCTCATTGGGTCTCATGTGTCTGATTTTGACATTGCAACAGTCAAATGTTACTCTTTATAAGATCAGGAGAAGACTTGCAAACACTTCTGAGATCAGGCTGAGGTTTCAGCAACTCATCTCAGCTTCAGACTGAGAACACATCTCCATCAATTCACCTCTTTTAAAGGGCACCTATTATGCAAAATTCACTTTGACGTTGTTTGAACACAGTCACTCTATAATGATACAAATCCACCCGCTCCTTTTTTTAAAATCCCCATAAATCATAAACAGTTTCTCAGAACAAACTAACAAAATGTGAAATTTTACAGCCGCACTCATGACTCATGATGACACCGTCCTGAATGAGCCGTGCAGTGAGTGATTTTCTGATTTTATATTATTGTTTGGGTCACATTATCAGCGGAGACAGTAGTATAGGTACTGATCTACACAGATCTACATGCGATTTCTTTTCCAGCTGTTTAATTTCACAGACATAACCAACTGTTTTTGTAACTCCTGTGTGTTTTTAACATAAACTTGTGTGTATCTGAGCGTGTATCAGTTTAATTACTATAAGACATAAAAGAGAAAGTATTGACATGCCATGTGACAGCTGGTTTCTTCGTGTGCTTTGGGTGTGTGCGTTCAGAAAACCTTATATCAGGGGTGGCGAACGTCGGTCCTGGAGAGCTCCAACCATAATTTAAACTCACGTGCCTGCAGCTTCCTAGTAACCCTTCAGACCTTGAGCTGCGGCTCTCCAGGGCCGACGTTCGCCACCCCTGCCCTATATCATACGATTAAACTAATATGGCTTTAAAACGCATGATTTCAGTGCAACATGGAAATCAAACTGAAAAGATGTTTTTTGGCATGCACGATATTGTTACCGTAGGCACTTAAAAAATACAGCAAATAATTCTGTATTACAGATTTTCTGAGTTTTGTATGCATTTTAAGAATACTTTCCCCATCAGCTGGTCAAAATGCACAACACCGCTGTGTGCTGCTGAAAGACGAACGCGCACTCTGATCTAAACAAGCCCAATATGGATGAGAAGCGCATGGCGGAACGAGTGAAAGAGACGCGCTGAATGAAAGTGCACATTCACTCTCTGACAGCAGATGGCGCTGACGGAACAGCAGAAATGCAGCCGTTACCCCGGTAACCCTGTAAACAAAACAGCTGCGCTGCTTCCTGTTTCTGAACAGGATTTAAATGGTTCAAACATTAAGATTTTTGTATTCACTACGGTGTTCATCACAGCGTCAAATACTTAGACTTTTTAGAGGATATTTATTTTCAAACTTTATTACATTTTAATCTGGCCTACAATGTGTCCTAGATATTGTTCAAAAATGTTTTGATTTTTTATTGTTCGTCACACTTTACGTTAGTTAATTCATTGGTTAACATAAACTGCCAATGAAAAAACCTTCTAAACATTAATTAATCTTAACCTATTGTTATTTATAATTCTTTTGCACTTTAATCTGTTTGAAACATTTGTTTACTTTATACATTTTTGTGCATTGCTTTATTGTATTTAAATGTTCAGTTCTTTTTGTTATAAGAAAAAAGTTATTAAACCTGTTATACTGTTTTTTGACACTTTTTGCAACAAAATTTCAATATCGTATACTGTGACATAATCTTTAGTGATTATCGCAACAAGAAAATCTGATACTGTCACATGCCTAATTTATATATTAAAATATACAGAACAGTTAAGTACTAGTGACTACTGAATAGAGACTAGCCACTATTGAAACAAGTACTAGTAACTTTTGTATGTTTCAAGAAAAAAAAAAAGTCTTGCCATGTGTGATGTCAAGTGGTGTGTTTTATAGCACATGTAGTAAAGTGCATATGCTCAAGACTGCATTTGCTGCATCTGATCACAGGTTAAAAATCAAACATCATCTTTATTTAATGTTGAGAAATCAAACCTTAATAAAGCTTCAAAAGTCAGAGATCAAGGCCACTGAGACATGAAAACATAAAACCAGTCAGACTGACGAATCAGACCATCAGGAGTGCGTCTCCCCAACAGCGGCGTAACTCACTGCTTAACTACCACAGTACCAGAAAGAACTAGCTAGTCAACTCGAGACTGTTCTCCAAACACGTAGGAACTTCGTCACACATTCGTTGCTCAAACCACTTTGATTAGAATTGTTGTTAATGACGTCAAGCAGGTGGAATCAGTTCCAAACTAATGTCAGATTACTGCTGTAAATACTGAACAAGGTATGTGGTTATATCTATTATTTTGCTTTATTTTGAGGGTTTCCTTGTTACTCCAGGGTTTCCCTTCGGTGTGTTGTATTAACCTTTTATAAATTTATAAAAGGTTAAACATAAGTTCCAATATAACAGCATGAACTGAAAAAGTTATGTATATTGTGACATTCTAAGAGCAGGCAGCCCAGGCCCTGAGACAGTAACCTTTTGCCTTCATGCAGTTCCTGAACATCTGGCAGGTTTCCCAAGTTGAGTGTGAATTCTAAGCTCCAGGTTCAGCTGTGCCTTTTGTTTAGCACCTATGCATTTGAATGACACTTGTATGCTAAAGAGATCAAGGCTGGGAAAAATCTTTTACTGGGCTGATTTCCTGTACCACATTTGCATGCTTTGTTTAGATTGATTCCACCTCTATGTACTCCTCCCCCTTGAAACCTGTATACTCTGCTGTGCTGAGATTTTATCAGACGACTTTTGATGACTGCAGCGACGCACAGCTAGTTTCTGAATAAAGAGAAACTTCTGCTTCAAGATATCCAAAACGTCTCCTGGTTTCTAAGAAAAAGTTTACAACAGGTGTTACTGTATAACATATATGCACATGCACACTCTGAAATGGCACTTTAATTCTGTAAACAAAATAAAAGATATAGATTGTCAGGTCGAGAGCTGTAGTTCAACCACATAAGTTTGCCATGCTGTTTGCAACTGTTTGTTGGAACTACGATTTCAGGAATAGCTGAATCGCTGAACTATGTTGGTAATGCTATGGGGAAACGCACCCTTGGATGCGAAAAGGAGCGGAGCTGCAGACACAGAACACAAAATGACAGCAAAAATACAATCTGTGGTTTGTGTGTGTGTACACGGCTAAAGGGAATTGTTACAGTGTCTTTGTATTTTTTGCAAGCAAAAAAATAAAACTAAAACATTATATGAACACTTTGTTACTTGCTAAGTGAAATGAAGACCTGCTTGCTCTCTGTCAAATTACTTGTGGAAGTATGTAAAATGGCAATCTGTCGACAGTTTAAAACATTATTTCAGCCTACAAAACCTAACAGGAAAACGTCCAAAAAATTCAAGCATTCACCTTAATTCATTCTGTCATTTTAGAACAGTAATCTCATCGATCATTGAATATCTGATTATGCCAAAAAAGGGCTAATCCGGATTTGGATATGGACAGTGTATTTTTCATGGAACAGTGAAGTTCTTCAACCATTAGACTTGTAACTTGTAACTATATGGAAGCCAAGCATTAACTTTTCCCTCCCTGATAATTAAAGGCGGCACACCACCGTATGTAGATAACTGGGACTAAATCACAGGAAACACAGTGTCTGATATAAAGGATACTAATGTGAATATCTTTACATAAAAGTGTGGGTTGGTACAATGTTCTTCTAAGTAGTCTCTTCTGCTCAACAAGGCTGCATTTATTTGATCAAAAATACAGTAAAAACAGTCATATTAATATTGAAAAATATGTTTTTTATATTAATATATTTAAAATATATTTTATTCCTGTGAATGTTCAGCAGTCATTAGTCTTCATCCTTCAGAAATCATTTGGTGACACTTTACAATAAGGTCCCATTAGTTAAAGTTAGGTAATGTATTAACATGAGCAAACAATGTACAATACATTTATTACAGTATTTATTAATCTTTGTTAACGTCAATGAAAATACAGTCGTTCATTGTTAACTTATGTCAATTCACAGTGCATTAACTAATGTTAACAAGCACAACTGATTTTAATCATGCATTAGTAAATGCTGACATTAACATTAACTAAGAGTAATAATTGCTGAAAAGTAGAACAATGCTAGAAGTACTGTTCATTCTTAGTCCATCTTAACTAAAGTAGATAAGTACTGTTAACTAATGAACCTGATTGTAAAGTGTTACCAGTCATTATAATATGCTGATTTGAGATCTATTCTTAAATAGATTGAAAACTGTACTCACCTTTTTAATAAATTGTGGAAAAAGAACAGCATTTATTTGAAATAGAATTTTTTTGGAACAATGTAAAAGTCTTTGCTGTTACTTTTGATCAATTTAATGCATCCTTGCTTTGCTGAATTCACTCTCTTCAATACACCTTATACACCCACACACATACTGCATATTAGATTAGACATGATGATTGGACATGGTGCAGAATCACAGACTAAAGTTCATTTCTTGTGCCTAGTTCTTTCATTTTCACTTTACTTTGATTGCAACTCAAATTTGCGCAAAAGTACAACACAAATATCAAACCATCAGATACAAGAGATGAATGACAACAGCTGGCCCGCAGCTAATTAATCAGAGAACCTGTGATACCCGAGTTGCCTCATCAGTAATCCACATGTGTACTCTATGAGTCTGATATCTCTCCTTGGCATGTTTCTCCTCCATTTGTCGATGTTGGCTGGTGATATGTCCCCTTCATACATCAGGTTATACAAGTTTGTGGAGGTGGTGAACATGAGCTGATTCAGGGCCGACGGTGAAACGGGGATTCCGAGGAAGGAGTGTATCTTCTCGGCCGTCTCTTGAGGATAGTTCACGACATCCTCAAACCTGACTTGAAGATAGGACTCTTCGGATAAGGTAGATGTGACTCTGAGAACAGCAGCGGTGTGAGCAAGCCACAGGTGGGCGAGCAACAGCACAGGATTGGTCTCCGAACGGGATATGAGCTGCCACAGCTTCCTAAACTCGGCGGCAATTGCGGTCGGACACCTGTCGCTCACCATATCCTGCTTGAAAATAAGAGCTAGATGCTGTGGAATGTTCTTGAGTGAGTAAAGGCTAGGTTTGCTATTATACAGCATCAGATAAATCCATGCACGAGGGTCCCTGACAACATAGATGGCTCTCAGAGAAGGGCCGATAACTTCTTGGAGAAAGGGCAGCTTAAGAGCCCAGCTGCCGCTGCAGAGATTGAGAACCACACGGGCGTTGGGATAGTCCACCGTGTGTCTCCTCAGCTCTCTGACGTACTCGACGTCCCTGTCGACTCGCATCCGACCTTTCATTTCAGCCTTTGACTCTCTCCTCCTCAGTCTCTTCCTCTTGTCCTGGGAGAGACTAACTCTTTGGGCCAGTTTCAGGTGGCTGGTGTCATGGAGTGGGATGTTTTGCAGGAATAAGTGGGTGTTGTGAACCAGTGAATGTAGCCAGCCCTGAATCATTTTGAAACGCCCGCACTGGGCTTCCGAACGCGTCCATTCACAAGCATCTACTAAAGAGTCAAACTCGAACTCTGTTTCGGGTATATCCAAGTGTTCTGTGGGGATGCGCAGGTAGACAAAGTCTGTGTTGTTGTAGAAAAGGTGCTTAAGGATGTCAGATCCAGAGCCAGGTAGCGTGGTTATCACTACCGTGGGCAGAGAGAGCTGATGCTGGTCGTAAAGCGTCATTTGTTTACTAAGCTCGGGGTCTGTGCTGGCTCCGCGCCACTTCACCTTACACAGGAGCTGATCGCAGCTGTTCGAGACAAACAGGAGCTCGGTTATCCACAGCATTAACACCGAAAGCAAAGCGTAACGCATCAGTCTGCTAAAGCAAACGTAAAACTTTCGCTGTAGGGTCAAGAAAACAATGGCAACACACAGTATCACTCCGGCTACGACATTCACCGTAACTCCAAAGTCAAAGAGATGATTGTGCAGCTTTGTCTGTTTGGGGACAAGCTGCGTCCCCAAGCCAAAACGGATAACCTGATGTCCGTCTTCCACCTTCGCGTAACCCCCGAAGCCCAGATAGCTGGAGCGTGCCCCAATGTCTCTGTGATTGGTTACTAGAGATACTATTTTCTCAGTATTGTTGATGACAAGAGAAAGTTTGAGCCCATTCTTACTGCTTTCAATGAACCTGCAGTTGGAAACTTTAACGTAGGGCCCGTGCATCACATACACCATCCTACCCACTGAATCTGTGAAAGGAAAGGTGACGTTGATAAACTGCGTCCACCTCTTTTTAAACTCGGCTTCCTGCTCAGCCTCCTGTATTTGTGTATCGGGGCTGCGTCCCTGACTATCGAACCAGAACATTTTGTAATGAGCATCCCAAACGTCCATCAGTGCCCCATTGTACCTGTCTGTGAAACTATGGGGCACATATTTAAAGTCGATATCAAGATTGTGAAAGAACGCACTGACGACGTTCACGGGTGAGTCGTCTCTTTTCTCGATGTGGTCAACTACCACAAGAGTCTGCGAGTTGAGGAGAACCAGGGCTCGGTACACGCTCTTCAGTCTCATGGCTGAGGAATACGCCGCAGCCGCCTCTCCACTCACAAACATAGTGTCTCCATGGACAGAAGCAGCGATCAGCTCTCCCGCCGAGTCTCCGACCCCTGTGTCGGTCCAGCGGAGCCACTTGGCACATTCCCCGAGCTGTCCTTCCCAAGGGACGTTACACTGGCTCGTTGGGGAAGGGCTGAACACTAACACATTGTTTAGGAAGCTGTACTTGGGGCCGTATAATGCCTCCGAAACGAATACTTGTCCGTTAGGGGCGAAAGTAAACGAGTTTTGGTCTGGGTGCTCATGACCGGGGTTAAAGCTGTTCCAGCCATCCACCCATGAGTAAGGCTTGGCGTGGACAATGTCAAACACCGCCCGACCGCCCAGCTTACCAGATTTAAATGAGACAAAGGTGTTGCCCTGGGCAACAGATAAACCTGCTCCGTAAGTCACCACTCCCCAGTTTGAGAAGATGTGCATCTTAGCCTTACTGTGGCCATGAGGGGGCTGTGGTGTCAGGTTGGCGTTATACCAGAGAAACTCCGTGTGAAGCGTCGTCCAGCGCTGGGCGAAGGACTGACCCATGGGACCATCTTTAGGTCTGTGCTTCCTGATCTGCTGTGCCAGCCAATTCCCGGACCCGTTTTTAATCACAAAGGAATCTAAAAAGACCAGCTGGCTCTCTGGTCCATAGAACCAGTTATAGTTTGAGTCCCCTATACCGACCGTTCTCTGAAAACCCGGAAGCAAAGTGGCGTAATAAAACCAGAAATGCGTACGCAGCCAGTTGTTCTGCGTGTTGTCTATGCTGAAGTGGCGCTTCGCCAAGAAAACGTACTGCGTGATTGACTTTGCTGTGTAACTCCCGTATGCAACTCCCTCGTCCAGAGAGCCGTCGACTACATGACTTAACAGAAACATTGTCTTTTCCATGTAATTTACAGTTACCTGTTTCCAAACCATCGACTGAGTGTCATCGTGTGCACCCACAACTATAGCTCCAGTCAGAATAGCAACTATGTTAGTGGTTTGATGGTTCTGAATAAACTGCTTCCCCCAGCCCCTGTACTTAGACGTCTCGTAGAGCGCTTGGGTTTCAGCAGAAATTTTCTTTAAGTACAGGTCTCGGCGCTTCTGATCCAGCAACGAGAAGACGAAGTCAAAAGCAGTGGCAAATCCAGTGAGCGAATGAGCTGTGGGAACTTCATCGTTAGGTGCGCTGCTTACTTTCCAGTCAGGATATTCCGACATACGGTCCATAAACTTAACCAGGAACTGCACGGCAGCGGCGTCCTCGGGATACAGTAGGCAGTAGAGGGCCAGAGGCGGGAGGTTGTTTCCATAAATCTCATTCCATTTGCTGGTGAACTCCTCGTGCTTTGTGGGTGGCATGTAGAGCGGGCCGGCGGAGAGCATCGTCAGCACAGCTGTCCGGATCACTTTAAAGATGTGGCTGTGAGTCGTAGTTGACCTTTGTCTCAACTGTGGTATATCGTCCTGGTTAAAGTATAAGTTAGGGTGAAGATTAGCGGCTTGGAGTTTCCGTAGCTCTGGTGGCCCATTCTCAGTAATCTGGAATTGTCCGAAGTCACTAAAAATATCTTTCCCTGTGGCATTAAAGACTTCAGAGAATGAAGCTCCCACTGCTAGAAATAGAGACGCTGCAAATGTAGGCCACCCTATGGACCTCCAAACCGCTGTCCACAACATTTTCCCTTTGCTTGGTGGCTTTGGCGCTCCTCTCCCCCGATTTAATCTGGCTTCCCTCTCCCCACGTTACCTTCTCGTTCAAAGGGAATGTTTTTCATGACATACAATGATAATGGGTGCTTGTTTCAGTTGTTATTGACTTGGGCTCTGGTAAGCATTTTCTTTGGCCTCCACAGTCTGATACACTGCTGTAAAACAGAAAAAAAATATGTGTTATATTCCTTTCACTGAACAATATTAAAAATCTGTTTAACATTAAAGGGGTTATGACAGGAATGGGTGAGATGACCAAAATCATACACTGTCATTTTAGTTCACTATAATAATCTAACTGTAAAATGAATTGTCCAGTAGGCGACAGAGAGAAAATAAATAGTATTTAAAGTATCCACATTTGTATTCAGGTAAGAAACACTATAAGAAATGAAATGAATTAAAATTGCATCAAGTTTATTCTTATTAAGGCTAAAAAAGTTATTCATTCACTTTAATCGAACATTAATGACAGTCGGCAGCAGCACACTTGTGCATAGACGACCTAATGCATGGATCCAGTGTCATGATACACATCCAAATTCCTCCCAACTAATTACATTTGCTTAAGGTCAACTGTGTTTACGTGGATACTCGCCAAGACAAGCATTCTGACCTATGTTTGTGTGTATTTGGCTGTTTAGGCGCACACCCGAGTTAGGCACAAAGTATACTGTATGCGTTCCTCTGGTTCGTCTCGAAGCACACGCACAGATAACTGTCTGTCACACAATGTGCAATACTAGAGTTCTCTTTCCCGGCTTAATGCACTTTAAATAACTTTTTAATATCAAACATGTCCTGCAGTCCTGTTAACCCTAACACTAACCAAACAGGACTGCATTTTACAACAGTAATATTACCTTTCTACAAACTCTATGAATGGACTATAAAAATTAATCTGTTTGATAATGTTGTACTGGTGGCATACCGCCCATGCCTAGTTTATGACATACAGGAGTTTGTTGTACTATAAAACACAGTTTCTGCACGACTGCTGTGTGCACAGCTTCCTGTTACAGCTGTCATTTATCTGAGCGGATGTTGAGACTCAGCAAACTTTGTGCCGCTCCTGGCTACAGAAACCCACATCTCCACTTCCGAAGGATCGATATTAGGAAAGGCTGAGGCTTATTTTAACGAAGTACCTGATCGCTTCAGTGCAGGATTTTGTTTGATCAGCATATTTGAGCACAGATCGTCTATGAACCATGATGCAGGCCTGGCAAATAAAGCACTAGTGAATGATGGGATAGTGACAGCAAACTCCTAGCAACTCATTTCAGTCTAATGCTTCATCTGCTGGTGTAATATTTATGGCCTTTGCGTATCCAGAGTGTGCTGACTTTTGTTTTTCATAAATGTTCTGGATGTCTAATGCTTCAACAGGTTGCTGTGTTTGTGCTTTTATATATCTGTATTTCACTATAGTTGTCATTATTCACCATTGCAGGGTTAAAAAGACATTTGTTTTCCTGTCACAAGCCCCTCTTCCTTACCAAATAGGCTATTTTGATGGCTAAAGCCACACAAGTGCTGACTGTGAGATGTTTATATACGGCAGGTGTGCTGATATCGAGGGCCGCTGTAGACTGACGATCGGTCAGTTTGATTGTCTCGGATTTGTTTTAATCTTATTGTCAAGGACATGATATAAAGAAGGTTATGGTCTCTTTTCTTTGGTCTCAGCTCCTGAATTTTACTCCTCTCTATCCAAACTGCAGGCCATCAGGCAAGTGCTCAATTTCATCTCTCTGCCTTTAAGTCCTTACTTTCTCCGCCTTTCATTCATCTCTCAGGTGATATTCCACATACCTGCTGGCTACAATTAATTGTACATGTATTATTAACTACTTCCTGCATCCACTTCATAACAGTTTCAAGTGTACTCTTAAACCTGTACTTCTAATGAACTCTTTCTCTTAAATTATGTCCAAACAACTGATCTATATATAAATGACTGGACTGCTTGCAGGTGGTGAACCCATATTGCTATTATCTACTGACAGAAGGCATCATTAAAATACACAGGAGTAGATTTTAGGATATGTGTATGTAAATTAACTGTAAACGCTGTAAACATTACCGATAACATCTGATGTAACAGTTAAAGTTTTCCAGTAGGGTAAGTGATATCGTTGAGATGGGCGTGTCTGCTTCACACTGCCAAAAGGGGTAATTAACCAAACACAAAATATATTTGAAGAGTTCAGATGCAAAAGCCATCTGACGTATTTCTTTAAAATTGGCATTTCTTTCTGGCTACTTTGTATAGGTTTCTATGTAAGTACTGGTATTTCTGATTGGGCTGAGGCTGGAATTTAGCGAGTTTGAAGTACAAGATGGACATATACTGTGTGTCAGGAGCGTTCACTCACTATCATTATCTCATTTCTGACCGAGATCTGAACTCTTCATTTCTTTATGTTAGGGTTAGGGTTATATTAAAAATGAACATGTATCTGGGATAATTATATATCGTATCCAAATTAAGTTATGAATTAAGAATAAGTTGTAATGTGTGTATGTTATTTTTAAAAGATTTCATGTTATGACCAACATCTAGTTCAGTCTATTGGGAATAATGAGAGAACAAAAAGGTACAGAACAACGCAAAATCTATGGCATTTGCAGTTTCTTTTGGAATTAAGCGTTATGTGTACTGCTGAATTAATTTTTAATTTAACCAATTTTTTTTTAATTAAACCAATTGTTAACAAAACCATTGTTGAAAAATGCAATTATTACAATAGCTACCTTGATTACCATTGTCACATAAACACAGTTACTAACTGTAAAAGTTCTTGTAAAACATATTTTGAGGATCTCATCCGTCCACCGATCTGATGTTGAGTACTATAATGAATATCAACATAACTTTTCTCCAACTTTACAAACAAGCATTTACATGCTTAAGATGTTTGTTATAAGAGGGAGACCTTAGGTATAAAATGGTGGTTCATTAGATGATGTTTTCACATTCAATTGAGAACATTTCAATATTCAATAGAATGTATGAAAGTCAATATGGCAGCTTCACATGTTGTGATCATCAGCAATCAAGTAATTATAGATAAGTGGTCCAAAGTAGTTTTGACTTAAAGTTAACATACTATTGCATTACACTACTGTCAGATTCTAGAACTGCTCTGTTTAAACTAAATAGCAGGGGCTGTATTTTCTTTTTGACCATTACACTGATACATCTTTTTCATTTCACCTTTCCAACAGGATGAGTCAGTGTCATGAACTCATCCTACAGCAGCTTTCAAAACACTTCCACGTCACGGATCCTCAGTTTCTGATGCACAGATGTGATCCGACCACACACTGAAAGCAGCTCAAATCTGAGCATTTCATTCAGAACATCAGAGAGTATACTCTACATTTCAGTCAACAAAACGCACCTCGAAGAAAAGGATGTTAAATAGTCATAACCCCTTTAACATCAGCTCTCCGTCTGTCAGCAGTGAACTTACATGTGTAGAGAGCTCATGTGTCCAATCAAACCGTGATGCTGAAAACAATGAGATGAGGAGGAATGATGTGTAGAATAAAGTCACTAATCCATTCATTTGTATGAGAAATCCGACCTAGTTCTCTGTAATCCATTAAATGGAGCTGTCAGGTGATGTGGTTTGGACTGTGAGCGTGCGCGCGCGCATCTGCTCTGCTCCATCATCATCATCATCATCATCATCACAGTCGATCCTCCATCAATCTCGAACCCCTCCGATCATAGCACACAAACACACGCATCATCATCATCATCATCATGATCATCATCACGCAGCGCTATCTGACATCTTCAGGAAAGGATCTGTGTTCCCGCGCGTGTTGATCGTCTGTTCTCCATCGCGGACGCGCGCTCATTCGCCGCGCACTGCAGACAGATGTAGAAACAGAACGCAAGTTAATGGAAAGTTCCAGTAGAAATGAAGAAAAGGCACAATCCACGACATTCTAAATAACGGGTATTTGAGTGTCCGTCTAATAATCCTCAGAGATGACATTTATGATGTGTGTTTGTCCGCATCCATCCGCTAACGCGCGATTTCGTTGCGTAAAACGCGTCTGATGTTCAACGCGTTCTGCCATTTGTCTGCGGCTCCGTCGATGACACTGACGTTACCATAGCGACCGCTGACTGTAGAGGGCGCTGTCTCTCTCTCTCTCTCTCTCTCTCTCTCTCTCTCTCTCTCTCACACACACACACACACACACACAAAATGATCAGTTTGTCCTTTAACATGATACAAAACAAAACAACTAAATTATTAAAAAAAAAAAAAAAAATAAAATAATAATAATAATAATAATAAATAAATAAATAAAAACATGACCTGCTCATCATCATATCACGCAATCAATAAACGTCATTTTATAAAAATGCGAGTCCAGATGATTTTGGCCAACAGGAATTCACAAGCACAGATAAATATGAGGAGCTGAATACACTCATTGTTTAAGGGTCATTAGCTGCTCATTATCACAAATTTAACTCTGTTTTCCACTCCACACTGTCGTTCTTCTTCTTCAATAAAAGCTGTTGCGTAGAAGCAGGTCAGCGTCTAAGACAGACATGAAACCAGCTCAAATTTTGGAACTCACTTTCCAGCATTACATAAATGTAAAGAGAGATGTGTAATAAATGTGTTTAAGGATGTGAAGAATGACTGTCTATAGAATATTTGACCAAACTATTCGCACTTGACTGAAGCTCATCTAACACACACTGCTGTGGTAAAGTCTGTGTCTGAAAGGACTGGTTCACTCAGAAATCTCCATTCTGTCATCGTTTGCTTTCCCTCGTCGTCGTCTTCTTTCATCGAACACAAAGGCAGTTTTTGTAGCAGAATCTCCCAACTCCGTTTACAGTGAAAGTGAAGGGTTGTCAAGATCAAAACAGAAAATTCACTCTCCTCCTTACATAAAGACTTGTGTGGACAACTTTTATGGTGCTTTCATGCTGATCTGCTCTGATCCACTGTATGATGTTTTCTGTGGTCTTCATCCACTGTCATGATGATCCTGAACATTCGTTCAGTTTGTGAAGTTGAGGCGGAGACAGATGTGACAGCAGGAGAGTGAAGTAAAAGCTGAGTAACCGCACAATGTTTTCTGCTGATTTCAGTTCTGTCAGGCTGCTGTTGAGCCAACATATTGGCCATCTACTACCATGTAAACACATTTGACAGAGAGAAACGTCAAAGATATTGAATGTCATCAGAACAGAGTGCATATGCTTATTGGAAATATCATCAGGGCTGGAGATCACGACTCCTCTTTGCACTTGGTTCCTCTCTGATCAGCTGTTCTCCTTTCTTGTGTTCTCTGCTCTCATTGTGCTCGTCTCAGCATGTCTGCTCAGATTTTGCTCTTTCATAGCTCTGAGCTCACCCCAAACTCATGGTGTTTCAAATATGTATGACTTTCCTCCTTCTGTAAAACATTTTTTTCTGGGCGAACTGGCCCAGTTTTATTTAATGATCAACTCTGAGTTGACAGACACAAATGTCAGGTGGTTCATACAGTTCATATTGTAAAAGTATAGAGCCGTGCATGATATTTTAAAGTGGACAGAATATCTGAGACCTGAGCATGTAATGAAACATCTGCAATCTAAGCACGGATCGTAACGCTGTTCAGATCTCAAACTCTAGAGCAACGTCAGCAGACACTATTTCAGTCGATATAAGCAAACATCTTAATTCAATCTCTATGTGTTGCCAGTGTTAATATAACGTTGTCTAGAAGAAACCATTCCAAAAAAGGAGGAAAATCATTTTTCTGATGTCAAATGAAACACGCCTTCATTCAAATCACAGTGAAACACTGTCCAACAAAAACAGAAGCGCAGACGTACCGTCCTACAGCACAGCGTTTCTTTCTTGTGGTTTAAACCAGTCTAAAACAGTCTGTGCTTAAAAAAGCCTAAACCTGCCTTATGCTCTTAATTTCATGATTTCAGTAACCACAAACATTACGTGGAACAAGTTCTAGGACTGTACAAGCATGCTAAAATGACCACCATTCACACAAGCTTTCTTGTCACCTGGACGGCCGTCGGCACAAGACCACGGGAACCAGACGAGTCCTCTGTGTCTGGCCCGAGGAGAACTGGCCCCCCGACTGAGCCTGGTTTCTCCCAAGGTTTTTTTCTCCATTCTGTCACCGATGGAGTTTTGGTTCCTTGCCGCTGTCGCCTCTGGCTTGCTTAGTTGGGGACACTTTCTCTTCACACCATATTGTATTTTATTTGAACTGAACTGAGCTGGATGATGACATCATTGAATCCATTGATGAACTGCCTTTACCTGAAAATTGAGTGTTTACTGTTGCCCTTTTGCATTATTGATGCACTATTTCCTATTTAATACTGTACAGCCGCTTTGTCACAATTCTGTATTGTTAAAGGCGGTATATTAATAAAGGTGACTTGACTTGACTTGTAAAGGGCTCATATTAGTACCTGTCCTAATGCCAAGATTCCTATAAGACATTTTTCCACATGGACTATAAATTAAAAAAGAAATGCCTTCCCAGATATGAATTCATAATGAGATTTTTTTTTTAATGAATTACAGCTCCACAAAAATGTGTCAAACATGGACTTCTTTATTGACTGTAATTGTTTCGGCATTGTTTTACGATAGGCCCTTTATAAACGTGGACATGTGACAGACATGTTTGGCTAAAGACGCTGACACATCTTACAACATTAACACCTAAACTATATCTATACATAAACGTCTGAGCTGAAGGAAAAAGAAAAACAACTGAATCTTTCATCAAAAGCAGTCTGTTATAAATCCCTACAATCACCTTTCAGACGAATGCAATCGCATACAAAAACTGAACGTAATCTAGTCAGAGTCTACTTTATCTTATTGGTGTGAAGGGAAGAATGTAGAACGAGAGAGACAAAGAAACATTTAATGAACACAGCAGAAACAATAAGACAAGTTATGCGTCAAATATCCTACAGTAACAACAGGCATCAGGAAGGGATGGTGAAGGCAAAGTCAGCAACGTCACCCCATTACCATCCAGTGTGACCCTTCAGATCGAGTTTGACCATAAAGCAGCATGAGCTTCCAAATACTCGTCAATGTTCTTGTGTAACGACAGCTTTGGCTCAAACTGGAAATGACATCTAGTAAAAAGTGTGTCTGAGATCAGCTGAAGATCTTCAAACGGACGTCACCTGCATCAGCACAAGATCTAGAGATCCGCTCATCACGACAAACATTTCGCGTCACGTACTTTTGCAACCGTTTACAGTGGTTTGCTGTATTTTTGAGAATCTAAATAAAAGCTCTGAGTCTTTACTTTCATTTTTCATGAATGCGATAAGTTTCAGAGTAAATTTTGGTAATCGATGCTGAAAACAGCTGACATATAAAGCCTTTATATCTATAAAACACACACATGGACACTACTTGCTATAAAATGGTAAATATAGCACCCTACAGAAGGAATGCCCATGTTCTCCAGGATCAAGACTATTTTGTAAAAAAAGAAGAAGAAAAAAAAAAAAAAAAAGAATCAAAGCTGAAGTTGCTGTGTGTGTGAATGTGTTCAGTGCATGACGTCATTTCAGTGCATATGATAAAAACCCAGCCATCGCTCATCATTTCACAGAGAAATAAACACGGCATCACCAAATCCAACGCTGCTAGAATCACTTCACAACACCTCTACATTCGGTCAGATCACGTCCCCGTAACAAACAGGACAAAAGCTTTTATGTGCGGTCATTACGTCTGAAAATGGTTATTACTAATATTTAAGACAATCCTCTGTAGATCAAGTCTCTAATGCAACAATAACTGCACTTTCTCATTCAAAACAAAGTGGGAAGTGTGTCCATGGAGAGATCAATCGTTTAGCATGTTTCAACTCAGAGACAACGGCAGTCGACACCATTAAAAGTGAGAGAACGGCTCGTTAGGGCACGTTATTACAGTAATGATTATTAATAAGCACAAAGACCTGCTGTCGCCTCGCTTTAAAACAGTCAGCGTTTGTCGCCTATGTGCTTTTTGTAACTGGAGCTCCACGGCTGGTCCTGAAGACTTTGAATTCGACGTACATTTAGGGAAATTCTGAAAATAAAGAACTGGAAAATGAATAATCCAATGAAAAGATGTGAGGAGATTCTAGGCCATGGTTTCCTCTTCTGAGGCGTTCGATTCTCGTTAATCAACCTTTTTGTCACTCGGACTCTTCTCTCCGTCTTCATCCTCCTCTCCCGTGTCCTCTATTCTAGCCGTCGGTCGACGCCGCTCCTCCTCCTCGCCCTCTTCTTCCTCCTCGTCCGTAAAGCCGTCTCTCTTCATCAGCTCCGTGTCGTCCGCTGCGTCGTCCGATTCGGCCGTGCAGATGCCGTAACACATGAGGCTGATGACGCCTAACGGCAGGCCGAACAGGAAGCAGCCGAGCACCGGAGAGCTGCGAAACACCGACTGCAGACGAGAGAGAGAGAGAGAGAGAGAGAGAGAGATTCAGTGGACACAGCCTAATGAGCTTCATCAATCAGAATCATCTAGAGCATTAAATCACCGCAGACGCACTGAACATGAAGCATCTCACTGACCTGATGATTCCAGGAGAGTCAAACACACGTGATGGTGATTTATATCTGCTCATCAGCCGACGAGCCGTTCGACCCTCCAGTGAGTTTCGCCTATGTATATCTAACACGGATGGGTCTCTAAACTGCTCTAATAGTATACAACTGTCCTGAAAAATCTAAGTAATAAGACATCTCAAAGCGATCTGCTGGAGCTGGACATGCGTTTTGAACATCTGCTTCACCATCGGCACCTGCATTCGGGATTGGTCATATACTGGGGATCTTTCAATATGTTAACCTCCTCAAAACGTTTCCATTATCATCTTCGACAATGAATATTTTGTTTACTGACAGCTTTGTCATCAGATCCAACATTAAACGAAAACAGACACCCATTTACAATTTTGTATTTTTTTCTTGTCATATTGTTGGTAATGAACAGATTGAGCAATGCTAAGAAGATGGAGGTCTAACATAAAGAAGGGTTAATGTCCTGGGACACACGAGGTGTGCGTTTAAGTGTTAATCGGATGGAAATCGCAGGTGTTGGTTTAGGGTGCATGAACTGGCACGTCAATCTTTTGCTGTGGATCCAAGTTCCATCAGTCGGTGCTTATATTCGACGTAAAAGCAAATTACAAATTCAAGAGCACATAAGGGTCACACTAGAATATAATACACTATAATGCATTAGTTACGGCTGCTTATCTCTAAATAAAATGCAGCTCATGTTCTTCACATCTCTAAAGTGCTATTCTGTCAAGTTTTGGTGGGAAATAATGAAATGACAGTAAATCCAGAGCAGGGATAAGAAAGGTCGGTCCTGGAGTGCCGATGTCTTGTAGAGTTTAGCTCCAACCCTTAAAAAAAAAAAAAAAAACACCTCACCTGCCTGTAGCCTTAGTCATCCTGAAGACTGTGATGAGCTTGTTCAGGTGTGTTCGATTACGGTTGGAGCTAAACTCTGGAGGACAGCGGCACTCCAGGACCGACGCTGCCCGTCCCTGATCTACAGTCTTTGACTTCTAGTTAGACAGCAGTGATTGTTTAAAGGGAGGAACATGATTTCAGTCACTACACAAACACCTTCAGCTGAGTACAGACTGACTGCTGTCCACTAAACATATAAACATATTCAATCAGGTTGGTTTTTCCGAACTCAGCTCACCATTATGGTGGATCTGGCATCGTACGCCACACGCTTGATCCTCTGGAACATCCCGTCTCCTCCATACGCCTGTCGGGAAACACAGAGACGCTGCTGTGAGTAGAGCCGGATCAGGACACCTGAATCTCTATAAGGACGGCAGCATGCAGACGCCGCTCATTCACAGCACGATTCTGCCGTCACATCGCGGGGCGAAAAGCTGAAGTGCCTCAAAAACCACTCACACTTACAAGGCATGTTCTGTGTTTGGGCACTTACTATCCAAACAGAGACATTTATAGAAGGTGCTTCATCTCATTCAGTCACGAAAACAAGATTGTGTGTGTATTTTATATATGAAGAGATGTGATCCATTAGTGTTTGAGCAATAACTGAAAGACATGGAGCTCTGCACGTGTCAATCTGAGGATCTGAGGACAGTACCGGTGCGCTGCCGTCCAGAACGCTGCTGAAGAACAGGAGCAGCTGCTGAAGATTCTCCACAGGCTCTGCCGGCAGGAAGTACTGCTCGTTCGAGGTGTTGAGGATGATGATGCTGGGCACCGACACCTCACTGCGGGAGGAAGAGCAAACAACGGTGATTTAAGTCAGAGTAATGACACGTATCATGGCGTAGTTTTTAGTTTTTTTTGCAAAGTTTGTCATCTACTAAGTAAACACCTTCTCCTGACCTCCGTGCAACCTTCAGTAAAACACAGTCTGAAGATCCAGAGATACTCACCCCATTATAAGGCTGTTGATATAGTCATTACCGTCCATGTGGCCGAACTGGAAATCCCTGGAGGACAGAGAGGAGGACAGCATGAGAGACGCACGCGTGGCGTACCGCGATCACGAGCTGTCCTGATTTGAGACGGCGCATCATTACAGAAACGGCGTGTCCGGATGGGGTTGTTGATGCGGTCCAGACTGCGTTTACTCTCTCAGCCCTGCTCTAATGTCTACGCTATGCTATTCTAGAAATAAAAGCAAAAACAGAGCAGTATACAGACTGTTAACTAGTGATGGTCTAGTTGGGCCAGAAAAGCACAACAAGCTTTCAGTTATTTGTCTGTCCAGACAAAGTCAAAAACACAGTGGTCACAGCACTAACGACTCATGTGGACGATTAACTGAAATATATCTGCCCAAATATAACTGATTTTTTGAAGAAACAAGTGTTTCTTCACAGAAATATTATACTACGTTTTCTTAAAACAGACAAATAAAATAATCTCTTAATTTTATATGGACAGCAACATATTGAATCAGATCTGGCAACCTGTTCAGTGTTACTGAGATATATAAAAGTTAAAGGGTATCCGGTGTTCAGCGGACACTCTTCAAAATGGTGCTACGCTGATGCAGAGGAGATGAATTATTGAATACATTTTTTTTTCTTTGCGTACAAAAAGTATTCTCGTCGCTTCATAAAATCCACATTGAACCACTGATGGCAGATGGACTATTTTGACAATGTCTTTCATATTTTCTGGGTCTTGACAGTGGTATTTACCTGGCAGTCAATGGGACCGTCACAAACCTCCCGGTTTTCATCCAAAATCTCTTATTTTGTGTTTCGAAGACGAACAAAGCTTTTACGGGTTTGGAACGACATGGGAGTAAGTGATTAATGACTAAATTTTCAAAACAACATTAATAGTCTATAAACATTTCACATATTTCTTCATAAAACTAATTATATAAAACTATACTGTCAGTGCAAGACAGATGAACTGTTTTTGCACATTTACCCATTAAAGAAGTAATTCAGCATTTTATAAAGATTAAATGAAAATTATTTAAATTAATAATTTCTTATTATGGTGGACAACATTCAAATCACAGCCTTCATCTTTCAGCTAAAATATTGCCATTTACGGTTTTCCAATAGGGGTCAGAAATACTGACTGGGGTCATGAAGCTAGTACTTACATTACTGTACTTGATGAAAATATCTGTTTGTAGAGTATTTGTCATGTGTCGCAACATGTAGTACCATGATCCACATGTTAAAATACATAACAGCATGTGCTGTCAATTCATGCGTTTTTTCTGCGAGCGAATCATTTCCTCAGGGAAAACTCAAAAATACGTAATCCAAGGAAACAATATACTCTTTAAAGATGCTATTTGTTTACAGTAGAGACTCCAAATAAACGTTATTAAGCTGAAAAACACAAGCCATCATATGTTGAACTACAGTACGGAGCGCAGACGTGTGGATCTGAACTGACGCTGGGAATCGTGACGACTCTCACCTGCCGAACTGATCCCTGTGTTCAGAAGCAACCCTCTGGATCAGACCTTTCAACCTGAATGAACACGGATCAATTCTATAGTCAACCGTTTAAGCACAAAAGAAAATACTGACTGACATCACAGCATCACAAGAACCGTTCGCTGCTCCTCTGTACCTGCTGCTTTGCTCTGTTGAATCCTTCTCATCAGTGACTGCGATCGCCACCAACTTACCTGAAAATAAAGAAAGGAAAACAACAGCCATAGTTTCTTAGCCTTTAGCACAGACAGAAAATAGGCTCTTGCTGATCATATTCTACTTATCCACGTTCACCAAAGACATCCAGTCTACGCTGGCAGTCCATGTTACGGTCAATGCATGTTTGATACATGATCGTACGTCGTATCGTATGATCATTTCGGATGGAAAGCTCAGAAATCTGTGCTGAAGGGCATACCAGAAGCCAATTCATAAGTGGAAAAATAACAATTATTTCCAAAGCATGTAAACAAATAAGGCTGCTCTAGGACTGAGCTTTCCAGCCAGCATACGCTATACTCTGAAACAACGCACAATATTTTGTTTAGTATCGTACGGCGTAATACCTGTCTCTCCCAGTTCATAGAGTGTGAATCCATCGATCGGCAGGTAGCTCTGGAATCGCTCTCGATTCACCCAGGATGATAAACTGCCGTCCTCGTACTCTGAAACAGAACACGAGCCATCTTACTACAGAGAAACACAGGAGGTCCTATACATCTGTGACGGCACGAGGGTGAGAAAATGATGAGAGAATTTCATGTTTGGGTAGAGTATCACTTTAAGAGCTCAATTTCGAATGGTTTTTTTTTCTATTTTCTATTCTAAATTTTCTATTGATTTTTCAAATTAAACAGAGTAACATTGGCTGTGGATTCAAACCTCTTTTAGTTGTGATAATGTCACATTCACATTGCGGTTTTAAGAAAGCCAGACAATCAGAACATAGTAATCATCATCATCATGTATGACAAAATGAATGATAAATATTTTATAGCTTTCTTTACATTAATACAGAACAATTACAATACTATCGTCTTAAATTCTACACTTGCAAAAGTTGAACCCATAAGCTTTTATTCTGGCAGAAACCTGCAGTTTCTGTGAAAACAAGTTTACAGATGCATCATATTACAAATAAATGATGCAAATAAATTACAAATTACAAATAAATGATGCAAGTTTGAATCAACCCTAGGTTTTGAATTGAATGAACTAACTGTACAGCAAGTGGAACAAAAATTATTAATGATAAATATAGATAAACCATCGGGAATGGATAACTTGGATGGTCGTCTTGTAAAATTAGTAGCCAGTTGTTTGCTGGACCAGTTTGCCACATTTTTAATGTGAGTATTAAAGAAGGGATTTTCCCTTTAGCTTGGAAAGAAGCAAAGGTCATTCCTTTACAGAAAAATGCAGCATTGAGTTTTAGTGGTGCTAATAGTCGACCAATAAGTTTATTGCCAGTTCTTAGTAAAGTGTTTGAAACGATAGTCTGTGAACAAATTCAATTATTCTTTAAGGAAAATAGTTTATTTTCTGATTTTCAACATGCATATCGAGTAGGACATTCAACAGGAACAGCATTAACACAGATAACTGATGATTGTTTAGTACAGATTGATGATAGTAATTTAGTAGGAACAGTATTGTTGGATTTTAGCTCTGCTTTTGATGTACTGGACCATAAATTATTGCTGGAAAAATTGAAATGGTATAAATTTACTTCTCACACAGTGCACTGGTTTAAAAGTTATCTGACTAGTAGGAGGCAATGTGTATTTTATAATGGAAG